>CM053580.1:124079365-124126268 GCA_028627135.1 Pseudochirops cupreus
ATCTTTCTTCAGCTGATATCTAACTTTTTGGCAATCTTCATGTTTCTTGGAAGCTTTTGGGGTGGGAGTTCTGACTGCATTGTCTTCCTGCCTTTCCCTGCTTTGTTCCTTTTTTTCCCCAAAGGAGGAATCTAGAGTTTGGTTGCTGTTCTTACTTTGCTTCCTATGCTTATTCATGGTCGCCGTTCAATGGGTTTTTGTTTTTTTAGTTCTGTGGAACTCTGCTTCCAGAGAAGAAAGCTCTGTCCCAAATTGCTGGGGTTTTCCCAGCTGCTGGGGCCTTTAGGAGGCCGCTGGGTCCCTCCTCAGCTCCGACTCACTGAAAAAAAAAACTCAGGACTACCACCCAAGACCACGATCAGGATGCAGGCCATTCAACAGGAGAGCACTTGGCCTCTGAATGATCACTAGGCCCCCCTGCTGTCTGCAGGCCAGGAGCTCTGAAGTGGCAATGTGGAAGCCAGTGCAGAACCTCTGCTTTCAACTTCTCAGCCCTGGAGGCAGCTTGGCCGGACTTGCTTTTCTTCCCTGGTTTTTAGCCAAGTTCCACTAACCTGAGTCCTTTTTCCTTATGGCTGGATAATTCTGGATCCTGCCACAGCTATGGCAGATCCGCCGTCCTGAAGCTCTAGCCAAGGTGGAGCTCGGCTCCTCCAACCACCCTGGGGCAAAAGCCTCCTTTTCAGGCTCGGCTGGTTTCTGCTCTCAGAGTTGAAATGGTCGCTTTAAGCAGAGCTGCCTTCAGCAGGGAATATATCTTAGTGCATTATAGAGCCTTAGAATTTGTTTAGTGTCATATTTTTTGGGTATTTGATGTGGCTGTGTCAGAGCTGAGATTTCTTGCTGCTCCTATGCCACCATCTTGGCTCCACCTCCCCCAGGACATTTTTTTTTACAATGCAGGGAAATTATTGCATTCCTTCAATCCCCCCTGTAGCCACAAGACTCAAAAAGAATCCCCCAAAACAAACAAGAATTTGGAAACACTGCCTCCCAGTTCTTGTTCAAGGAAGCCTGAAGTTGATGTGAAAATCTTTCCCAAGGGTCCAGTCATGTAAGAGGTTTATGATCCTATCCTGAAATAATTGTCTTAAGCTGTCCTATTTACCTAGGTGGAAAAAGGAGCAACTCCCACCATCTATGGCTCACAACACTGGCAGTGAGGGAGAGGACATTAGTACAAATGTATTACAAATTTCAAAGGAAAAAAGAATTGAAAGCAGTATTGGCTACCCAGGGGGTAAAATATATTTCTTCTTTAGTAACAGAGATGAAGGTAGCTCTAAAACTGTCTTATGTTAATTTCCTTTGCAAGTCTATCTTTCAATGATTAGAACAGATGAATGAACTTGGTTGCTCAGAGTACACTACAGTTAGTGGGAAAAAAGTTGTCTTTCTCGTCACTTCAGCTGTCCCTGACTTTGTTGTCAATGATGTAGACCAAGTAGCCAAAATCCAGAGTCAACGGTACAAGGTTATCACCTGCCACCAATGCTTATTTCTTTATTCCTGTAATTGAGACTAGTCAGGAGCCAATTACTTTCAGCTGTAAAGCATTCTAGTGAACATTTACAGTCTTTTCCCAGGGCTGCCTGAACTCTGACTCCTACTGCCATATTATGGTGGGTAGACACCTCTCTTCCTGAGGGCATTGAAGTATACCACTTATATTAATGACAAAATGTTGACAAACTGTCACCACACTCCTCAATCAGAAAGCAGCCCATATAAGCTGAAAGGATGAGAAATTTGTGCTAAGAAAATCCACAGTTTCTTCCTTCTTAATCCAGTTTTCAGAAATACAGTGGATGGGGAAAATGTAGAGATTCAGCACCATCCACATTTAACTCATATTCTCTAGAACCTGCATTCATTCTTCGCCTGGGTATCCTGATGGCTCCCATTTTTTAAATCACCTGCAAATCTGCCTCTTTCAAATAAGGCCCAGGACAGGCTGGAGCTGCCTTAGAAGAGCTAAAGCAAACCATCACAGAGTGTCTTATCTTGGGCCTTAATTTCCATGTACCTTCCATGTACCATCTGTAAAAAGAGAGGAATTGAATTACCTTGTCTCTGAAGATGCTGCCAGTTCTAGATGGAAAGCTAGTAGAGAGACAATTTAACATAGTGAATAAAATGTTAAGTCAAGAAGACCTAAGTTTGAATTGCACATCAGATACTCATTATCTGTAAGGCCCAGGTAAATTGCTATTTTTAGCTTCAATTTACTAATCTACCAATTGGGGATAACAAAACTATCTAATTATCCAAATTTTGTGATGACAGAATGAAGTAATATAATAGGTGAAGTGCTTTGCAAACCTTAGGTCACTCTATAGTTGTTAGCTATTTTTGCTATTATTGTTGTTAAATTGATTATTCTATGACATCTTTGTTGCTCCATGCTTTTTAGAATGAAATTCTGATATTGGCTATTTAAAAAAAATTATGACACACAGAAAATTTGAGTGTAGAAAATTATTATGGGTGTGAAAATTCAAGGTAAATAGAATTTTATATGTACAGAATTCTATGAAACTTCATGTTTTACTTTTAGTATATATGGTTGTATTTTTTATGATGATATGTACTTCAAATTAATATCTTCTCTAAAGTTGGCAGAGACCTTATCTAAACATTATATTCCTACCCTACCCTGTAACTTTCAACAAAGTTGACACAACTGGCTTATTGCTCTGTATGTTCAACATAGGCTTCCAATAAAACAAATAATTTCCTTATCTGGGCATAGAGATATCCCTCCTTTTTAAAAGTAAAGAAATTGGATATAAGGATATGAGCAATTATTTTTTTAACTAGGTTAAAGTCAAAACTGCTTAGTTCTTATTTTCTGAATTCCAAAACTATTCTAAAATTCATGGCGAACTTCCGTGAAACATGAAAGGCATGATTGCATTTTCTTAACTATTAGATCATTCTGTTAACCCATTTGGAAAATTAACAATTGTTAATACCATTGGGCTCTAATGGGGCCTTGCCAAGGTGGCCTATAATTTAATTATCATCTTTCTATTAAATTGGAAAGGTTTTCTAGATAGGATTTTGTGAACTACTTCATGTAAACTTGGAAAGGATAAATCACCAATATTTTGAGATTTGTGTTTTAGAGGGACACTTTCATAAAACTTTTCTGCAAAGAAGGATGCTGCTGTGTTCTAAAATAATGAATTAAGTGCCCTGAAAAGATGAAATTGTGGTTCTATCAACTATTAGAACTATTAACACAAAATCATAAAATTTTGTCTGGATTAGTTTGTTTCTTCATTTGACACAGAAAGAAAGAAAAAAATATTCTTGATTTTCTATTTTAATACATACATTTTCCATTTCATATACTAATATTCCCATTATCAACAACTGATTACTCATCATAAATAAAAGTTATGTAAAATTTTACAGTTGTGAATTACAACACAGTTGTGTTGTAAATTGGCAAGTAGATGAACAGCTTAGTTATGAATTGATACCTTCAGCTTTCATTGAAAAAAAAAAGTTTGTGCTTTTAGGGTCCCAGGATATTAAAATCTAATCATTTAGCCTAGGTATTTGTGAACAGGCACTGAACATTTTCAAGAAATTATGTAAAAATCAGTGAAAACTCTCTTCTAAATGGACTTTGTTTTAGGCTTATGTACATCCATTAAAAGGAAGTTTATGATCAAAGAAAACTATACTGCCTACCTCCAAGAGTATTATATAGCAGCAAGAACCCTAAAGAATGAACCATAAAGAGAGACATAGCTCAGACTATAGAATACCAATGACCAAAACACTAAGACTGTCTAAAAGTATGTAATAATCCTTGTTTGTGTGCCGCAGTTCCTTACCACAGATCAGGGATTCAATATCAGTTTCTTTTTTAGACACTAAAGGAAAGGTGGACATTACACTGCTTATGTGTATGACCCTCACTCATCCTTAGTTCAGCCTCCTTTTGTATGTTTAATTTCCTTTTCCAAAGGCAATATTTTTACAAATGAAGAAAAATAATTTCCCTTGAAATGAATAGCAATTGGCAAGATGAGTGTTTGGATGTTTGATGTCAACATGCACTGACCAGTATTTAAAAATACATTGAAAGTGTATATGATTTTAACTCAATGGACCGAGAAATCAGCAAGTAATTCACTGAGCTATGAAACACAAATAAACAGGCAGATCATTTTAAAAACCAAAAACCCTGTTTTGTCCTATATAATTAAACAAATGGACATCTACAATAGATGGGCAAATTGTTACACACAAAAATGATGAAATTTGTATTTATGGATTCAATTACCTACCTTGCATTTCCCTAATGGTTCTTCCCTTTTAAATAGTGAATGACTAGGGCATGTATGTGATAGGACATATTTTTCCCAGGCTCAATTACTTTGCAAGTACTTCTGATTAACAAGATTTATGGAGGAGGATTTAGGTTGCTTGGATTTAGAACTGGTTAGTTTTACTGTAGGCATTCTAGCCATCAGTTGTCTCTGCTCTTCCTCATGAATTGAACTTTTTACCTTCAGGTCATCCATACGTTCCTAGACCCAAAAAAGCACAAAATGAGTTTGTTCCACTTTGCAGTGGGAGGTTTAAAAGGAAAGGAGATGGAGTCCTCCAAATCTCCCATCTGCCCTCATGTTCCTTTAAATCTTTCCAGCACTGTCTTTGTCAAGGAATGGTAGAGGCTAGAGAATAATAATTACAAAGTGTGACATTTAAAGCCATTCATAACTTTGCCCCTTCCTACCTTTCCCATTTTCTTTTACTTATTACCCTACATGCACTCTACAATTCAGCTACACTGGCATATCTGCTGCCGTTCCTTCCACATGACAAATATCTCCCATCTCTATGCTTTTGCATGAGCTGTCTCCTGTACCTAGAATTGTTTTTAGTCAATAGATTATCATTCATTGAGCACTTACTATGTTTCTGGCACTGTGCTAAGTACACAAACCCCCACTTCTTACTTTCCTTCACTTCATTCCTTGATCAAGACAAAATCCTTTCCTTTTCATCCCAGCTACTAGCTTTTTTTCTTTGAGATTATCTTCTATCTATCTATCTAATTTTTGAAACACCTAGTTATTTTCCAAAAAAATTGTGACCTCTTTGATGGCAGGGATAATGGTTTGTTTCGTTTGTTTGTTTTTGCTGTATGTATGTGTGTGTGTGTGTGTGTGTGTGTGTGTGTGTGTGTGTGTGGCCTTTCCTTTTCTCATCATGCTTAGCAGAGTGCCTGACAAATAATAAATAAATGTTTTATTAATGCTTGTTGACTGACAAGTGAGTACATAAATTGAATAAATACTTTGAAGCAATCAGTGCTATATTTTTTATAAGATAATTGAACTACAGTAAAAACCTTAGATTATGAGAGTCCTAAAAAATGCATCTAAGACTTTGCCCAATTGCTCACAAAGCAATAATCTTAAAAATTAGGTCATCAGAAATCATTTCAAGTCAACATCAGAGATGAGACCTACAGAAGATTTTTTTTCTAATATAGAAAAAGAAGTTCTTTTGGTAGAATGTGGATAAAATGCTCTGGAAAAATTTCATTTTCTTAGATAAAAATCAAGAATGAATAGTTGATAAGGATGCTCTATTAAACAAAAAAAAATAACCATCTATACCGAAAGTTTTTATCTGAGAAATGTTAATTTGATACCAAATTATTGTTATGCATCATGAAAGACTTGACCCAAAACATCATGAAATTAAGTGCTTTATATTGCATAACTTGTGTAGAACTCGGACTTTATCTGTTGCATCTCCCCCACTCTTTAACTCTAAATTGTGACTGGTCATTTTCCTGCATTCAATGTAGTATATATAATCCAGATACTTCTATTTAAAGAGGTTTTATTATTTCACTTATTTCAAATGCAAGAAAAAGATTTGTTAGATTGTCTATAATCTAACTCTAATTTGCAAAACATTTTAATTCAATTTTTTGGCTAAATTCTTGTTGTTGTTTTTTTTATTTTCATTTAAAACTATCCAATATTCAAACATCACCCTTTATTGGTTCTATTTTCTTTGTCCCTTCTCTTCAGATACTAAATATTTTTGTATGTGTTATCATACTATAGGGACACTTAAATTTGATATAATTTAGGATCTCAGCATGTTTTAATCCTACACTGGAAACAAACCTAGGAAATAATGGGGAGAAAAAAAAAGTTTCACAAATTTAAAACTAAATACGTATTTTCAACATCTTCCTAAATTTCAATTTTAAAAAGATATTCTCAGGCTAACTATAAATCTATGACCCATCAACTATGCTTTATTGACGTGCAGCCAACTTATAAGTGTTATAGGTCAATGTTGCCCCCAAATGATAGGATACTAAATCACCATGAGGTTTTTATATGGCAATATTTAGCAAACGTATCTCTGGGGAATATTTAATGTTCATGGTTTTCTTCTGATTTAAAAAAATATTATTTTTTCCATATCCTATCTCCAGGTTGGAATGTGTAGTACAAAAGCAATTATGGACAATAATGAGTGTTAAATTGAAAATATAAATGGATTGTATATGCATGTGTGTGCATATATGTATATATATACACATATATATGTATATCTAGACACAAAAATAAACTCAATTTACACAAAACACACATCTGCATATATAACTATATATACAGATATATTTATGCACACAAATAACTATATATAGTTAGTGACTTCCTTATTTGATCATGTAAATGTGACCTCTCATCTTCTAGTCCATATGTTTGTAAACCTCATGCTCCTGAGGTTCTTTCTTTCTAAGTCTTGCACAGGAAGCTCAATGAATCACAATACATGCCAAGGAGAATTCAAACCCAAATTCAAGGAGAATTCAAACCCAAATTCTTTCAGCAAATGGCAGTCAGCTCACTTATCAGGGAAGCAATAATTTTTAACAACATTCTCATTTATTTGTCAGCTTCAAATGCATTTTACGTAAGGCATGATTTTGAATTTGCTGATTTGCAGCACTTCTTAAGCCTCTGATCTATTTTTTTAAAACCTATTTTAAAAGCTTTTATGTTAACAGAGGGGGGAAAATTGCCCCATCAACCATAGATGTGTACTTACAAAAATAAAATGTCTTAGAAATATATAGTATGCTTAATCCTAAATTAAAGTTGTTGCTGGAATGCTATTACTTAGCCCCAGGGCATATGTGATTTCTAAAGAAACAAATTCAGCATTTAATTAACTCCAAAATCCTCCTATAAATGGAGCTTATATGTCTGTGTAAAGTTCAAGGAAGGCTGAATTTAGAGAAGAAAACTGCTCGAAGGGGCTGATGTCCTACAGAAGCAAGTCTGCCCTATCTGAGGCAGACAGACTTCACCACATGGCTACATGTACTAAATTAAGAAGTGGGGAGGTTCATCCAAAGTGCACAGATTAAAATTTTCAATAGGCCTAAAAATGACTTGGAGGCATGAATGAGCCTGTCACTTTTTCTCTGACTCTCTAGCCAATGATGGATACACTCTATAGTAATAATATAACCCGTGAGATATGCCCAGCTTCGTCCATTATTCTTCATTCTCAGTCATGCTGAAATAGAGGTTGTGGTTAAACAAATCTGCCTTTATGAAGCAAAGCACTGTGAAACAGAGCTGATTATGGCCTGACACATTGAATTAGACTGGTGTATAAAGTAGCTCTGATGACTCTATTGTTTCTGTTATGTGTCCTTGAGCTTAGCCTTCTCCCTAACTGTACAAATACCTTTCTGGCTTTTTTCCCCTATTTAATCTATATCTCTCCCTCTCCCCCTCAAAAAAAAAGTAATTTTAATACCACATAATTACTATCAAGTACAAAATATTCCTATATCTATCTATGTATCTAGAAAATTATATATATATACATATATATATGTATATATATGTATATATATGTATGTATGCATGTATGTATACATATATATAGATTTTTGCTATTTCTTAAAACAGCATAAAATCATAAAATGATTTCTCCTCATCTTCATTATTTCTTCTAGTTTGTATTTGATTTGACCTCAATCTGACTACCTGAGAAACTAAATGCACACATAAAGCTGATTCATAAGTGACTGCTCAAACTGGGATGAGTCTTTTTTGTCTACTATGACAAAGACAATTTACCTTAAAAAAATAATATTTTAGGTCCTACTTAAAAGCAATGTTTCCTTTCTCTCCAGAAGAACATATGATTTATGAAATGTGATGCTACTAAGTAGTCTCCAAATATCTAATTTTTACTCCTGAAATATGGATAGATAGATAGATAGATAGATAGATTCCAAGTTGAGTTTTATCTTTCTCTCAAATATCCACCTTGATACTTAAGTTGATAAATACAAAGATAGGTATTGATTTAGGTTGAAGTTCCTGCCTCTTCATTCATGACAATTCTGTCCTTCTTTCTCTTCTCAAATATATACTTTACTCTTGCATGCTCTTAGAATTTCTACCTTTTGTGCAAACTCAGTTCTGGCGCGTTCTCCTAAATGAGATATTTTCTGATTCTCACATGTTCTTGTGACCCAAAAAAACCCCAAATTACTCTATCCTTCCAATTCCACTGTCATTCTAAATCCCATCCTGTATAACTATACTCCTCAAAAAGAACTTTCTACAGCAGATGCCTCCATACTCTCTCTCTTTCTTCTTAATCTCTTACAAGCAGATTTCCAACCATATTATTCCATTGAACCTATTTTCTCTAAAGTTATCAGTAATATTTCAGATGCTAAATCTAATGACCTTTCCCAATCCATTGTCCTTGACCTTTCTGCAGACTTTGACATTGTTGATCACTCTCGAAGAGGGGGTAGAATCAAGATGGTGGCATAGGAGCAGCAAGGTACAACAGCTCCCACACATCCACCTCAAATACCCATAAAATATGACTATAAACAAATTTTAGAGCTCTAAAACACATACAAATATACCTCCCATTGAAGGCAGCTTGGCTAGAAGGGACCATCTCAGCTCTGGGAGCCAAAACCAGCCCAGCCTGAAACCACAGCTTTGCCCTGGGGGGTGGCTGGACAAGCCAAGCCAAGCCACAGCTGGAGCTTCAGAAGAGTGGATCGGCAGCAGCTGTGGCAGCTTCCAGAGTTATCAAGCCATAAGAAAAAAGGACTAAGTGAAAGGTCAGTGGATCTCAGCTAAAACTGGGGGAGAAAACCTGGTCTGGCCAAACTGCTTCCAGGGCAAGGAAGCAGCAAAAGTGGAGGTCCTACAGCTGCCTCCACATAGCTGCTTCAGAGCTCCTGGCCTTCAGACTGCAGGGGGGCCAATTGATCCTTCAGGGGCCAAGTGCTCTCATGTCGAGCAGCCTGGATCTGGATCGTGGTATAGGGTGGTGGTCCTGGGGGGTGTTTTCAGTGAGCCAAAGCTGATGGGGGCTGCAAAAAAAAAAAAAACAGCTCTCTAATAGCTCTGGCAGCTGGGAAAACCCCAGCAATTTAGGACAAGAGCTTTCCCTTCTGGAAAGGAAAGTTCCACATAGCTAAAAAATCATTGACTGGTCATCATGAGCAGGCAAAAGAAGCAAAGTAAGAACAGCAACCAAACTCTAGATTCCTTCTTTGACAAGAAGGATCAAAGCATGGAAAAGTAGGAAGACAACAAAGTCAGAATTCCCACACCAAAAGCTTCCAAGAAACATGAAGACTTACTACAAGCCATAGATCAGCTTAAAAAGGATTTTGAAAATCATATGAGAGAAGTGGAGGAACAATTGGAAAGAGAAATGAGAATGAGGCAAGAAAATCAAGAAAAGAGAGTCAACACCCTGACTGAAGAAAATAACACCTTAAAAAGTAGATTAAATCAAGTGGCAAAAGAGACCCCAAAAGACAATGAGGAGAAGAATGCCTTAAAAAGTAGAATTTTCCAGATGGAAAAACAATCTCAAAAGCTCACTGAAGAGAATAATTCCTTCAGAATTAGAGTAGAGGAAATGTAAGCAACTGACTTTATGAGAAATCAAGATACAATTAAACAGATCCAAAAAATGAATAGACAGAAGATAAGGTGAAATACATCATTGAAAAAACCACTGACCTGGAAAATAGATCCAGGAAAGACAATTTAAAAATTATTGGACTACCTGAAAGCCATGATCATAAAAAGAACCTAGAAAAAATCCTTCATGAAATTCTCAAGGAAAATTGTCCTGGTATTTTAAAAGCAGTGGGCAAAATAGAATTTCAAAAAAATTAACCAATTACCTCTTGAAAAAGATCCCCAAAAGAAAATTCCTAGAAATGTTATGGCCAGCTTCCAGAGTCCCCAAATCAAGGAGAAAATATTACAAGCTGCCAAGAAGAAACAATTTGAATACTGTGGAAACACAATCAGGATAACCCTGTATCTAGCAGTTTCAATATTAAGGGATCATAGGGTCTGGAATATGATGTTCCAGAGATCAAGGGAGCTAGGATTAAAACTAAGAATCATCTACCCAGCAAAACTGAGTATAATATTCCAGGGGAAAATATGGTAATTAAATGAGGTGGAGGACTTTCAAGCATTCTTGATAAAAAAAGCAGAACCAAATAGAAAATTTGACATTCAAATGCAAGAAGCATGTGAAGGTAAACATGGAAAAGCATTCATAAGGAACTTATTAAAGTTCAACTATTTACATGCCAACATGGAAAAACAATAATCATAACTTATGGAACTTTTCTCAGTATGATGATAGGTGAAGGGAATATAAATGTATTATAAATGTATTATACAAATGTATTATAAATGTACTATAAATGTATTATATAAATATATATATGTATATGTGTGTGTGTGTACATACATGTACATGTATATGTATACATACACATTTGTCTATATAAGAGGGTATATATGCATAGGAATACATATGTGAGTGTGTGTATATATGTGTACATTGACAGAGGGCACAGGATCAATTGAATAGGAAGGGATGATATTTCAAAAGGTGAAATCAAGAGCTGGCAGAGGAATAGAATGAGAGGAGACAGGGAGAGACAGATTGGGTTTAAGCATCTCATATAGAGGAGGCAAGGGATAACTGTTACAATGGAGCGGAAGAACAGGAAGGGAAAAGGGAATGGGCCAAACTTACTGTCACTGAATTTGGCTTGGGGAGGGAATGACATACACGCTAACTTGGTTATCTTGCCCTATAGGAGAGTAGGAGGGAAGGGGATGAGAGGGGAGATGATGGAAGGGAGGCCAGGTTGGGGGGGAGAGTTGTTAGAAGCATGCACTTCTGTAAAGGGATATGGACAAAGTAGAGAACAGAACAAGTGGGGGACAGAACAAGAAGGAGGGAAATATAGTCAGTCTTTCACAATATGTCCATTGTGGAAATGTTCTGTGTAACTACACATGTATGGCCTGCATTGAATTGCTTGTCTTTCCAGTAGGCGTGCATGATGAGAGAGGAAGGTAAAGAATCTAAAAGTTAAAGTTCTAAAATCAAATGTTTAGAGATATATGTGTGTGTGTGTGTGTATACATATATATACATATATATATATATATATATATATACATATATATATATACATATATACATATATATATATATACATATATATATATGCATATGGTATTATCATTATCATCATCATCATCATCATTATTGTTATTTACATGTAACTAGGTAAAAAGATAAACAGGCACTGGGGTAGGGAGATCTATCTTGCCCTACTAGAAAGTCAGAGGGGTAATGGGAGAGGATATAGGAGAGAGCAGATTGGGGGAGGGGATATACAGTGGGATCGCTGTTTTGGGTTGGGGGTTAGGGGAGAGATGGTGAGAAAATTTGTAACTCAAAATCTGGTGGTAATGAATGATGTAAACTAAAAAACAGAAGTTAATTAAAAAAATGTGTTAGATATGTGCCAGATATTATGTTAAGTGTTGGGCAAAGAAAGAAAGGTAAAAAGAAAAAAAATCTTGTGCTCAGGCAACTAATTTTTAAAAATCTAATAGGGGAGGTTGCATGCAAACAACTATGTACAAACGAGATTATATACAGGGTAAATTGGAGACTGCTTCAGAGGTAAAGCACTTCCATTAGGGGTATCAGAAAAGGCCTACTGAAAAAATACAGGTCTTTAGCTAAGACTCTGAATGGAAGCATACTGTAAGAAGACTGGGGTGGTAAGAAGTAGGTTATGAAGAGTTTTGAAAGCCAGAGACAGAACTTTCTATCTGTTACTCAAGGTAATAGGGGCCTACTGTGATTCTGTAGATTCCCGTATAAAGAAATCCTTGAAACTTGGAAAGAGCACTAGGTGATTATGTGATTACCAAGAGTTTCATAGTTAATAAATGTTAGACATGTGACCTCAACCCAGTCCTTCCTAGCTCTGAGGCCTGCTTCCTAACTATTTATTCTATGTTCACACATTCCTGTCTTTATATTCTCTCTCTCTCTGTCTGTCTGTCTCTCTCTCTGTCTCTGTCTTTCTCTCTGTCTCTGTCTCTCTGTCTCTCTATCTGTCTCTCTGTCTCTCTGTCTGTCTCTCTTTCATTAGAAATAATTTTTTTATTAATTGTCAAACTTCAGGTTTCCAAAAAAAATAAGGTGATTTCACATTGGGAGTTCCATAAAGCCATAGAGTCACAAATAACTTATGGCATAATGGATAGAGAACTGGCCAAGAGGTCAGGAAAATCCAGATTGAAGTCTTGCCTCTGGATGTGTGATCCTGGACAAGTCATTTAAACTCACAGTTACAGGCAATTATTACAGAAAAGGTGCTCATTGATATTAGGAGAGGAATTTCTTCATCAGTAATTTCCCTATAAAAGTAAAGCCAAATTTCTAGGGGCAATTCCAGCCAATTCCTAAATGCAAAGGACTATTCTTGTGGCCTTCTTGAGTATGTTGGAGCTGACCAATTTCATTACTTTTATTTATTTATTTTTATTTTTCTCAATTATATGTAAAATAATGAAGATTCTTTTCTAAAAAGTTCCAAAATTCTTTCCCACCCCTCTATTCACCTATCACTGAAAAGACAAACATTTTGACATAGATTATAAAAGTACAGTCATCAAAAAGACTTCCCTACTATGTATATTGGAAAACAAAATGAAGAGAAAGAAAGAAAGAAAGAAAGAAAGAAAATGAAAGAAAGAAAAGAAAGAAAGAAAAAAAGAAAGAAAGAAAAGGGAAAAGTAAAGGTTAAAATTAAAGGTTGTATGTGTATACACCGGAGGTGATTAGCATTTTTCATCATAAATTGGAATTGTTTTGGATTATTGTATTTCAGAGAATAGCTAAAGCATTTATTGTTGATTGTCATACAACATTGCAGGTATTGTATCCAATATTCCACTGGTTCTGCTCACTTTGTTTTGTATCACTTCATGTAAATCTTCCCACTTTTTTTCTTCTTCAAATAATTCTGGCCATGATCTCATAGCACAAAAGTATTCCATCATAATCATATATCACAATATAGTAATTTCCCTTTTGATGGGTATCCTTTCAAATTCCAAGTCTTTGCCATCAAAAAAAGCTGCTATAAATATATTTATACATATAAGTCCTTTTTCCTTTTCTTTGATTTCTTTAGGATACAGCCCTAGCAATGGTTTCGCTGGGTCAAATGTATACACAGCTTTATAGCTGTTTGGGCCTAGTTACAAATTGATTTCCAGAGTGATTTAAGTTTACACTACATCAACAATGTTAGTATTTTTCCACAGGTCCACCAATATTTATCACTTCACTTTTTTATGAAATTATTAGATCTTATAGGTGAGAGGTGGAATCTCATACTTTTTCATTTTTTTTATTTGTATTTCTCTAATCAGTAGAGATTTAGAACTTTTCTTCATCTTTTTCCCATAAAAAGCTTTGATTTCTTACACTGAAAACTACTGTTCATATCTTCTGTTTATTTATCAATTGGGAAATGACTCATATTTTTTACAAAATTACATCAGTTCTCTATTTCAGTAAAGAGAATTTTATAAAAGACTTACTGTAATTTTTTCCCCCAGGTTCCCATTTCACTTTTAATCTTTGCTGGATTGTTTTTGCTTGTGCAAAACCTTTTTTAATTTGATGTAATTGAACTTCATTTTATATCACATAAAGCTCTCTATCTCTTGTTTGGGCATTAATTCTTCCCTTACCCATATTTCTGACAGGTAAATTGCTCCATGCACTCCTACTTTGCTAATGGTATTACCTTTTATGTCAAAATCATGAAGCAATTTTGATTCTATCTCAGCATATGGTATGAATGTTGGTCTACATTTATTATCCGCCAAACTACTTTACATTTTTCCTAGAAAGATTTTTTCAATAGTTCTTATCCCCAGTTAAGATCTTTGTATTTATCAAACACAAGATTTCTGTGGCTATTTCCTATTGTATATTATGTACCTAATCTGTTCCACTGATTCATTACTCTAGTGCTTAGTTACTACCTGATTGTTCTGATAATTAACATTTTGGTCATTCGTAATATATTTTGAGATACGGTACTGCTAAGCCACCACTTTTCTCATTTTTCCTCATTGATTGCCTTGATATTGTTGACTTTTTGTTCTTCCAGATGAATTTTATTGTTATTTTCCCTAACTCCATATTTGGTACTTTGATTGGTATGACATAGAATAAGTACATTAATTTGGGTAAATTACAGATTTTAAATTATTATATTGACTTAGCCAACATGAACAATTAACATTTCTCCAACTGTTTAGATCTGACCCAGCAAAATTGAGCACAGTATTTCAGGGGAAAAGATGGATTTTCAATGAAATAGAGAACTTATATTCATTCCTGATGAAAAAAAACAACTAGAGCTGAAAAGAAAATTTGATCTTCAAATACAAGACTGAAGAGAAGCATAATAAAGTAAACAAACAAAAATGTTATCCAATAAGGTTAAACTGTTTTAATCCCTATAAAAGAAGGTGAAACTCGTAACTATTAAGAACTGTATATTCATTATGGCATTTAGAAAGGATGTGACATCGATATGATGATAAAACGATTAATTAATTAAGGAGTGAAAAAAGGATTATACTGGGAGAAGAAAAAAGGTGAAAACAGATTAGGGTAAATTCCATCACATGAAGAGGCACAAAGGCCTATTAAAGGCAAGAGAAATAAGGGAAGAGGCAAGTATTGTTTGAATCTCACCCTCATCAAATTTGGCTCAAAGAGATAATAACGTACACATTCAGTTTGTTCTAGAAAGCTATGTTATTCTATAGAGAAGGAGAGGGAGAAAGGGGAAAGAAAAGGGAGGGAATGGAGAGATTGGAGGACAGACAGAGGGAGGCAGTGGCCAAAAGCAAAACATCAATAAACAGAGAAAGGGTAAAAAGAGTGAGAAAAGTATAAAATGGGGCAAATAAAATGGAGAGGAAAACATAGCAATCATAACTGTGAATGTGGATGGGAAGAACTCTCCCATGAAATGGAAGTGGGTAGCAGAGTGGATTAAAACCACATCTTACCATATGTTGTTTACAAGAAACACATTTGAAGAAGAGAGAGACACATAAAATAAAGGTAAGGGTCTGGAGCAGAATCTATCATGGTTCAGCTGAAGGTAAAAAAAAAAAGAAGAAGAAGCAGGGGTGGCAATCCTGATTGTAGACAAGACAAAAGCAAAAATAGGGTTAATTGAAAGAGATAAGGAAGGAAACTACATCCTGCTAATAGGTACCACAGACAATGAAGTAATATCAATACCAAATATATGAGCAAAGTGGCAAAACATCCAAATTATTAAAGGAGAAATTAAAAGTTACAGGAAGAAAAATACCCAAAACTATACTAGAGGGAGACCTCAACCTCTACCACTCAGAATTAGATAAATCTATCCCCAAAATAAACTGCAAAAAAATTACTGACATGAATAGGATTTTTAAAAAGTGAGATATGTAGACTCATGGAGAAAGTTCAATAAGGATAAAAAGAAATATACTTTTATTATCAGTAGTATATGGCACCTACATAAAAATTGAGAACATATGAGGGCATAAAAACCTCACAATCCAATACAGAAAGGCAGAGATAGTAAATGCATCATTTTCAGATCATAACGCAATAAAAATTACATGTAATAAAAAGTCATGGAAAGACAGACTACAATTTAATTGGAAAGTAAATAACCTAACATTAAAAAATGAGGGGGTCAGTCAAAAAATCATAGAGTTTTTCAATAACTTCATCTAAGAGGGTGGCAATAATGAGATAATATGTCAAAACTTATGGCAGTGGTTCTCAACCTTCCTAGTGCCATGACCCTTTAATACAGCTCCTCATGTTTTGGTGACCCCCAACCATAAAATTATTTTTGTTGCTACTACATAACTGTAATTTTGCTGTTATGAATTGTAATGTAAAAAAAATTGATATGTAGAATGTATTTTCATTGTTACAAATTGAACATAATAGACAGGTTGAAAATCACTGACTTATGATATACAGTCTAAGCAGTTCTTAGGGGAAATTGATTATCTCTAGCTGCTTATATGAATAATATAGAGAAAGAGGACACCAGTGAATTGAACATGCAAATAAATATTAGTAAAAGGAACCAAGAAAAAAAATCTCAAATAAAATATGATATTAGAAATTCTGAAAATCAAAAGATAGATTAATAAAATCAAAGTTAAGAAAAATATTGAATTAATAAGTAACACTATGAGCTAATTTTATGAAAAAATAATAAAATAAATGTTTGTTCATTTGATTTAAAAAAGGCAATAATAAAACCAAATTGCTAGCACCAAAAATGAAAGGGGTGAATTCACCACAAATGGAGCATTATATGTGATGAGGATGTTAGAAGCATTCCCAGTAAGATCCAGTGTGAAATAAGAATGTCCTTTATCATCACTGTTATTCAAAATTGTACTGGAAATGTTAGCTTTAGCAACAAGAGAAGAAAAAGAAATTGAAGGAATGAGAATAGTCAAAGAAATAAAGCTATCACTCTGCAGATGATATGATATGCTCAGAGAACTCTAAAAAAATCAACTAAAAATCTACTTGAAATGACAATCAACTTTAGCAAATTTGCAGGATGTAAAATAAACCCACAAAAATCATCACCATTTCTATGCATTACTAACAAAGCCCAGCAGCAAGCTATAGCAAGAGAAATTCCATTTAAAGTACCCATAAACAATATAAAACATTGGAGACTCTATCTGTCAAGACAAACCCAAGAACTCTAGGAACACACATAGAAAACACTTTCACACAAATAAAGTCTAAACTAAATAATTGGAAACATATCTGATCTACGTAGATAGGCTGAGTTAATATAACAAAAAATTCATATAATAAAAATCATATAACCAAAAAATCATTTCATATAGCTAGTAAAATTCATAACAAAATTCTTATGGAAGAATGAAACATCCAAAATATCAAGGAAATTACTGAAAAGAAATGCAAGGGAAGGTGGCCTACTGATACCATACCTTTTATCAAAACTACTCAGTACTGGCTAAGAAATAGAATAATGGTGCAGTGGAATGGGTTAGGCACACAAGACACAGTAATCAATGACTAAAGTAATCTATGGTTTGATAAACCCAAAGACTCCAGCTTCTGTGATTAAAACTATCTGACAAAAAGTGCTGGAAAACTGGAAAATAGTATGAGAGAAATTAGGCAAAGACCAATATCTTATGCCATATACCAAGAAAAGGTCAAAATGACAACATGGTTTACACAAAAAGAGTGATATCATAAACAAATCAGGAGAGCAATTAATAGTTTACCTGTCAGATGTATGGAGAAGGGAACAATTTGTGACCAAACAAGATATACAGAACATTATAAAATGAAAAATGGATAATTTTTATTACATTAAATTGAAAATTTTTTTTGCATAAACAAAGCTAATGCAAGGAATATTAGGAAAGCATATATCTAGGAAGTAATTTTTACGACCAGGGTCTCTGAAAAAGGCATCTTTTCTAAAATATATAGAGAAGTGAGTAAAATTTATAAGAATACAAGCCATCCCTCAACTGGTAAATAGTCTAAGGATATGTATAGGGAGTTTTCAAATGAAGAAATTAAAGGTATCTATAGTCATATGGTAAAATGCTTTAAATCACTATTGATTACAGAAATGCAAATCGAAACAACTCTGAGGTATGACCTCACACCTATCAGACTGGATAATATGATAGAAAAGGAAAATGATACATAATGGAGAAGATGTGAGAAAATTGGGACACTAATTCATTGTGGGTGGAGTTGTGAACTGATCCAGCCATTATAAAGAGCAATTTGGAATCATGTCCAAAGGGCTACAAAACTGTGCATACCCTTTGATCCAGAAATACCACTACTAGGTTTTTATCCCAAAGTAATCATAAAAAATAGTAGAGGGCCCACATGTACAAATATATTTATAGCAGCTCTTTTATATAGTGGCAAAGACTTGGACATTGAAGGGATGCCCATTAATGGGGGAATGGCTGAACAAGTCATGGTACATGAATGTAATGGGATACTATTTTTCTAAAAGAAATGATAAGCAAACAAATTTCAGTAAAATCTGGAAAGACTTACATGAACTGATGTTGAGTGAAATGAGAAGCAAGAGAATATTATACACAGTAATAGCAGTATTGTGAGATAACTAACTTTGATAAACTTAACTCTTCTCAGCAATACAAAGATCTAAGACAATTTCAAAAGACTCATGGTTGAAACGGCTATCCATATCCAGAAAAAACAAACAAACAAAAAAATATGGAGTCTAAAATGAAGATGGAAGCATACTATTTTCTCTTTTTTGTTTTGTTTTGTTATGGGTTTTTTTTCTTTCTCATGGTTCCCCCGCCCTCCTTTTTTTCTGATTCTTCTTTCACAACAGACTAAGTGGAAATATGTTTAATATGACTGTTCATGTATATTAAATTGCAGGCTGTCTTGGGGAAGGAATGGGGAGGGAGAAGGAAAATAACTTGAAATTAAAAATCTTATAAAAATGAATGTTGAAAACTATCTTTACATGTCATTGAAAAAATAGAATTGTGGCCATTTTTTTTAAATACCGCTTGACCCTAAAAAAAAGGAAAGAGAAGTGTTTTGCAATTTTATTCACCTAGTGCCCAGGTTTGTCCTGGTCACAGAGTCATAAAAATTTTTTAATGTATGCAATTATTTTAAATGAATTTTTCCTTTTATCTCTTCCTTCTTTGGAAATGTAATGCTGATGAATAATGTTTATTTTATATACTGGCACTTCCTTAAATTGTTAATTATTTTAACTATTTTTAGCTGATTCTCTGGTATTCTCTAAATATATCATCATATTGAATGCAAAGAGTATTAGTTTTGTTTCCTCACCACCTATTCCTTCGATTTCTTTTTCTTGTCTTATTGCTATAACTAGCATTTCTGGTTGGTTGATTGTCGTCTTTCATTCTCAAAAAGAACCAAAGTGACATCACTATGCTAATGTTGAATTTCAGTGTATCTAATTTTGGCTGCTCAGACTAATATGAGCTCAGAATGCTCTACCACAGGTTGGGCACAAATAGTCCAAGTGAACATTTCATAGATACTCTAAATTTGTGCATCCTTGTGATGGTTATGTAATTTGAATTTGAAGATCCCTTTGTATTGAAAAAGGTAACAGGTACTTAGCACTTAGTAATTAATCAAGCCTCTATTAAAGAAACAGAAGGTATGAACTCCTGTCTCCTGTTGCTGATGTAACAGGAAGGGACTGAACAAGGAGGGACAGTACTGCATATAAGGAAAAGCCCCAGAGAGGGAGAGTCAGATTTTCTTGGAGTAACCTTGATGGAGGCAGAAGCAGCTGCTGCAGAGGAGGCTGAAGAGGAAAGTCCCAAACTGGAAAGAATGATTCGATTTAGGGAACCTAGGTGAAGTGATTTAGAGAGGGAGAGAAAGATCTTCTTGGAGCAAGCACCATGGAGGCAAAAGCTGCTGCTGCCAGAGAGTCTGAAGAGGAACCAAGGAGGCTGAAGAGGAAATCCCCCCACCCCTTCCTCAGGCTGGAGAGAATAATTTTGATTTTGAAAAGCTAGATGGAGTGATTTTGATTCTGGGAACCAGCTGAAACTTCCACTGAGTCTCAAGGTCAGCTGAAGCTGCTAAGGATTTCTGAGGGCCAGTCAGCACTTTTAAAGACTGATGAAGCATGACTGTGATACTGGTACTTTGTATGAACCTGTTTGTGGCTTTTCTTAAGCCTTGTCTTCCAAGGAACAGAGACTGTGAAAGATTTGAGATGGACTGGATGCTGTGAGCTCCAATGTGGAGCAGGAACTGCACAGAGAGCTGAACAAGGACCTGGGAGCTGTCTGCCTTTGAACCCAAGTGGCAGTTTGGTGAGGGTATCCAGGGAATCTGAGAGACCACCCCAAGTCAAGCTGAAAGAAGACTTTACTTGAATATTGTGTACTGACTGAGAAATTATAATTTACTTGTGACCTAGAGGTGGAGGAATTGTGTATTTTCTGATGATTGAATGGTGAATTATGAAGGATGATTGAATGATTGAATTGATTGAATGATTGACTACATGATTGATTGTACTTAGTGATTGATGATTGAACAAGTGACTAAGTTGACTTGGTGTGCCCCATGAGTGGAGAACTTGGACTATTATACTTTGTGTTCCTTGAGGAGTACTTTTGATGGAATTCAGTGCTTTTTAGAGATGGATTAATTATCCTGCTGGTAAATAATGTGGAGTTTTCATGTTTTCATGTAACAGCTTCTGAATTCCCCTATCATTTTCATCAAATTAGTCTTTGTGTTGGTGAATATTCTGACCCAGATTAGCTAGTGCAGTGTTATACACCAAATCTCTGAAAGTTTCCCACTCCTTTACTGCTCCACTGTTGCCAACTCTGTGTTGGCTCAACTTTCCCTCCAAGTTAGTAACAAATTCTTCCCACTCAGAGAAGAGTTCTAATTTGTTGACATTAATTCTTCTGGTAGTCATTTTGCTGTGGGAGCACAACTTCTGATGAATATGAATTTTGAGCTTGGGAAGAATAAGTCTATGATAATTCCTGCACTCTGTACAGCATATTGCCTTTTTCACTCTCACATCTTATCTGACTCTTCTCCTTATAATCATAAAATCTATTAGATACCAATGTTTGCTGTGAGAGTGCATTCATGAAGTTTTATTGCATTTAGGTAAGTGGAAGAAAATGTTGGTGATGAGAAGGTCATGAGATGCACAAGTCTTCAGTATTAAGTGACTGTTTTGCTGTTATTTCCAACTCCATTCCTCCCTCAGACTTCCTGCCTAGTCTGGTAGTCTGGGTCTATTCTAGTATTAAAGTCACCAAGAATTATAAACTTGTCCTCTTTCCGCACGTTGATGATAAGGGTCTCCAGGTCTTCATAATTTTTTTCTTTGACCTCATCATGCTTCATCATGGTGGGTACATAGGCATTGCTGATGGTGGCATGACTTTTTCCTGCAAGTGGAAATCACATTGTCATGAGCCTGTCATTCACTCCTTTTGGCAGGCATACCAGTTTGTTGACTAGATTAGTTTTGATTGCAAAATCTAGGGCAGCTTCATGACATTCCACTTCACAGAGACTACTCCAGAAAAAAAAAAATTATATCCAGCTTTGACTTCAGTAAGCTGACCTTCATTTGCCAGTCTTGTTTCTCTCAGGGCTGTTATTTGGATGCAATACCTACTGAGTTTTCCTGCAACAAGAGCTGTTTGTCTTTCAGGTATACTGGATTTTGTGTTGTCTATAAGTATGCACACTTTTCATATGCTGATGGTGAGTGGAATCATCTTTGCAAACATTTTTGTACATTTTTTGTGTGTATATGTTTTTAGTGCAGAGTGGGATTACACACATGCTGCAGTAATCAGGGCAGGTTTGGGACAGCAGGTGATTTTACAGCCCTTTGTCTAGCACAGGGGTTCTCATCCTTCCTAATGCTGTGACCCTTTAATACAGTTCCTTATGTTGTGGTGACCTCCAACCATAAAATTATTTTAGTTGCTACTTCATAACTGTAATTTTGGCACTGATATGAATCACAATGTAAGTATCTGATGTTCAGGATGTATTTTCATTGTTAGAAATTGAACATAACCCACAGGTTGAGAACTGCTGGTCTAGCACCTTCCTTATACCAGAAGGTGAGCAGTGCAATCCTTAAAATGCTGCTCAGACACCCAAGGGGCTGCCAATTTCCACTGCTGCTTCTAGTGAGAAATGACTCTATGGTGTGGGAGACCTACATGGAGGATTGTGACTACAGATCCCAGTGTATCTGCAGCTACTGCTTCATCACTTGCCTGTCACCACAGGACTTTGAGATAAGTATAATGGTAAAGTGATGTGGGTGATGGTTTTTGTTTTTGTTTTTGTTTTTTTGCTTTTCTCTTTTTGGAATGGGGAAGGCAGGGCAATTGGGGTTAAGTGACTTGCCCAAGGTCACGAGGCTAGTAAGTGTCTGAGGCTAGATTTGAATTCAGGTCCTCCTGACTCCAGGGCCAGTGCTCTATTTACTGCACCACCTAGCTGCCCCAAGTGATGTCTTTTGATTAGTGCATAAATTGCATTTAAGTGAGGTAGGGTTGCATGAAATCAACAACCTCACTCTCTCCTCCAGAATCACATAGTCCAGTAGCAGGACAGAATCAAGATGACTGGCAATGGCTCAAGATGCAGTGCATTATCTTGCTGTCTTTGATGTCTAACCAACCTCTAAGCATTCCATAGTAACTTCTTCAGCTGCCTATATGGCCATTCAAAAAAATTGTTCTCACCTGCCCCTTCCACCAGGGGAATTCTTCACATGTGTGTGGTAGTCATCTCCTTAACTTACCAATGGGTTTGAGATCCCTTGATTACCCTCAACCAAGTTTGGCCCAACTGCTGAGTTTACTGGGTGTGGTCACTGTGCATGCTACAGCTTCTTGGAGCCACAGTTGAGAGGTGAGTGGAACAGGTGGACACCAACAGTGGAAAGCAGCCCTGGAAAGGGCTTGGCAACCATTGAACCAGAAGTGCTAGTCTTCCCTGAACACATCCTACACCCCACTAGAATTTCTATAACAGTGATAATAATGGACATTTTTGCTTCATCACTGATCTTATTGGAAAGACTTTTAACTTATTCCCATGACAAATAATGCTTGATTATGTTTTTGGATAGATACTACTTATCATTTTAAGGAAAGCACTATTTTATTTTTGCTTGATAGTGTTTTTGTTTTTACTTTTTTGGAGAGCAGAGGGTAGGGCAATTGGGGTTATGTGACTTGCCCAAGGTCACACAGCTGGTAAATGTTAAGTGTCTGAGGCTAGATTTGAACTCAGGTCCTCCTGACTCCAGGGCCGGTGCCCTACTCACTGTGCCACTTAGTGTATAGTATATGATCTTTGGTATATATTGGTGTATTCCCTATGCTAATATTTTACCTAAATCTTTTGCATCGATATGCATTAGGGAATTTGGTCTATACTTTCCTTCCTGTGTATATTTTTTATTTTGCTTCATCTGAGATAGGTTTCAATATTCTCAGATAACTAACTGGATTGTTGTCTTCTACTGTAAGCATGTAAAGATATTTTAAGAAAAAGGAAAATACTCTGACCAGTTATTGGTGAAAGTGAGACAGAAAATCAAAAAGATTAAAGAAAGATTGCTCAGTATTAGGAGTTCACATTTTCTTTGAGAAAGAACAGGAATGTTATCCAGGTTTTAGGAATATTTTGGCATAGTTTCATGTTATTCTTGTTCATAATGAACAAATATGGGCTAGATGTAGATAATAGAGTTAGGTAGATTTGTACCATATTGAGTGATCAGGCATAAAACCTAGTAATTAATTACTCATTGAGAGATTGGAAGGATATTTCTAGTTCAATGCTCTACAGATCTGTTCTTGGTCATGTGATATTCAACTTTTTATCAATCACCTGGCTGAAGGCATCAATGACATCTTCATCAAATTTGAGCTGCTAAAAAGTGAGAAGAAAAAGCTAACACATTGAATGAAGCCCAAAGATCCCTAGATATATAGCATTGATCAAAGGTGAAAAAAAGGAAATGTAAGGGGGATAAATGGGAAGTTATACTTAGATTCACAAAATCAAAATTAGAGGAATGAGATTGGTGTTCCATGGCAAGACAGAGGTTCCCTATAAGAAAAAAGAAGAGGTGACTGGACTGCAACATCTGTGTTAGTCAACTTTTTGATATGGCAGCAAGAAATTTGAAACAAACAGGCAGCATTAAGATAGGTTCAACAAGATACTGGAGACAATAATTTCTGTTAATTTACTGCTTGGATTAGAAGTGCATTTATGTAATCCTTATGGTTTGAAAATATTTTATGTATGTTAATTACTTTGTCAGAAAAAAATCTCTGCAAAGTAGCTATTATTGTGATAATTGTACAGATTGTGAAATTGAGGCACAATGAAGTGTACTGAGACCTAGGGTCATGCAGCTAGTAAATTTCATTTTTAATGATGTTTTATTTCCCCTTAATTACTTATCAAGAAAATCTGTATCTTCATTTTTACAAGATTTTCAGTTCCAAATTTTTCTCCCTACTGACTTCCTCTTCCATCTTCCTAAATGGTAGGCAGTTTGATATAGTTTATGCATGTGCTATAATGGAAAAATATTTCCATATTAGTTACAATCAAGAAAGGAGAAATAGATAAAATGGGAAAAAATGCAAAAAAGAATAAAGAGAAAAAATAAATTTTGATCTGCATTCAGAGATCATAAGTTCTTTTTTATTAGACATGTAATTTAGTTTTCAACATTAATTTCCTAAAGTTTGAGTTACAGATTTTCTTCCCATCTCTCCCCTACCCTCACCCTAAAATGGCAGGCATACTGAATCTGCCCTCTCTTATATCCCCCCTCCAATCACTCCACCCTTATTTTTTTGTAGGGCAAGATGGATTTTTATACTGCATTGCCTGTATATCTTATTTCCTGGTTGCATGTAAAAAGAAAATGTTTTAACATTTCTTTTTAAAACTTTGAGTTCCAAATTCTCTCCCTACTAGCCTCCTCACCCACCCCTACTGAGAAGACAAGCAATTCAATATAGGTTATCCATGTGTAGCCATGCAAAACATTTCCATAGCAGTCATGTTGTGAAAGACTAACTACATTTCCCACCATCCTATCCTGTCCCCATTTATTCTGTTTTCTACTTTGTCCCTATCCCTTTTCAAAAGTGCTTCTAACTACCCTCTCCCCCAATTTGTCCTCCCTTCTATCATCCTCCCTCTGATCCCCTCCCCCTTACCTTCCTGTAGAGTAAGATACTTTCGTTTGATTTCGTATGTTATTCCCTCCTTAAGCCAAATCCAATGTGAGAAAGGTTGTCCTTTCAGCTCTTCCCCTCCATTGTAACAGTTTTCTCTTGCCTCTTTTATGAGATAATTTACCCTATTCTACCTCACCATTTCTCCTTATCCCACAATATTCCTCTCTCATTTCTTAATTTGTTAGATATCATCTATTCATATTCAACTCACTCTGTTCCCTCTGTCTATGTATGGTTGCACACACACACACACACACACATGTGTGTATATATATATA
This sequence comes from Pseudochirops cupreus, assembly GCA_028627135.1. NCBI lineage: Eukaryota > Metazoa > Chordata > Mammalia > Diprotodontia > Pseudocheiridae > Pseudochirops > Pseudochirops cupreus. Next base: position 124,104,975 of record CM053580.1, read on the forward strand.
TATATATATATATATATATATATATATATATAAACACACACATATACCCACCTATACATACATATATGTATGTATATATATATAGATACGTATATAATCCCTTCAACTATCCTCATACTGAGAAAAGTCTCATGAGTTACAAATATAATCTTTCTATGTAGAAATGTAAATAGTTCAAATTATTAAGTTACTTATGATTTCTCTTTCCCATTTACCTTTTCATGCTTCTCTTCCTTCTTATATTTGAAAGTCAAATTTTCTGTTCAGTGGGGTTTTTTTCACCAAGAATGCTTGAAAGTCCTGTTTTTCATTGAATGACCATACATCCCCCTGAAGTATTATACCCAGTTTTGCTGTGTGGGTGATTCTTGGTTTTAATCCTAGAGCCTTTGACCTCTGCAATATCATATTCCAAGCCCTATCATCCCTAATGTAGAAGCTGCTAGATCTTGTTTTATCCTAATTTTGTTTCCACAACACTCAAATTGTTTGTTCCTGTCTGCTTGCAATATTTTCTCCTTTACCTGGGAACTCTGGAATTTGGCTATAATGTTCCTAGGAGTTTTCTTTTTGGGATCTTTTTCAAGAGGTGATTGGTGAATTCTTTCCATTTCTATTTTGCCCTCTGGTTCTAGAATACCAGGGCAATTTTGCTTCATAATTTCTTGAAAGATGATGTCTAGGCTCTTTTTTCATCATGGCTTTCAGGTAGTCCCATAATTTTTAAATTATCTTTCCTGGATCTGTTTTCCAGATCAGTGTTTTTTCCAGTGAGATGTTTCATGTTGCCTTCTATTTTTTTTATTCATTTAGATCTTTTTTATAATATCTTCATTTCTTATAAAGTCATTAGCTTCATTCACTCTGTTATAATTTTGAAGGAATTTTTCTCTTCAGTGAGTTTTTGAAATTTCTTTTCCATCTGGCCAATTCTACTTTTAAAGTCATTCTTCTTGTCATTGCCTTCTTGGGCCTCTTGTGCCATTTGAATTACCTATTTTTAAGGTTATTTTCTTCATTATTTTTGAGTCTCCATTAGCAGAATGTTGACTTGTTTTCCATGATTTTCTTGCATCATTCTCATTTCTCTTCCCAATTTTTCCTGTACTTTTCCTACTTGACTTTCAAAATCCTTCTTGAGTTCCTCCATGTTCTGTGACCAATTCATATTTTTCTTGTAGACTTTTGATGCAGAAATTCTGACTTTGTTGTCTTCCTCCCACTCCATGTCTTGATCCTTTTTGTCCCCCAAAAAGCATTCTATCATCTGTTTGTGCTTTCATTGCTTGTTCGTATTGCCAGCCAATTACTTGACTTTTGACCTCTTTCCTGCAATTGAACTCTGCTTCCAGAATGGAGAGTGATGTGTCTCAAATTTCTGGGGTTTTACACAGCTGTTGCCAGAGCTTTTTCCAGACACCTACTTTAGAAGTGTTAAGAGAATGCCCTCTCTACAGCCTCCACAAGCTCTGCCACACTAGCACTCCTCACCCCATGACTGCAACCCAAGTCTGTGGCCCAGATGCAATCAGGTCAAAGCAAGAGCAATTACCCTCTGAATAGTCACTGGGTCCCCCTATGATCTGTATGCCTGGAGCTCAGGAGGCAGCCATGCAACAGCAGTTGCAGCCTGCCAACTCCACTACCCTGGGGCCAGACACCAGACTGTGTTCTTCTGTCACCCAGTTTCAACAGAGTTCCCTGGTGACCTTTTACTTTCTCTTTGGTGTTTATAGATTAAGAAGCGTGGAAACTTCCACAGCCAGCAGTGATTCACTCTCCTAAAGTCTGCTCTAGCTGGTCTGTGACCCAGTTTTGTGCCATCATGGCTCACATGTGACTGCACTCCCCACATAGCTTTCTATGATAGACCCTTCCTAGCAGCTTGCAAGTTTGACTTCAGAGTGAGATTTGTTTTTCTCTATCACTTTTGGGGTTCTGTAGTTTCAAAATTTGTTTAAAGTCAAATTTTATAGGTATTGAGGGTGATTGGAGTGAGAGCTCAATCAACTTCCTCCTTTTACTCTCCTATCTTGGCTCCACTACCCTCCTTTCTCCCTCCATAATGGACAAAGATTTTTATATGGTCTCTCCTGCATCTATTTTCCATGTTACTGGTCTTGTTTCTTTTTTTTCCCATGAGGTATTTTACATTTTTTTTCATTTTTTGGGTTTTGCTTGATCGATTGTTGATATCTCAAAAAGTCATTAGCTTCCACTTGCTCAATTCTAACTATTAAGATGTTTCTTTCTTCAATTAGCTCTTGTACTTTCTTTTCCATTGGGCCAGTTATTTTATTTAAAAAATTGTTTTCTTCAGTGGATTTTTATATCTCCTTTTCAATTTGACAAATTCTACTTTTTAAGCAATTTTCCAAGTTGTTGATTACCCTCCCCATAATTCTCTTGTATCCCACTCATTTCTCTCCTTATTTTTTGTTCTACCTGTCTTATGATAAAGTCAAGCACAAGTAGCTCTCAAGAGGACTGCTGCTGTGAACAGCTTTAAGGTTCTCATCTCATAGTACAGTGAACTCTCTATTTATTCAGCAATAAACTAAAGCAAAACATTCATAGAAACCAATGTGCAAGATTCCCAACAATATCACATAACAATGTCTTACTAAAGTGGCCACATAATTTTAAATAGAAGATATCATTCCATAAATCCTTAACTCAACTTTCCTTAAGGAGCAATCATGCTTAAGGTGTGCAAAGTACAAATGTATCCCACCCCTAGATCTCATTGTCTTAATCTCCTCAGCCAGCCCTATGTTATCTAAGTAAGGATATTTTCATCTTGACTCGAGGCTGACTTCCAACTTCCATGGCTTCTCTTTCATACCCCCAGCTCTTGCCTGAATTCACCCAACTGTCACCTGGATTAACAGTTAGGCAGCATCCATCTCTTGGTCCTGCTTCTACTTTAGTTTATTGCTGAATAAATAGAGTTTTCACTATATTAATATGATCAGAACCTTAAATCTCTCCACATCAGCAGTCCTCTGGATAACTCCTCATACCTGGCTCTATACTTACATGATATTTTAGTTTTTTTGCTGAATTTTTCCATGAGTTCTGTCTCAGTGTGTGAACACCTCCCTTTTTTTTTGGAGTTTAGTCCTGGACACTATGAGCTTAAATATGGAACAGGAACTGGGCAAGGAACTGGGAGCTGCCTACCTTTGAATCCAGGTGACAGTTTGGTGGATTCAGATGGGAGCTGGGACCATGAAAGAGGAACCATAGAAGCTGAGTTCCTGCCTTGAGTCCAGATGAAAAGACCTCTCCTTGGGTATGTAATGCTGACTGATGAAATTGTAACTTACTTGTGACCTAGGGGTGGATGGCTTTTGTACTTTCCACTACCCTTTAAGAGAGTACTGAGTAGTGACTGATGAAATTGTAACTTAATTGCACCCCATGAGTGAAGGACTTTGATTTTTGTACTTTGTAACTGAACTAAGGACTTTGTGATTGACTAAATGGATGTACTTAGCATGAAACTATGTGGCCACTTTGGTTAAAAGTATGTGTCCAGTTTAGTGTTAAGTTATTGAGTTGTGACATGGTGAATGCTGTATTTTGATTTTCTGTGAATGTTTTGCTTTTATTTATTACTGAATAAATAGAGAATTCACTATACTGTGTTATCAGAACCTTGAAAAGCTGTTCACAGCAGCAGTCCTCTGGAAAGCTGCTTGAGCTTGGCTTTACATAAGTATGAAATGGAGACTGGCTGGTGCTACTGGAGCCTGTAGTTTCTGGAGGCTTATTTGGTTCTGAGCTGCAGTCCTAGTGGTGATGGCTGGCAACTGCTGAGTCCCAATTGGATGTTTTTGCATTTCCCTGAAGCTACACTGAAGCATGGGGAGGTCTGGCCACTAGATTATTCCTATTTGGTCAGGGTTGTGCTGAAGAACTGTAATGTTAATGGAATCTCAATATCTTCCATGCCCCTTTGTATTGGCAAATAATCAGGTACTTAGCCCCTTGTTTCAAGTTAACACTTTGTTTAAGCTATTTAATTAACACAAAAGTAGTTAAAACCTAGGGAGAAAGTTGCTGGTGTAACAGGAAGGGACAGAACGGGGAGGAGCAATAGTGTATATATATAGAAGAGCACCAGCAGGACAGTAATAATTTCTCTGAGATAGCATCTGGAGGCTACAATTTCTGCTGAGACCTTCCTTCTGGGAACTTCTGCTGAGACCTTTCCTTTCAGAATTTCTGCTAAGAACTTCCAAGAGCTAGGCTGAGCTGCTACAGTGAGTGAGAGAGGAGGATCCCTTCCTGAAGGAGCCTGTTCTGTTGTGAAGGCTTGGAAATGTGAGTGTTCACTGTATTAACCATATGTATCAACTTCATGACTACTGTAATGACTTTGGCTTTCTGGTTCTGGGACTCATATTTCTGGTACTGGGACTCGGTTTTCTGGTATTTGAATAAAGGCTTTGGTTCCACCCTCCATGTGGAGAGTCTGCTACATTTTGTGATTACAATAATACCAGCATATTCATAACCACTGTGGGTGTTGCGAATATTGCATTGTTGTGGCAGGAACACGGAGGTCTGGCCTCCTTTCTTGCCATTCTGGATGATGCCTGTTTGCTTAGGGCTACACTGAAGCATGTTGAGGTCTGGCCTTCTTTCTCATCATGCTGGAGGATGCCTGTATGCCTCAGACTACACTGAAGCACTTGGTGGTTCTCAGAACTGGAGTCTTGTGGTTCTCCTGCTTATGCTAAAGCATGTGGCATTCCTGGTGTTAGTATTTGCCTGTTTCAACATGATGGTGTTCAGGATCTCCCCCTCTTTTGCTGAAGGCTTGATTAAATGCTTCACTTCCTAGACCCCACTCCCCTTTCACCCTAGTGAGATGAAACTTTCTTGCTGATCCTCTAAGATTTTAGGCTAAATGTTTGTTTCCCCCCATCTTTTGGCTGGTTCTGGTATTCCAGGATTATTTGGGGAACTGTACTTTATGATTTTTGAAAGTTAATATGAAAGAGTTACAGTTATTCACTGCTTAGTCTGCTATCTTGGCTTCTGGGTGTAGCAATCAGCTATTAAATTTCTGAGATGGGATTCAAAAATCAAGTTCAGACTCCAAGGACCATGCACTATCAAAATATCACATAGTTGTGTAAAATGAATTGCTTTTTTAATGTCTTTTCAAGCTCTAAGATTTAGTAATTCTGTTTTAGTGGATGTTGAACTACGTACAAGTTAACAATTTCATACAGGAGTCAAAAAATATCCACTAAATCATGTTATCATAAACTGTGTTAAAAGATATAATGGATAGAATAAGGGGGCAATATTCCTACTGTAAGCTTCCCTAATCAGAAGACATTAAAATTTTTGTATTACATTTTAGAAAACATATAAATATGATAGAATACATCTAGAAAAAAAGCAACAATAACTTAGTATAAATTGAAATTGTATGGCCTCTGAGGTCCCTTTCAACTCTAACATTTAAAAAGAGATAGGTATTTCAATAGACAAAAACCAGACAAAGAATCAGAAAGATCTGATACAACTGTGGCCTGAGACACAACTGTGTGACCCTAGGCAAATCAATTAACTTCTATCTGCCTCATTTCCTTCATCTATAAAATGAGGATATGTTATGGGAATCTGAAGATCTTCCCTGCCCCTAGGCTCTTTGATAGGATTAAGTGACTCTGAGAACCTTCCCTGATTTGAAAATATACTCTGCCCCCTACCAGGCTGAATGTTGTCACATGGAGCCTGTGGTGGGAAGCTTGTTTCTCAGGAATGCCCACACCTTACTTTGTGATTGGGCAGTGGGTTAAGAGGGCTTTGACATTCTCTGATCCAGGAGAAGACTATATATACCCTGAGGTGAGTTTTTGCTTTGGGGCTCACTTTGAAAAGAATTGTGTGATTTGGCCAGATGAGACTCTGGGAAGCCATTGAACCCCCAGCTTTGAAAACCCAGATGTTGATGCTTCCCTCTCTGGTAACTAACTAGGTATGGGTGTAATGGTGAGACGACTGGAAGCCCATCTGCTGATCTGTTTCTTTGTCTGCTTGTAGCTTCTGCCTGTAACTTGTTTGTATTCTCTGAAGTTCAGGGTGCTGACTTTTCCCCCTAAACTATATAAATGATATATGTTTGATTAAAGTAAGGTGGTAACCCATTTTGAGTTGCTTTCCATCAGAAAAGTAGATCTTAGGACCTGTTCTAGCAGCCATCCTGTATATGCTAGGGTGCTTGTTGATACAGGGTAATAAGAGCACCTATCTCCCAGGGATGTTGTGAGGATTGAATGAGTTAACTTATTAAAATGATTTGAAAACCACAAAGTCTTACATAAATTCTAGCCATTATCAGTAAGATTTTATTGCTCTCTCAGTGGTAGTTACATTTTCTCCTATTTTTTTATTCTTCTTTTTGTTCTACTATATTTTCTATGTCTTATGGAGTAATTGGCTTCCATTTGTCCAATTCTAATTTGAACACTGCCTCAGCACCAGCAAAGAGTCTTCCAGTTACTGTCTAGACAGTCACTTGGTCCCTCTATGATCTGTAGGCCTGGAGCTATAGAGGCAGCTGCCACCACAGCAGGAGCTACAGCTGATTCACCTCTACCGCCCAGGGACAAGAACCCAGACTGCACTCTTCTTTCAACCAAGATCAACAAAGTTCCCCACTGACCTTTTACTTTTGCTCTGGTATTTATGGGTTGAGAAGTCTGGAAACTACCACAGCTGCTAGTGAATCAGTCTCCTGAAGTCTGGTCTGGATCGTATGTCCTTTAGGTCTGGGCTAGCACAGCTTATGTGGTGTGCTGTCTTCTGTCCTTGGAGTGATAGAACCTTCCTGTTGGTTTGCCAGGCTACCTTTAGTGGGAGATTTCTCTCTCTGTCACTTTGTGGGTTATGTATTCCTATAATTTGTTTAGAGTGCCAACTCAAGCAAGTTCCTCCTTTTATTCTGCCATCTTGGCTCTACCCCAAAATATTATTAAGATTCTGAGTTTCAGAATTTCCTGAAACTGAGTTTCAAATTTTCTCCCTTTCTCTGTCCCCTCCAGCACAAGTGAAGAAACTGAAGCAAACAGTTTTAAATGACTTGACCAGCATTTAACAGCTACTAAGTGTCTGAGGACAAATTTAAATGTAAAAAGATGAGTCTTCCTAACTCCAGGTCCAACCACCTATCCACTGTACTATCTAACTGCGCCAAAAGAAGGGAAGTGTACTTTTTAATCAGGATATAAAGGGCTTAAAACATCCAAAAGAAGGGTTTTTATTTGTACCTAGAGGTAATATTAAACTCCAGAGTTTATTAAAGAGAGGATTGAGATAGTGAGTCTTGTATTTTATACTAGAAATTTAACCTTGGCAGTTCTTTCTTAGAAGAATTTTGTTCTCTGGGATGAGGAAAAAAATAAATACTGTGTATGTCAGCTTCCAAAATATTTTAATGTAGTTTTTGACCATGTGTCTCTCCATCTATTTTTTTTCTTCTCTGCACTGACCATCCCCAGTTCCTATATTTCATCCTCTGATTGCTTGAATTATAGTCATATTACCATCCTTCTAATTCTCTTTGTATGCGCTTCAGTTTTTCAAAGATCTTCCTAAAAATAGTACTTCTAAATCATCAAGTTTGATAGTACTTGCAGTCCAATTTAGGATAATTGCTCCAGAAAAACAACATACCTCACTATTTCCCATGCCAGATCACCTGTTGTTTCTTTCCTACTCCTGGGTAGGGTCTCTTAAGGCATCATCTTTAGTCTGTTATTTCTCTAGTCAGTCCTGGATGATCTGTCTCCTGGAAGCCACAGGGGATCTTCATCATTGCTCCTTGGAGACCAGTAATGTTTCATTCCAAAACAGGGGTCCCTAAATTGGGTTTGATGTGGAAGTCAGTTGTCTGTGCATTAGGATTAGGAAAAATGTATGTGTGTGTATGTATGTATATGAGTAAATATTCATATACGTATATATACATATATTCATGTCAATATAATTGTTTTCCTCTGTAATCCATTTCATTCATTTAGAAGTATTATTCTTAGAAGGGTTCCTTAAGATCTTACTAGACTGCCAAAGGGATCCATGACACACACACACACACACACGCACACACACACACACACACACACAAGCACTTAAACAAAATGCTATCCTGCCATAAAATATTCTTGAAAATACTACATAGTTCCAAATGTTTAAAGAACTTCCTTCTATCCTACTTTCTCTTTGACACATTTTTCTTACCTTAATCCTAATAGCACAAGTTAGAATTCACTTCTTCCTTTTAAGATAATCATTCTTTTTTTTCCCCCATCAAAATATCAGTTGACATTTTCCCCTTTTTTTCTTCATTTCATTCTCCCAGGTAACCTACAGTCCAGTGGTATATTTCCAAATATTTCACCTTTCCTACTAATAGAGTGACTAACATACATTATGTTTACCTCCACGTAGGTATTATAACACTTTGTAGTCAGGTCAGGGAAAAATTCCCTTTGCCTGATATACTTGCCAGAGATGGCAATTTCAGTTCTCTCTCCCTTTCACTGTTAGCTCCTTTGGCAAACTCCCTTGGGAAACTTAGGCAATTATTTCCTTTTTTGCCATGTTCTTAAACTGGAGGATCATGAGGGAGGTTTATCTGCAGAGGTCTTCTTAGCCATTTCCAGGTTTTCCCTACCTTTTCTTCAAAATGGCACTACTTACTGTTTCCTAAAATGAAGTTGTTTGCAATTAGCAGATTCCTGTCAAAATCTTTTAGCACATCTTTTCCCTCTTGGCAGTCTTAAATTCTTTTCATTATTGGAAAATTGAGAGAGGCCTCTCATAAACAGAGTTCCAGAAAAGATGGCAGTTACCACCATTGAGAACAATCTGGAAGATAAAAGTTTCAATGCCATGTCAAAATATGGAAAGTACATGTAGCTGTAGCATTGGAAAGGGAGAAATCAGGGTGTACCTATTGATGATAGGCAGCTTCCAGTCTGAACAGTTTCAATTTAATTTTTGCATGTTTCAATGAAAAATTCTTCCTCGTATGGTATGACTTTATGAGGAGCATTTTGCTTTAAAAAAACAGGTTTGTATTTTATAAAATGCTCCTTATCTAAAAAGTTCTTTGAATGCTCATTCCAGTCAGTTTTCTCTTGATGTCACTGAAAATTATCTCTAATGTAGTCTTCTCTGTAATGTGTTGGGCAGTGAGACTTTGAAAAAAGAAAAGAAAAAACAAAAGAAAAGCGAACATGGCCTAAAGTTAAATTGTACCAAGTAAATGGACATTAGAATATCAGGAAAGAACACACACACACACACACACACACACACACACACACACACACACACACAGCGATGTATGTGTACACGTTTGTTTACAGACATACACACATATAATGTGTATAAATATATACATACATGTATATGTGTGTGTATATAATAAATATATGCACACATGCATATATATTCATATGTGTGTATCTATCTGGCTATCTGCAACTCTTTGGCTTCTTTAGGCAAGTTGGCCACAATCTCAACTGGTTGTGATAGAAGATCTCCAAAGTAATTTATGATTCTTTATTCAAATCTCACTATGTCATAATATTTTGTTTCAGAAGTTTGTCAGATTTGGGCAACTTGTGGTTTGATGCTGACAGATAATATTTCTCATCATTAGGTGACATTAAGGAAATAAATAAAATTTATACTTGAATAATACCAGTGTTAGTTATTTTTATTGTATGGAATTAATAAGATTAATAAGCACATATCAGGCAATAGGTGAAAGGTCCTAGTTTGGAACTTAACCTAACATATCCAGGCACTTTTTCTTATTCGCTCATAATAACTTCTTATTTCAATGGTAAAATTCCCAAGATTTTTTCAATCTCAGAGAACGCAGTGACTGAGTGGGACATTTCAATTCTATCAATTACAGGCAAGTTCTTAATTTTCTTTAGAAAAATGGATACAATTTGGAAAATGAAATCTTCACCTAATATAGGCAGCTACAGTGTCAAATTAGTGTCAGTTCTCAAAATATGATAGGACAATTAAACTATCAACTCTTTTTTGAAATATTTGTCAAATTTTGGTTTAATTTTTTTTTGACTTCCTGGTATAATATTAAGCTCAATCGTTGCCACACATGTGATATCTAGTTTTAGTTCTTTGAAGACAGAATTTACACTAATGAGAAGAGTCATCTTCATTACCAAATACAGTTTTCCCACACTTACTGTAACAAACATATTCAGTTAGTTTTAATAAAGTTTAAAGACATCAAATAACCATTTATATTGACAAAATGCTTTTATCACTACACTTGTTAGTGCCATTCATATTTTAACACCAGCAGCAATCAATGATTATAAATATTACATTATTACTCCTTGTGACAATAAACTAAATGTATATACTGAAAATAAATTTGTACACATTTCTTAATCTTGAGTGAGTCGAGCAGAAAAATTGATAAAATACATTATCTACATATTCACTATGTTTCTTTCTTTGTGTTTTCTTTCACATCCAAAAAAAAAAAAGTTCATGTCTAGGTCACTACAAATGTGTATATGTCCAATAGATTGCCCTCATTAAAGGAAAGGCAAAGATAAAAGAATACAGTAAAATAGTTTGCAATCTGCTGTAGATGCAGTATTTCATATTAAGTCAGCTGACACAAATGCAGCTAGCCCTTAGTAGCTAACCTAGAGACCTCTGGGTGTTGAGCTGGAAAAGATGAAGTCTGATTTGACTTCATACTATAAACAGAATGTCATCCGCATATCAAAATTCCACCCACAGTGAACCTCCGGCTTGGTTAATGATTATAATCTTCACATTTAATCATGGGAACACAGTGACAGCCAAACAAAGGTTAGCTGAACTGACAGTTCAGACTGTTTCAATGGAAGAGGAGAACTTCACAAGTTTTATTTTTAAATGCATGGATGTGAGAACTTTTCGTATTTGTAATGGTGACTCGTAAAAGGAAAAAAAAAGATTTGGTAGATGTAGTGTGCATAATAAATCCTTAGATTATAGAGAAAAGAGAGATATTTGTATGATTTCTTCAAAACAGTTATTACTTCTGTGTGATTTTCCATTATATATTGCATATTCCTGAATTTAAAAAAAAAGATTGAAAATGAAAAATGATGTGGACACATCAAGCAGAAAATATTTTTTTCTATCTGTACATCAAAAGAAGTAAAATTTTGAAAATGGTGACATTTTAGTATAAATATTATTCCATTCACTTAATAATGGAAAATGAAATCTCCTTGAATACCATAATCTTTTCAACTGAATAGGAAAACTTAAAACTTTCCTCAAAAATTGTAGTTATCCAGAAATGCTTGTAGTGGCAAAATTTATACAAAAAAAAGTTTATTATAAAATATTCTGAAAACAACAATAATAACAATGGAATTAAGGTATGAGCAATGTTTCCAAATAGAATTATGAGATGCCTAGTGAAATGCATGTTCCAAAAAGTTGATTAATATTCTCAATTGTATGAAAACATATTTAAAAACCTTGAATGTTTAAATGTATACACTTCACACATTTCTTAATGAATGAAAATCAAATTAAATTATACATATATATATTTGAAATTCTATATAGCATATAAATGTATACATTAATTCAGAAATCTTTATTAAACACATTTTTGTCTTGCTAAACATTTCCAAATCCCAAATTTATTACCTCTGTTAAAAAAAAGAAATTAACTTTATTATTGTTAATTTTCACATTGATAGTGAAATTCATATGTCACATTGGTAAGAAAGTCTTTGAAAATATATAAACAAGAAATTATTGACCTAAAATAAACTCGTGATTTGTCCATTAGAAAAAAAAAAACATATTGCTTTCATTCCACTCTTTGAAACTATATTATTGAAACCCACCTTCTTTATTTGAGACATTCCTTATTTTTTGATCTCTATTTCAGGCCAATCATATTGCCTTTCATTTTCTCTTTGTAATTGTAATCAGTTTCGTTTCAGTTTTTGCTCCAAAATTTTATTTCCACCCATGTTTATCTGTCTGATTTTGCTTTATTATTTCTACATTTTGTCTTCCTTCTTTCAATGTTCTCTACCTCTTTCTGAAATGCCAGCAGTATAACTGTAATAATACCATATTCTCAATTAGAAAAATAATAGGTATATTATAATTAGGAGCTTTAGTAGGAAGTGAAGAGGAAACATTGAAGTTTAATTTGCTAAGGGGATAGGTGTAATGAAAAGAAAAAATAACCAATAGTGAAATAATTATAAGTAGTTCTCTTATTCCCTAAACTGTAAATACTGCAAGATTTAATAGAAAAAAGCTGTATTTAAATGGAAATATTTTAGAGAGAGAATATTTAGATATTAAATCATGATAATCACTTATTATTTGTTAAAATTTATTAAATAAAAAGTAACTCCTGGGAGCATAAAAAGAGGAAGCTTCCAGAGGTAAATTTAGTCATCCACATTCATATAGCAACCTTTGCTCCCCTTCCTCTGTTCTTAGTGTGCAGAGCTATCTAACAGTCTTTTAATACAATTCAAAAGAATCTGAATAAATTGCTTCATTGCAGCAGGAAAAAAATCAACCAAATTTCTGTTTTTGTCGGGTTTTTTTTTTTGGTTTTGTTTTCTTCTGGGATAACATAATAATCAAGATAAATATATATATGCATAAGGAAATTTGTTCTGTATCTTGTACAAGTACACAGAACTCTTTATCATGAAAATAAAATAACTCAAATAAAAGAAGACATGAGGAACAAGAGATTTTTGGCAGTAAAATGATTACATAGTAGAAAAACAGTTCATGGTGATACACATTTTCTCCATTTCACACTAATAATTGAGTGTTGTGTGAACTAAAAACTCCATAAAAAGTATTTGTTTGGAGTGAAAAGATGACTGAAAGAGAAGAAATGCACACATACTTTTAAATTTTGATTTGAGGCAATAAAAGATGTTAAAAATAAGCAAACTATAAGATTATATCCATGCTATTATGAAATGGGAATAGATACCAAAGCATATAAATTCTACTTTTGTTCAAACACCAAATGATTAATAAATAGGTTTGCAAAGTACCTTATATTCTCAATATTTCAGACTGCTACAGTGTCTACTACTTTGGGAAAAATCTTTAAAATCTCAATAGTATCAGTTAATCTATAACAATACAAATTATGTACATGTTTCCAGCCTGTATTTTGGAGAGGGACTTTCACACTGGCACATCAATATAGTTCCTTTATGTTCTTGTTTGTTTTCTTTTTTCTTTGTTTGTATATAGATAGCTAGATTCTAATGAAGGTAAATAACGAATCCTATGACCTGTGTTTAAAGCCTAATTTTTGTCACATACTAGTCCTTGATTCTGATTAAGGCAGCTAACATAACATCACAGGGTCCTAGTCATCTACCCAAGACTGAAGTTGAAAGTGACTACTCATCTACATAACTGGTGGGATTTTTGTCACCAGAAACTTCCTACAATAATGAGTCATGGATATAGATCAAATCATAGCAGCAACAACAAAAACAAAAAAGCAACCATATGTTTGTATATGTATTCATGCATGTATATACATATGCCTGTGCATTTATATATGGATTACTAAGGTATGATTTCCTTGTTAATTAAGTCAGAAATGAAGTAAAAGGCTCTAATAATTAATAAATCTGTGCTAATACAAATGGTTTCCTCTTTACATGTATCATGTTTCCTTAGATAATATATAATATATTATACCCTAGATAACACATAAAGAGATTTGTTGAAGGTTTAGTCACTATAAATGAGTAGGTGAGCCTTATTTCAGTGGAAGATAGGATATTTTAAAACTCTTCAGTTGTCCTCCCCTACATGATAAATATTAAAACATTATATTTCTTACTAGAGCCATTGATTTAAGTATCAGATCTGCTTTTTAGCTGTATAGACCATTCAATGGTCAATTTTCTTTTGCAATGTAGAGGGAAATGTTCAAGGTTAAAACAGTATATGTGAGCAATTTGATTTAGTTAATTTAAATAATCCTCTTTGGAACATTTTGTAATGGCTTATAATTCTCACCTCTAGGAAGTACTTGGCAAATATTATGAAAGTCAATCAGAACAGTTTTATTAGCAGATGCCCAGATTCATAGAAAACTTGCATGCTTTTTTTCAATGAAAATTGACAATTGTGGGAAAAGTCAATGACAAATTCGCATACAGCTGAATGGGGGGATTGAGAGACTAGAGATATTTTTGAACCTACTTTCGAAGTTATATAATGCATTACATGAGTTCTCAAGATTTTAATACAGAGGAACAGAAGAGGGAGAGAAATGATATAGTAGTTTGAGTCTGAAATGATATAGTGATCACAACAGAAAAGATTAGAACTTTTATTTATTTCCATACCATCAATTCTACTCTGTAGACATTTAAGGAAATGAATGAAAAAAACCTGAAAATGAATGTATACCCTATAGCCAGTACACAGGACCAAAAGACTCGCGATCATGACATGCCTTTTATTCAATAGAGACAGAGAAAGCTGTCATTGAATAGACCAATATACATTTTATAAAAAGGAAGTATTGTTTGTCTTTGAATGATGTTGAGAAACAAGATGATCTGGATCATAGTATTAAATTGACAGTTGTAATTCATAAAGACTCCATTTTTCTGTACTTAAAGGTAATACAACAATGAAAAAAATACAACTTAGACACGAGGATTAAAGCTCAGGGACATATGAAAGATTGTGTATTCAACAGAATCACCAAGTAAATATAAGATTGAAAGTGGAAAATAGATATCCCATAAAAAATATAAATATATCACATTAGAATACAATTGTTTTAATTAGAAAACAAGTCTTTTCATAGATAATTCTTTATTAGATAGCAACACTACAAAGGCATATGTGTATATGTATGTGTGTATATATATGTACATAAATATATGCATGTATTTCATATGTGTATGTATGTTATGAGTTTATATATGTATATGTGTACACATTCACATACACACATACACATACATATACAAGCATTTGTTATTTAGATAGATAAATATAGATATAAATATAATTATAGATTTAAAATGTGTGTGTACATGTATGAATGTTAAAGACACAGATATGTACAAACACACATAGAGGCATGACAAATGTACATGTAAACACATATACACACAAACACTACAAACATGTACATATGTGTTGTGTATCCATACCTATACATATGTACATAAATACATGTTTGTATATATGTATGTGAAGACATACATATGTATAAATACCTGTAAAGCAGCGTTTATTAGAATCAGTACTCACAGGCCTCATTCAGATCAGCAACATCAGTAAATTGGCCTTGTTCCAAAAATGTGGTGTATCTGTTAGTAAGAAAGCAGCATGATACTCATCAGGAATTTCCACCCTGCTGCATTCTCCAGTGACAGGCAACTGTAATGCTTGTTTCTGATTATCCTTGAGTGACCAAAATGGAATTGTGTGTTAGCATTAGCCTAGCACAAATCTACAGTAATCCAGAGCATTGTTGCATTACTATATTGTTTATTATCATGTAAAGAGTTTCTTAACACATCAATCGTAAGTCAATCTCCAATTGCACATGCATGATATAATTACAGTGAGAACTTTATTTGTTGTGATTTATTTCACATAAAACATGCCACCAAACACTTTAGAGAGAGAAAAAGATTACAATCATAGACTTGGCAAAACTAGCAGGAAAAAGGAAAAAAAAAAGAATTAGACTAGTGGTAAGTACTTTAAAATGAGCTTATCTGATGGAGAGAAACACCAGCAGATTTGCCTAGAGAAAAGAATCACAGAGGAGGTGCCTTCTTACAATTGCAATATAAGGTTTCATTGATTTTGTTATTTTAAAAAAACTAGGTGTAATATAATTTTTATAGATATCTTTTGATTTTAAATAATTTGCTAATGTATATATGATATATGACACTTCTATTTCAAAAGAGCCATTCCTAATAAGAAAGTAAAAAAAAAAGTAGGGGAAAAAGTACAGTATAATGAAGCAATATATTAACCAATTTTGACATTATATTCAGCAATCCACACAAACTCCTGAAAAGAAGACTGAAAATTGTTTACAAAGTCTCTTCTTTGGTGCCAACTTTAGTCCTAATCTCATAGAATTCAAGTTAAATTGTTTTGTTCTTTCCATTTACACAGCTGTATTTTTATTTTATTATTTTTTATTTTTAAAAACATTTTAATTTACTTTTAGTATACAGCATTCAGTTCCATAATCTCTTGAGTTGAAAACTTGCTCCTTTTCCTCCCCACCCCCCCCAGCCATGGCAGTATGCACTGTGATATAGATTCTACAAATACCTTTGCATTAAATGGTAATCAGATTAGAAAGAAGAAGTATAACAAATAGAGTGAAAAAATGAGAAAGAAAGAAGGAAACATAAACAAAACACAAAAGAGAGAGAGCAAGTAGTTTGCTTCAATCTGTATTCGTCTCTATAGTTTCCCACTCTCCCCTCTCTGAATGTGGATATCCCTTTCCATCATGAGTCTTTTTGAGTTGTTTTAAAACCTTGCATTGCTGAGAGGATCAAAGTTAGTCATCATAGATATGATTTCTCAGCATTTGTGCAAAAAATACTCCTGGTTCTGCTCTCCTCACTCAACATGAGTTTATATAAGTCTGCTCCTCATTTCTTACAGCATAATAGTATTCCATTATATTCATATACCACAATTTGTTTAGTTATTCCCCAACCGATGGACAATCCCCTGATCTGAAGATCTTTACCAATGCAAGCAGAATTACTATAAATATTTCTGTACATACGGGTAGTTGTCCTACTTGTATGATGTCTTTTAGATACAGGCTTAGAAATGGTATTGCTGAGTCAAAGGGCATGCACTTTTTTTTAACTTTTGTTTATTTTTAGTTTACATCAATCATTTCCATGAGATTTTGAGTTACAAATTTTCTCTCCATCTTTTCCCTACCCACCACTTCAAAACAGAAATCCCACTGTACACCCCCTCCCCCAATCTGCTGGCTCCTATATCCTCCCCCATCACACCTCTGAATTTCTGGTAGGGCAAGATGGATCTCTCTACCCCAGTACTGTATATCCTATTTCCCAGTTGCATGTAAATAATAATAATGATTGCACACACACACACACACACACACACACACACACACACACACACAAACAAACACACACACATATCTTTAACATTTGATTATAGAACTTTAAATTCTAGATTCTTTCCCTTCCTCCCTCATCACCCACTCCCACTAGAAAGACAAGCAATTCAATACAGGCCAGAATGATTGAATCAGTTCACAACTCCACCAACAAAGCATTAGTCTTTCAATTTTTCCTCATGTTCTCCAGCAGGTATCATTTTCCTGTTTTGTTATCTTAGCCAATCTAACCAGTGAGGTGTGGTACCTCAGAGTGGTTTTGATTTGCATTTCTCTAATAAATAGTGATTTAGAGCAGTTTTTCATATGCTTATAGATATATTTAATTTATTCCTCTTAAAACTGCCTGTTCATATCCTTTGACCATTTATCAATTGGGGAATGACTTATATCCTTATAAATTTGACTCAGTTCTCTGTATATTTTAGAAATGAGACCTTTTTCAGAGATACTGGTTGTAAAAGTTATTTTCCAATTTTTCCACTTCCCTCCTAATCTTGGTTACATTTGCTTTATTTGTACAACAACTTTATTTGTACAAAAACTTTAATGCAATCAAAATTATCCATTATGCATTTTGTATGCTCTCTATCTCTTGTTTGGGCATGAATACTTCCCTACTACATAAATCTGACACAATCTCCCAGATTGCTTATAGTATCACTCTTCACATCTAGATCATACACTCATTTAGACTTTATTTTGATATATGGTATAAGATATTGGTCTATGCCCAGTCTCTGGCATACTATTTTCCAATTTTCCCAGGAGTTTTTGTCAAATAGTGACTTTATCAAACAATGACTACTATAGTCATTAACTCCTGTGTCTTATGTACCTAATCTGTTCCAATGATCTACTACTCTATTCGTCAACCAGTACCAAGTAGTTTTGATGACTGCTGCTTTGTAACAACAGTTTAAAATCTGTTATGACTAGACCACCTTCCCTAGAATTTATTTTGATTGGTTACCTTGATATTCTGGAACTTTTGTTTTTCCAGATGAATTTTGCTACTATTTTTTTCTATAATTTTTTTTTTGGTAGATTGATTGTTGTGGCACTAAATAGTAAATTAATTTGGGTTAAATTCTCATTTTTATTATATTAGCTTGACCTAGCCAAGAGCAACTGATTTTTTTTCCCCATAATTTAGATCTGACATTATTTGGGTGAAAAGTGTTTTGTAATTGTGTTTATATAAATCCTGGGTTTGTTTTGCAGGTAGATTCCCAAATATTTGATAATGTCTGTAGTGACTTTAAATGGAATCACTCTGTGCAGATGATATGATGATATACTTAGAGAGTCCTAAAGAATTAAGTAATAAACTACATGAGAGAATAAATGTAGCAAAGCTGCAGAACCCACATAAATCCTCAGTGTTCCTATATATTTCTAATAAAGTCCAAAACAAGAAATATAAAAAGAAATTCCATTTAAAATTATTATAGACATTATTTTTATTATTAACTAAAGCTTATAAAATGCTTATTATATGACAGACTATGCTCTAAATGCTTTTTAATCATTATTTCATTTGATCCACACAACAGCCCTTGGAGGTAGGTGCTATTTTTACTTCCATTTTACAGAGGAGGCAACTGAAGAAAAGAGATGTTAAGGAAATTGTCCAGTTCACACAAATAGTATGTATCTGAATATGGAATTGAACTCAGGTCTTCCATACTCATGGCCCAGCATTGTGCTCCCTTAGGTGCCCATCAAAACCATATTATAGAGTGGAAACAAGATGGTCAAGTAGAAGCACAAACTTGGCATTAGCTCCTGCTCTAATCACTTACAATACATGTCAAAAATGACTCTACACAAACTTTAGAACTACAGAACCCATAAAGAGACAGAGAGAAACAAATCTCCCACTGAAGGCAGCCTGGCAGGCCGAGAAGAAGGACCTATTGCCCTGAAAGGGAAGCCAAGCACAGGCCCCCATAAGCTAATGTTCCAGTCCAAGGCAGCCCAGACTGGCTAGGGCAGACTTCAGGAGAGTGAATCACCAGCAGCTATGGCAGTTTCCAGACTTTTCAGCCCATAAATGCCAAAGACAAAGGAAAAGGGCAGTGTGGAACTCTTTTGGAACAGGGGATGAAGGAAGAGCATGATCTGTCACCTGTCCCCGGGACAAGAAGTGGTAGAAGTAAGGTGGCTTGGATGTCTCAGGAGCCCCTGGTCTGAAGATCACAGGGGCAACAAGTGACCATTCAGAGGACAATCACACTTGCTTTAACTTGTTGGATCTGGATCCTGGTCTTGGGTGGTGGTCCCAGGGTGAACCAATGAGCCAGAGATTCTGGAGGCTGTAGAGAGGGTGTCTTCCTATAGCTCCAGCAGCTACAAAAATGCCAGCAATTTGGGACAAAGCTCTTTCCATTCTGGAAGCAGAGTTCTACCATGGCAAAAAGCTCAAAAGTCAAGTAATTGGCTGCCAATATGAGCAAGCAGAGGAAGCACAAAAAAAACCCATAAAACCCTTTTTTGGGGGACAAAAAGGATCAAAGTGTGGAGCAGAAGGAAGACAATGAAATCAGAGCTCCTGCATCAAAAGCGTCTGAGAAAAATACGAACTGGTTATAGGCCATGGAGGAGCTCAAGAAGGATTTTGAAAATCATGTAAGAGAAGTGGAGGAAAAATTGGGAAGAGAAATGAGAATGATGCAAGTATATCATTTCATGATGCAAATGATAAAAAGGGAGTAAACAGCCTGTAAAGAGAAACCCAAAAAATATTGAAGAAAATAACACCTTAAAAATAGAGTAGCTCAAATGGCAAAAGAGGTCCAAAAAGCCAATGAAGAGAAGAATGCCTTAGAAAAACTGAATTGGCCAGATTGAAAAGGAATTTTGAAAGCTCTCCAAAGAGAATAATTCCTTCAAAATTAGATTGGAGCATTGACTTTAGATTGGAGCTAATGACTTTATGAGAAACCAAGATACTATAAAACTGATTCAAATCAAGATACTATAAAACTGATCCAAACAAATGAAAATGTGAAATATCTCATTGGAAAAACCACTGACCTGGAAAATAGATCCAGGAGAGATCATTTAAAAATTTTTGGACTACCTGAAAGCTGTGATCCAAAAAAAAGAGCCTAGAAATCATCCTTCAATAAATTCTCAAGGAAAATTTCCCTGATATTCTAGAAAGAGAGAGTAAAATAAAAATGGAAAGAATTCACTAATCATCTCTTGAAAAAGACACCAAAAAAGAAAACTTCTAGGAATATTATAGCCAAATTCCAGAGTTCCCAGGTAAAGGAGAAAATATTACAAGCAATCAGGATGAAACAATTTCACTATTGTGGAAACACAATCAGGATAACAGAAGATCTAGCACTACAATAAGGGCCTGAAGGGCTTGGAATATGATATTCTGGAGGTCAAAGGACCTAGGATGAAAATCAAGAATCACCTACCCAGAAAAACTGAGTATAATGCTACAGGGAAAAATGTGGTCATTCAATGAAATAGAGGATGTTCAAGCATTCTTGATGTAAAAACCAGAGCTGAACAGAAAATTTGACTTTCAAATACAAGAAGCAAAATCATAATATATATGTTTTAGAAATTGTATCATGTATTACTAGCAAATAAGTATATTATATCACAGAACATATTAAATATATGAAAAAATATACAATTGTACATTTGTGTGTAACAATATAACCGTGTGTGTATATATATATAGTTTTCCAGGTTCTGTTCAATTATTTTGAAGCACTTCAAATGTCTTCCCATGCAGATTGTTATGATTTCATCCTGATTCCCTTATTTAGCTAATTTGCTTTTTGCATTTTAAGTAAGATACTTAAATGCTTATTGACTTTCTTAATACACTTGAAGTATTACCTTTTTAGTTTAGTATATCATGTTTATATTATTTCATTTTCCAATTAGTTTCTTATTTTCTGTTCCCATATTTCCTAAATGCTCTTATTTGGAGTTTCTTTGTCATCTTTTTCCAGTTGTTAAATTATATATTCATGTATGCAATCATTTAAAGAAAATTGGAACTTTGT
>CM053580.1:124126768-124145353 GCA_028627135.1 Pseudochirops cupreus
GAGGAATGCTTTATAGCACTAAGTAATATAACATTTTTGAACAAAGACCTGAAAGAATGAAGATAAATGATGACAAAATGGAGAAATGAAAGGGAATAACACTTTCTGATATTATATATATATATATATATATGTATATATATATATGTATGTATGTATGTATGTATGTATGTATGTATAATCAAGAATTATCAAAGTTATTTGGTCCTTGTTGAAAAAAAAAAATCAATGAAAAAAGTGAAAAAAATCAGGAAATCAAACGTCAAAATATGTTGTGTTATTGACAATATAAATTACTTGAGAAAGAACTTTAAACTGATTAAAATTACTAGACAATTTGAAAGCAAGTTGGCAGAAAATAAACTTAGAATAATACCTTAAACAATAAATGGAATTTTTCTCTTTTTTTTCCCATTAACTTTTGTTTATTTTTAGTTTACATCATTTATTTTCATGAGATTTTGAGTTACAAATTTTATCCCCATCTTTCCCCTGCCTACCACTCCAAAACAGTGATCCCACTGTATATCACCTTCCCCAATCTGCTTTCTCTTATATCCTCCCCCATCACCCCTCTGACTTTCCAGTAGAGAAAGATGGATATCCCTACCCCAGTGCCTATATAAATTACTATCCAGTTGCATGTAAATAATAATAATAAATAAATAAATATATATATATATATATATATATATATATATATATATATATATTTCTAACATTTGACTTTAGAACTTTAAATTCTAGATTCTTTCCCTTCCTCCCTTGCCACCCACCCACACTGGAAACAAGAAATTCGATACAAGCCGTACATGTATACTTACACAGAACATCTCCACAATGGACATATTATGAAAGACTATCTTTCCCTCACTAGTTCTATTCTCTACTTTGTCCCTGTCCCTTTACAGAAGTTTGTGCTTTTAACAACTCTCCCCCCCCAACCTGCCCACCCCTCCATCATTCCCCCCTCTCATTCTCTTCCCCCCTACTCCTGTAGGGCAAGATACCCAATTTAGAGTATATATCATTCCTTCCCTAAGCCAAATTCAGTGAGACCGTTTCCCTTTTGCCTTCCTGTTCTTCCCTTCCATTGTAACAGTTGTCATGTGCCTCTTCTATATGAGATGATTAACCCCATTCTGTCTCTCCCTGTCTCCTCTCATTCTATGCCTCTCTCACTTCTCAATTTCAACACTTAAAATATCATCCTTTTATATTCAATTGATCATGTGCCCTCTGTCTTTGTACACATATATACACACACTCACATATGTATTCCTATGCATATATACCCTCCTATATGGACATGTGTATGTATACATATACATATTCACACACACACACATACATATGTATATATGTGTATACACATATTTATATCCCCTTCAACTACCCTCATACTGAGAAAAGATTCATAAGTTACAATTATCATTTTTCCCATGTTGGCATGTAAGTAGTTCTACTTTGATAAGTTCCTTATGATTTCTTTTCCATGTTTACCTTCCCATACTGCTTGTTTTTGAATGTCAAATTTAATATTCTGATCTGCTTTTTTACATCAAGAATGCTTGAAAGTCCTCCACCTCATTGAATGACCATATTTTCCCCTGGAACATTACACTCAATTTTGCTAGGTTGGTGTTATTTGGTTTTAATCCTAGCTCCCTTGACCTCTGGAATATCATATTTCAGTCCCTTTGATCCCTTAATGTAGAAGCTGCTAGATCCTGGGTTATTCTGATTGTGTTTCCATAGTATTCAAATTGTTTCTTCTTGGCAACTTGCAATATTTTCTCCTTGATCTAGGAACTGTGGAACCAGGCTATAATATTCCTAGGAGTTTTCCTTTGGGGATCTTTTTCAAGAAATATTTGTTGAATTTTTTTCAAGTTCTATTTTGCCCTCTGGCTCTAAAATATCAGGGCATTTCTCCTTGAGAATTTCTTGAAGGATGATTTCTTGGTTCTTTTTTTGATCATGGCTTTCAGGTAGTCCAATAATTTTTAAATTGTGTCTCCTGGATCTATTTTCCAGGTCAGTGGTATTTTCAAGGAGATATTTCACATTGCCTTCTATTTTTTCATTTGTTTGGGTCTGTTTAATAGTATCTTGGTTTCTCATAAAGTCGTTTGTTTCCATTTGCTCCACTCTAATTCTGAAGGAATTAGTCTCTTCACAAAGCTTTTGTGATTCTTTTTCCGTCTGACAAATTTGACTCTCTTTTCATGATTTTCTTGCATTATTCTCATTTCTATTCCCAATTGTTCCTTGACTTCTCTTATTTGGTTTCCAAAATCCTTCTTAAGCTCCTCTATGGCTTGTAAGCAGTCTACATTTTTCTTGGAAGCTTTTGGTGCATAAGTTCTGACTGTGTTGTCTTCCTCCCTATCCATGCTTTGATTCTTTTTTTCCCCATAAAAGGAATCTAGAATTGGATTCCTTGGCTTGCTTTGCTTCTTTTGCCTGCTCGTGTAGCCAGTCAATTACTTGCCTTTTTAGCTCTATGGAACTCTGCTTTCAGAGGGAAGAGCTTTGTCCCAAATCACTGGGGTTTTTGCAGCTTGCAGAGCTATTAGCAGGCCACTGCAGCCCCCACCAGCTTTGGCTCACTGAAAATGCACCTCAGGACTACCACCCAAGACCGTGATCCTCATCCAGGCAGCTCAAGGCAAGAGCACTTAGCCTGTGAGTGATCACTTGGTCCCCCTGCAATCTTCCAGCCAGGACCTTCTGAAGCAGCCAAGTGGAGGTGGCTGCAGGGCTGCTGCTCCTGCTGCTTTTTTGCCTTGGAGGTAGACTGCCGGACCTGCTTTTCTCCCCCAGATTTAGCCAAGTTTCAGTGACCTTAAATTTAATCCTTGTTTCTTATGGGTTGATAATTCTGAAAACTGCCACAGCTGCCAGTGATCTGCTCTTCTGAAAGCTCCAGCTGCAGCTTTTCCTAGCCACTCCAGGGCCAATCTGCAGTTTCACCCTGGGCTGTTTTTGGCTTGCAGAGTGCTGTGATAAGCCCTTCTGGTCCCACCTGCCAGGCTGCTTTCTGTTGGAGCTTTGTTTCCCTGTACTTTGGTGAATTTTTGAGCTCTAAAATTTGTTTACAGTCATATTTTATATGTATTTGTGGTGGTTAAAGGGTGAGCTGCAGAGATTTCCTGCATCTACACCACCATCTAGGAGATAAATTCTTAACCTAATTTTAGAAGAAATAATAGTTAAATGATAATTTTGATTATATGAAATTCAAAAGCAGTTCCAAGACAAACATACAAAATCTAATGCATATGGGATAAAAAAAAATCATTTCAATGATATAAAAACAAATAAGATCTGGATAGGTCTTATTTATCTCTGTATAACAAAAAGAGATTTCCCAAAGAAATAAGTGACAAAAAAATATGAAAGAACAGCTTTCAACATACGAATGACAATTTATTAATAACAACATGTTATAATGAGCCAAATTAGTAACTTAATGTTCCAGGGTAAAATATAGTCATTTAATGAGGTGGAGGACCTTCAAGCATTCTTGATGAAAAAACCAGAACTGAACAGAAAATTTGACATTCAAATACAAGCAGCATAAGAAGGTAAACATGGAAAAGAAATCATAAGGAACTTATCAAAGTTGCTCTATTTACACGCCAACATGGAAAAATGATAATTGTAACTTACAAAACTTTTCTCAGTATGAGGATAGGTGAAGGGAATATAAATGTATTTTATATTTTATATTTATAGAAATATATTTATATTTATATATATTTATTTATATATTATATATATATATATTATATTTATATATATATGTATATATATATACATGCACATACGTCTATATAGGAGGGTATTTATGCATAGGAATACATATGTGTGTCTGTATATATGTATACATAGGAAGAGATGATATTTTAAAAGTTGAAATTGAGAGGTGGGAGAGGAATAGTATGAGAGGAGACAGAGAGTGACAGAACAGGGTTAATCATCTAATGTAGAAAAGGTAAGGGATAACTGTTACAATGGAGAGGAGGAACTAAGAAAAATGCAAATCTAAATCACAATTTAGTGTCATTTCCTGCAACCTCACATGAAGCAATTTGTCAAAGAAGACAAAAATAGGAGTAGTTGTTATTAGAGGGATTGTGATAAAAGCAAAATAAGCATTGGTGATGGAGTTGTGAAATGGTCCAACTATTAGGAAAATCAATTTGAAAATATTGAAATAAAATTGCTAAACTATTTTGACTACTAAACATAAAATCAAGATTATCAACAATAAGATAGACCCCTGCAGTATATAATCCAAAATTTTTCTAAGAGTTCTAGTTCTAACAAAGAATTGTAAACATAGTTGCCCATAATTTGAGGAATAACCTACAAATTGTGGTAAATTAATGTAGTGGATTACTACGTAAGAAAAGATGAACATGATGAATGTAGAGAAGCATGGACAGACTTTCATGAATTGAAATAAATTATGCCAGGAAACCAAAGATTAAAATGCTATAATAATGGGAATAACATGGAACACAAAATAATATTTTTAAATTGTAAAGAATGATATTAGTTCCAAAACAGAAATATGAAGACACACTTCTCCTCACACTTTTGCATGGGGAAGTGGGCTTGGTCCATTGGTATTAAGGAAAGAATATAATGCCATATCTTTCCTCTTCATCATTTTTGCGTTTTTTAAATTGTTTTTGTAAGGAAAAATTCTCCTTTGAACAGAGAGGATAAGAGACATAGAGGGAAATTGTACAATCGAAATAAAATATTTCAGTATAATTTAGTTTTGGATTTATTTTTGTTTTCCTTTATCCTCTAGGTGTTAGCATCTTTTCAGTAAATACAGCTGCTTGTAAATTAAAAATTTTAGGGCAGGAGAAAGGGTAGGAGAGAGGAGAGAATAACTTTTTTTTTCTGTGCCAAGAACTGTACTGAGCATTTGATAATAATTGTATTTAAAGCTGGATATGAACTCCAGTCTTCCTTATTCCATGTCCTTTTTTATCTACTGTGCCATAATATTTCCTGTAATTGAATTGAGTTTTTTTCTTTTAGTCACTTTGATGTTTTAATCTTATTTTTTGTGTTCCTGTCACCCATTTTTCAGCCCTGATTTCCTTATCCTTAAACTTCAAAAACTCAGAGGCAAGACTGCCTTATCCTCCTCCTGTTGGTGAATATAGACCTGATTTTTATTTTTACTGAATTATCTCTAGAGACACAAAACTGGCCCTAGATTGGTTTTAATCCATGTCAGGACCAATGAAGTCATTTGCACTGGCATCCTGACTGATTTTTTCTTTTACTTGCCTCTATTTTTTTAAGTCATAGTTAACGTCAGTTACTTCTTGTGGGTTATTTACGTGTGTAGGTGATCAAAATGTAGCAAAAGAACTTTGTGTTAGGGCGAAGACAAGCGGTAGTTTTACTGCTTGGACATCTGCACTTGCAGGGGGTCTTACGCTAGAGCTGTGTTCTAATCCAAAAGTAGAATATTTTCAACACACTCAGTTCACCCACACACATACTCAATTCATGCCATTCATATGGTCCCAATCAACATCCTGCTGTTTCATGTGAGTTGTCTCTGAGATGAGGATAGGGAACACCTATGTGTGGAAACTGCAGCAAGGGGGATCTCCTCACCATTATAAGCCTGGATCTTCACAAGCTTCTGAGTTTGTTTGGCCATCTTGAATATCTGTGTAAAATTTGGAGTGAATACAACATGTAGGAGAATTGATTGAGAAAATAATAAATTATACTTTTAAAAAGTGAAAGTCACAAAAATATTAAATAATTTCATGCAGTGATTTACAAGTAAGGCAAGCTTCTTTATTGACCTACAACTCCAAGTCACTATACTTGTCTCCTCAAAATATCTGCCTTAAAATATTCCTAAATTCCTGCATGCTTGGATAATTCACACAATACGCAATAGTCAGGAGCTTTACCTTAGAGAAAGATTAATACCTGCAGAGACATTATTATTTCAAATATTAAAAATAAAATCAGTCTAATATCCACATAAACTATCAAAAGATGCAAGATTCTAATATAAAATGCAATAAAAGTTCTCTGGGGTTTGGTAGGGGGAAGTCACTTAATTAATAATAATTAAAACAAATCTCTGTCTCCTCTGCTCTGCTGGCAGCTCTTCATCTTTGCCCCTCACCCCCTGAGACTGTACACCTGCGCCAAGTTTATCTCTACCCCTACCCTTGTAAGGAGGAGCTCTCAGCTGCTGAGTAGACTGATATTTGCAGTGGTACTTAAACGGCCAGAGGTTCAGACATATGAGAACCTCAGCATTTTGGCAGCATCAGGTCCCTTGACCTCTCTTGTCCCCAGATGGGGATTCCAAACTAGTGCCATCTCAGGGGACATTGACACAGCAGCCAAGTTTATTGGGGCTGGGGCTGCCACTGTGGGGGTGGCCAGCTCTGGAGCTGGGATTGGGACTGTGTCTGGAACTGTCATCATTGGTTATGCCAGGAACCCCTCCCTGAAGCAGCAGCTTTTTTCCTATGCCATCCTGGGCTTTGTCCTGTCTGAGGCTATGGGGCTCTTTTGTCTGATGGTGGCCTTCCTTGTCATCTCTGCCATGTGATGGAGCCATTTCTTTCCCCCCACATTTTTGAAGGTTCCTCCTCGTCCTCTTGGTCCTTCCATGTCTCTTCCAGCCTGTGTATACCTAAACCTCCGTCTTACCAGGGAGCCCTGGGGAAAGCCATGTGCTCAGGGTTTGACAGAGGGGGGACATATAAAAACTGTATTAATTAAAAAAAAATAATTAAATGAATTTTCAGGTAATGACTGACTTGATTGTCTATGTTTGTGGCATGTGCATAATGGCAATGTAAAGATTCCACATGCTAAATATTCCCTCCTTTTCCCCATTTCTTAACATTGTACTTCTATACAAATTTTGAAACTAAAATGTGAGTATGTGTTTGTGACCAATAAGTAAAGACATCCCAGGAAAGTATTTATTGAATGCTTTTTTTTTATTTAACTGTGGTGCTAGAGGAGGATATAAACCAGCCCTTAGATGAAGGGTCACATTGTAGAGGCAATCACTATAATTGATGATTCATAGCATATAGAGAAGAAAACAGCACATATAATTAAGAAAATTCTGTGTATAGGTACCAATTGGCAAAGTTGAGCAAGAGTAGAGAGATCATAATTTTATCCCACCATGATTTCACCACAATATGACAAATAGTTACAGACAGGCAAACAGTAAATTTTATTTAGAAAGACTATTGAATTAAGTACACTAGTGAACCACGGAAGACCCCAACTGGTCATGATTATATTGAATTATATTGGTAGCAGCAACCTCCCTTGCTATCAGTTCACTTATAGTGATCATCAGCACTGCCTTTTTCTCTCCTCCCTGGAGAGCAAAAGTTCCCTGTCTTCCTCTGTCACAGCAGGGTTTTGATCGCCCCTATCCTCCAGTCTCTCCTTCCGTCTGGGAAAAATTATACTCCTTCTCAGCCCTCTTGCTGATAAAGAGATATGCCAGTAAGCACTCTGCACTATTGGAGGAATAGAGTTGTTTCACTCTATATGCTCTCATACATGGCAAAATAATCCAAATACATCAAAGAGAAAGATAAGGTAGAGACTGAATCAACAAACTTTCACTATCTCTTTTGCAAAGCATTAGCTTGTAAAAGAAAATGAATATGCATTGGCAAAAATCCTCTTTTGAAAATATTTTGAGTTAAAATTTATAGTTCACTTTATTTATTTATCTGTTCCCTTTATTTGTCCCTGCTTTAATTATTAGAATTTCACTCACTACTCTTTAGTCATCTCAGCAGTTCTAGGAATTTCCTTGCTTCCCAGAGAGGATGAAAACTTTTAAAACTTTTAATTTTGCTAATTTCCATCCAGAGAACTTTACCAAATGCCACCCTCCCTCCTTCCTTGCCTAATAATGCAGGAAGACCTGGCCATACTCCCTAGAATTCTTGAGAGGTTTAACTACTTTGATGTTAGTCTTACCTTTTACAAACTGTACTACCAAAAAAGCAATTTTGGTTCTGGAACTGTGTTAAATCATTTCTGCCAATACTCCTACTAGGGATAAAATCATCCATTCCCCAATGCTTCAAATTGCTTTGTCTATAATTTTGAGAATCAAAATTTCTTATGTTGTCCTCAATTTCCATAAGTTCCTTGTTTTCCTGATTTCTGTATAAGCTCCTTACAAACAAGGGATTATCTTTTCCATGCATTTTATTTTTGTTATAAGTATCATTTTACTTTTCCTCAATTAACATCAAGAACAATTTTAGCATTAATTTGCACTAGATTTTGGGTTCCAAATTTTTCTCCCTCTCTCCCACCTCTTCCCTTCTTCTGAAAATGGTAGAGAGTTTGATGGTTTATAAATATGTAATCAAGTAATAAAAAAAAATTGGTCATAGTTGTGAAAGAAGAAACAGATCAAAAGGAAAAAAATGAGAAAGAATTAATTAAGTGGAAAAAAATGTGCTTCAATCTGCATTCAGGGACCAACAGTTCTTATTCTGGATATGGATAGTATTTTCCTTCATAAGCCCTTTGCACTTTGTCTTAGAGCACTGTGTTGCTGAAAAGAACTGAGTCATTAATATTTTATTATCACAATGTTTTCCTGGTTCTGATCAATTCTCTCTGCACCAGTTTCTACAACTCTTTCCAGGTTTTTCTGAGATCTGACTATACATCATTTCTTATTGGGCAATAGAATTCTATCACATTTATATAGCACAGATTTTTCAGTCATTTCCCAATTGAAGAGTATCCCCCCAATTTCCAAAATCTTGCCACCACAGAAAAGGCTGCTGTAAATATTTTTGAACACGTAGGTCCTTTCTCCCATTTTATGGTCTCTTTGAGATACAGACCTAGAAGTGATATTGCTATATCAACATGTTTGCAGTGTTTCACTACCTTTTGGGTGTAGTTCCAAATTGCTCTACAGAAAGGTTGAATAAGTTTACAACTCTATCAAGTGTGCATTAGAGTCCCAATTTTTCCACATCCTCTCCAACATATTTCATTTCCCTTGTATTCATTTTAGACAAACTGATAGGTGTGAGGTGATACCTCAAAGTTGTTACAAATTGCATTTTTCTAATCAAAAGTGAATTAGAGCACTTCTTCATGTGCCTATAGATAGTTTTGATTTCTTCATCTGATAATTTCCTATTCATATCTTTTGACCACCATCAATTGGGGAATGGCTTGTTTTCTTGCAAACTTGTCTCCGTTCTTAATAAATTTGAGAAATGAGGCCTTCATCAGAGACACAAGATGTAAAGATTTTCCCAGATTTCTTCATTCTTTCTAATGTTGGTTATATTGTTGTTGTTGTTGTTGTTTTTACAGAAGCTTTCTAATTTAATGTAATCAAAATTATCTGTTTTGCAGTTTGTATAAATCTCTTGTCTCTTGTTTGGCCATGAATTCTTCCCCTCCACATAGATTTAATAGATGCACCATTCCTTGCTCTTCTAATTTGCTTATAGTGTCAGTCTTTATGTCTAAATCATTCCAAAGATCTGTCAAATGTAACTTTTCTAATATTCTATTTACCCCCTTAGCTTCATTCTTATTTCTTTTTTGGCTGGATTTATCAAGTTTGATTTGAGGACAGTTGTGGTCCCCTACTAGTTGCTGTCCTGAAACTCATTTAATAACTTCTTAAAGAATTTGGATGCTGCACCACTTGGTGCATATATAT
The DNA here is from genome assembly GCA_028627135.1 of Pseudochirops cupreus. NCBI lineage: Eukaryota > Metazoa > Chordata > Mammalia > Diprotodontia > Pseudocheiridae > Pseudochirops > Pseudochirops cupreus. The sequence goes on from CM053580.1 coordinate 124,136,523, forward strand.
TTAGTAATGCTATTGCTTCATTGTCTATGGTCCTTTATAACAAGATGTAGTGTCCTTCCTTAGCTCTTTTGTTTAGGTTTATTTTTTTTTTAATTTTACTTTGTCTAAGATCAAGGACTGATACACTTTTTTTTCTTCAACTGAAACATAACAGATTATGCTTCAACCTCTTACCTTTATTCTGCATTTGTCTCTCTCCTTCAAATGTGTTTCTTGTAAACAACATATTGCAGGATTCTCTTTTTTTGATATATTGTACCATTCACTGCTGTTTTATGGGAGAGCTCATCCTACTCACATTATAGTTATGAGTCCTACCTGTATATATCCCTCTATCCTATTCTTTTTACTGTCTCTCCTCTCTCTCCTTTCACCCTTTCCCTCTTCACTAGTGTTTTGCTTCTATCTACCATCTCTCCTGATCTTCCCTCAATTCTATTAGTTCCCCCCCCCTCCTTCTTACTTCCCTGTTGGATAAGATAGAGTTTTATGTTTGACTTACTGTGTACATGATTCTTTCATTGAGCAGTAGTGATGAGAGTAAGATTAAAGTGATGCTTGTCACCGACGTTCCCATCTTCCCCTTCATAGTAATGTGTCTTCTGCATCATTTCATCCGAAATAATTCCCCCTTCTACTTTCCCTTCTTTCTTTTTTCCCATTTCTTTGTTTATTTTCAGTTTTCAACATTAATTTCTGCAAGATTTTCAGTTACCAATTTTTCTCCCTGTTTTTCCCCTAGATCCCCACCCCAAAATACTGAGCCTACTGAATACCCCTTCCCCTAATCTATTCCCTCTTATATCCTCCCCACCCACCCCCAACTGTCTAGTAGAGCAAGATGGATTTCTATACCCCAAAGCTTGTATATCAGTGGTTCTCAACCTTTCTAATGCCCTGACCCTGTAATACTTGTATGTGGACGTATCTGCATGTGGGCGCACCTGCCTGGAGACAAATAGAGGAGCCATGTCTTGGTTCCTAAGATCATCAGAAATATGTGTTTTCTGATGGTCTTAGGCTACCCCTGAGGCCCCTGTGAAATATTCATTCCACCCCCAAAGGGGTGGCAACCCACAGGTTGAGAACTGCTGCAAGTGTATATCTTATTTCCTAGTTGCATGTAAAAAAAATTTTTTTTTAACATTTGTTTTTAAAACTTTGAGTTCCAGATTTTTTCCCTTCTTCCTTCCTAACCCACCCCCACTGGGAAGAGAAGCAATTCAATATAGGTTGTACACATACAGTAACACAAAACATTTCCGTGGTAGTTACATTGTGAAAGACTAACTATAAATCCCTCCATCCTATCCCACCCCCCAGTTATTCTCTTTTCTCCTTTGACCCTGTCCCTTTTCAAATGTATTTGCTTCTAACTACCCTCTCCCAAAATCTGCCCTCCCTTTTATCATCCCTCTGCTTATCTCCTTCCTTGCTATTTTCCTGTAGGGTAAGATACCCACTTTGAGTGTGTATGTTGTTCCCTCCTTAAGACAAATTCAGTGAGAATAAGGTTGACCCATTCCCTTTCACCTTCCTGCTCTTCCCTGATTGTGGCAGTTTTCTCTTGTCTCTTTCATATGAGATAATTTACCTTATTCTCTCTCTCTTTTTCTTTCTCTCAAAATATTCCTCTCTAACCTCTACCTTTTATTTTTTAGATATCATTCTTTCATATTCAACTCACTCTGTGCCCTCCGCCTATGTATACATCTACATACATATGAACACACTCACCTATATATTTATACACCTATATACCCTACTATACACACACAATTATAATTATTGTTTTTCCATGTAGGAATGCCAATAGTTCAACTTTAATAAGTTTCTTATTTCTTTTTCCTGTTTACCTTCTCATGTAGGTTTATCTTCATGTTTACCTTCTTGTCTTTGAAAATCTAATTTTCTGTTCAGCTCTGTTTTTTTTTCCATCAAGAATGCATGAAAATCATCTATTTCATTGAGTGACCATATTATCCCCTGAAACATTATACTCAGTTTTGCTGGGTAGGTTAGTCTTTTTTTTAAATTCTGGATCCTTTGACCTTCGGAATATCATAATCCAAGTCATTTGATCACTTAATGTAGAAGCTGCTAGGTCTTGTGTTATCCTGATTGTGTTTCCACAGAACTCAAATTGTTTCTTCCAGATGGCTGATAGTATTTTCTCCATCACCTGGGAACTCTGGGTTTTGGCTATAATATTCCTGGGAGTTTTCTTTTTGGGATCTTTTCCAAGAGGTGATGGGTGAATTCTTTCAATTTCTATTTTTCCCTTTGGTTCTAGAATATCAGCGCAATTTTGTTTGATAATTTCTTGAAAGATGGTGTCTAAACCCCTTTTTTCTTTGCCTGATTTCAGGTAGTCCAATAATTTTTATCTCTCCTGGATCTATATTCTAGGTCAGTGGTTTTTTCCAATGAGATATTTCACATTGCCTTTTAATCTTTCATTTGTTTGGATCTGTTTTATAGTATCTTGATTTCTCATAAAGTCATTAGCTTCCATTTGCTCCAATCTAATTTTGAAAGAATTGTTCTCTTCAGTGAGTTTTTGAAATTCCTTTTACAACTGGGCAATTCATCTCTTAAAGGCATTTTTCTCCTCATTGGCTTTTTGGACCTCTTTTGCTATTTGAGTTATTCTATTTTTAAGGTGTTATTTTCTTCAATCAGGCTGTTGACTCACTTTACTTGATTTTCTTGCATCATTCTCATTTCTCTTCACAATTTTTTCTCCACTTCTCTTACTTGATTTTCAAAATCCTTTTTGAGCTCATCCATGTCCTGTGACCAATTCTTATTTTTCATGGGAGCTTTTGATACAGTAGTTCTGACTTCATTGTCTTCCTCCCATTCTATGCTTTGATACTTTTTGTCCCAAAAAAAGGAATCTATGGTCAGATTGTATTTCTCTGCTTGTTCATGTCACCAGTCAATTACTTGACTTTTGAGCTCTTTAACATGGTTGAACTATGCTTTCAGAATGGAGAGAGCTTTGTCCCAAATCACTAGGATTTTTGCAGCTGCTAGAGCTATTACAATGTTGTTCTCCTTTTAGCCCCCACAAGCTGTCACATTGGCCACATACCCCAGAACCACCATCCGAGACCATGATCCAGATCCAAGAAGATCAAAGCAAGAGAGATTACCCTCTGAATGGTCTCTTGATCCACCTATGATCTGCAGGCCAGGAACTCTGAAGGTAGCCACATGGGCAGTAGGTACAGCTGCTGCACCTCTGCCATTTCTCACATTGGGGGCATTGGCCAGACCACACTCTTCCAAATGCTTCTTCCAACAGAGTTGCCAACTGATCTTTTACTTTCTATTTGGCATTTATGGGTTGAGAAGTTAGGAAACCACCATATGCTGGTGATCTATTCTCCCTTCTTTCTGTAGCGCATTGTCCTCCTCTTTCTCATCCATTATTTTAATGTCATTCCCTCAAATTCCCATTATCCACAAACTCTCCATCTATGTATATTCCTTCTAGCTGTACTATTAGTGATACAACTTTTAAAAATTAAGAGTCTCATCATCCCATATATGGATATAAATAGTTTGATTCTATTGAATCCCTTACTTTTCTTTTCCTTTATTTACCTATTTATGATTTTCTTAGATTTTGACCTTCAAAGTCAAATTTTTGGTTTGGTTCTGGTCTTCTTACAAAATCTTGAAATTCTATTTCATTGAATGGCCATTGTTCCCCTCTGATATATTATGCTTAATTCTTCTGGGTGCTTATTGGTTGTTGGTATAGCTCCTTTGCCTACCAGAATATCATGTCCCATGAACTCCAGTCCTTTTATGTTGGAACTGCCAAGTCCTGTGTAACTGTTATTGGGATTCCCTGTTATTTGAAGCATTTTTTTCCCTGACCACTTGTAAATTTTTTCCTTGACTTGGTAGTTCTGAAATTTGGCTGTATGTCCCTTGGAGTTTTTATTTTGGCTTCTTTTTTCCTGAGCTTAATTGGTAGATTTTTGCAATGGCTACTTTGCCTTCTGGTTCCAGGACATCAGGGCAGATTTCCAAGATAATTTATTGAAAGATGCTGTGCAGGTTTTCCTTTTTATTATGATGTTCAGGTAAACCAATGATTCTGATATTGTCTCTCCTGGATTTTTTCCAGGTCAATGTAAAGTCAAGAATGAGCAGCTTTCCTGATGAATGCTACTGTGAACAGCTTTTAAGGTTCTGATTACATAGTGTAGTGAACACTCTATTTATTCAATAACAAATCCGAGCAAAACATTAACAAAAAATCAAGGTACAGCATTCACAATGTCACAACTATTCACAACAACTTATCACAAAAAAATGGCGACACAGTTTTCACCACAGTGGCCACACAATTTTGAACAACGTATAATCATTTAGTCATTCAATCACTTAATAACTCAATCATTCAATCAACTCAATCATTCAAACATCCTTAAGGAGGCTTTTCTCCTTAAGTGTCACAAAATACAGTATTCAAAGTTCTCCACTCATGTGGCACAGTAGGTTACAATATCAATCACTACCCAGCACTCTCTTAAAAGGTAACGTACGATACACAGGCCATACACCCTTCAGTCACAAACAAATAACAATCTTCACAGTCACTGTACAGTATCTAAGTAAAGTCAACTTTCGCCTTGACTTGGAGTAGTCTCTCAGATTCCCTGGACTGCCTTCCATGGTCCCAGGTCCTATTTGGGTTCACCAAATTGTCACCTGAGTTCAAAGGCAGACAGCACCCAGTTCCTTCTTCAGCTCTCCAAGCTTTTCCTGTTCTATGCTGAAGCTCACAGTGTCCAATCCACCTTAAATCCTTCACAGTTTCTGTTCCTGGGAAGTCAAGGCTTAACAAAGCAACCAACAGGTTCATACAAATTACCAGAATCACAGTAATGCTTCCTCAGTCTTTCGCAGCTCTGAGGAGAAGCTGGTAGCACCCCAGCCGAAGCTCCAGCTGGTTCCCAGAATCACAACTACTTCACCCAAGTTCCCAAAATCAAAATCATTCTCTCCAACCAGGGCCTTTTACTCTTCAGCCTCTTTGGCAACAGCTGCTTCTGCCTCCATGAAACTTATCTCAAGGAGTTCTGACTCTCCCTCTCTGGGGCTTTGCTTTATACACAGTATTGCTCCTCCCTTTTCAGCTCCTTCCTGTTAAGTCAGCAATAGGATTTCATACCTTCTGTTTCTTTAACAGAGCCTTAATTTGAACTAGATTCTAAGTGTCTCTTAGCTTTCCAATACAACAGGATCATGAAATTTCATTACCATTATAGTCAGTTGTTTTACTCATGAGATATTTCATGTTTTCTTCCATTTTTCATTCTTTCAAATTTGTTAGATTGATTCCAGATGTTTCATCAAAACATTAGCTCACACTTTCCCATTTCTAACTATTATGGCAATAATTTCCTCAATTAACTTTTATACTTTCCTTTTCATTTACCCAGTTGTACTCCTTATAAAGTCTTTTATTCAGTGGATTTTTGTATCTTCATTTCCATTTGGACAATTCCATTTTTTAAATAGTTTTTTTCAATTATTGACTCTTTGTCATAATTCTCTTATATCACACTCATTGTTATTCCTTTTTTTCTTCTACCTCTCTTCTATGATTTTCAGCATTTTTTTTTTTAGGAGAGGAAACAGTGTACTTCAATTTGCATTCAGACTCCATATTTCTTTCTCTGAATGTGGATGGCATTTTCCATCATGGATGTTTTGGAATTGTCATAGGTTCTTGCATTGCTGCGAAGAACTAAGTCTATTGAAGTCAGTCATGTGGTTGTTACTGTGAACAATTATCTAGATCTGTTCTCTTCACTCAGCATGTGTTCATATAAGTCTTTCCATTGTTTCTTTTTTTCCTGAAACATGCCTCATCATAATTTCTTATATATAAATATATATATATATATATGTATGTATGTATGTATGTATGTATGTATTTATTTATTTATAAACATAAATATATATATACATATACATACACACACACGCACACATATATTTAGCCTTTGATTTTAGCACTTGAACTTTTAGAACCTGAAATTCTAGATTCTTTCCCTTCCTCCCTTGTCACCCAACCCTGGAAAGACAAGCAGTTCACTACAGGGTATATATGTGTAGTTACACAGAACATCTCCACAATGGACATATTGTGAAAGACTGACTATGTTTCCTTCCTTCCTATCCCACCCTCCACTTGTTCTATTCTCTACTTTATTGCTGTCCCTCTACAGAAGAATGTGCTTCTAACAACCCTACCCTCTAACCTGCCACCCCCTCCATCATCCCCTCTTTCATCCCCTTCCCCCTGCTCTCCTGTAGAGCAAGATACCCAATTTACAGTGTATGTCATTCCCTCCCTAAGCCAAATTCAATGAGAGTAAGGTTCACCCTCTCCCTTTTGCCTTGCTGTTCTTCTCCTCCATTGTAACAGTTATCCCTTACCTCTTCTTTATGAGGTAATTAACTCCATTCTGTCTCTCCCTGTCTCCTCTCATTCTATTCCTCTCCAATCTCTCAATTTCACCATTCAAAATATCATCGCTTCCTATTCAATTAATCCTGTGCCCTCTGTCTATGTATACCTGTACATATATATATATATATATATATATATATATACACTCACATATGTATTCATATGCACATATACCCAGCTATAGAGATATATGTGTATACATACATAAATACATACGTACATATATATATATATATACACACACACACACACACACACATACATACATACATTTATATTCCCTTTACCTATCCTCATACCAAGAAAAGTTTCATAAGTTACAATTATCATTTTTTGATGTTGACATGTAAATAATTCAACTTTGACAAGTTCCTTATGATTTCTTTTACATGTTTACCTTCTCATGCTTCTTGTGTTTGAATATCAAATTTTCTATTCAGTTCTACTTTTGTCCTCAAGACTGCTTGAATGTGCTCCACCTCATTGAATGACCATATTTTCCCCTGAAACATTATACTAGGTTTTCCTGGGTAGGCGATTCTTGATTTTAATCCCAGCTCCCTTGATCTCTGGAATATCATATTTTAGGCCCTTCAATCTCTTAATGTAGAAGTTGCAAGATCATGGGTTGTCATGACTGTATTTTCACAGTATTCAAATTGTTTCTTCTTGGCAGCTTGTAATATTTTCTCCTTTATCTGGGAACTCCTAAACCTGGGTCTACCATTCCTTGGGGTTTTCTTTTTGGAATCTTTTTCAAGAGGTGTTGGTGAATTTTTTCAATTTCTATTTTGCCCTCTGGTTCTAAAATATCTGGGCAATTTTCCTTGAGAATTTCTTGAAGTATGATTTCTAGGTTCTTTTTCTGATCATGGCTTTCAGGTAGTCCAATAATTTTTAAATTGTCTCTCCTGGATCTATTTTCCAGGTCAGTTGTTTCCTCAATGAGATATTTCACATTGCCTTCTATTGTTTTCATTTCTTTGGATCTGTTTAATAGTATCTTGATTTCTCATAAAGTCATTTTCTTCCATTTGCTCCACTCTAATTCTGAAGATATTATTTTCTTCAGTGAGCTTTTGAGATTCTTTTTCCATCTGGCAAATTTGAATTTTAAGGCATTCTTCTCCTCATTAGCATTTTGGGTCTCTTTACCATTTGAATTAATCCATTTTTTTCATTAAATTAATTTATTTTCTTGTTTACATCATTCATTTTCATGAGATTTTGAATTACAAATTTTCTCCCAATCTTTACCCGACCCACCACCCCAAAACAGCCCTAACCCACTATATAACCCCTCCCCCAATCTGCTCTATTCTATGTCCTCCCCCCATTGCCCTCTGACTTTCTGGTAGAACAAGATGGATCTTCCTATACCAGTGCCTGTATATATTAATTCCCAGGTGCATGTAGTTAATAATAATATACATATACATATATATTTTTAACATTTGATTATAAAACTTTAAATTCTAGATTCTTTCCCTTCCTTCCTCATCACAAGACAAGCCATTCAATACAGGCTGTAAATGTTTAGTTACACAGAACATCTACACACTGGATATATTGTGAGAGACTGATTACATGTCCCGCCTTCCTATCCTGCCCGCCCCTTGGTCTATTCTCTACCCTGTTACTGTCCCTTTAGAAAAGTGTGTTCTTCCAGCAGTCCTGCTGCCCACCCTGCCCTCCCCTCCATCATCCCATCTTTCATCCCCATCCCCGCTACTGTCCTGTGTGGCAAGATACCTACTTTAGAGTTTGTGTCATTCCATCCTGAAGCCAAATTCAATGAGAGTAAGGTTGACCCTTTCCCCCTTGTCTTCCTGTTCTTCCCCTCCATTGTAACAGTTATCCCTTGCCTCTTCTGTATGAGATGATTAATCCCATTCTGTCTCTCCCTGTCTCCTTTCATTCTATTGCTCTCCCACCTCTCAATTTGAATATTGTGGAAACACAATCAGGATAACCCAGGATTTAGCAGCTTCCACATTAAGGGATCAGAGGGCCTGGAATATATTCCAGAGATCAAGGGAGCTGGGATTAAAACCAAGAATCACCTACCCAGCAAAATTGAGTATAATGTTATAGGAGAAAATATGGTCATCCAACGAGGTGGTGAACTTTCAAACATTCTTGCTGAAAAAAACAGAACTGAAAAGATAATTTGACACTCAGATACAAGAAGCATGAGAAGATAAACATGGAAAAGAAATCATAAGGAACTTATGAAAGTTGAACTATTTACATGCCAACATAGAAAAACAATAATGGTAACTTATGAAACTTTTCTCAGTATGAGAACAGGTAAAGGGAATACAAATAT
>CM053580.1:124145853-124172982 GCA_028627135.1 Pseudochirops cupreus
AGAGACAGAGACAGAGACAGAGAGACAGAGAGACAGAGAGAGATTCTTTCCCAGCATTTGAAAGCTGACTGAGAACTGAGTTGAAGTTTTCTCGAGATGAGAATTTGGTGAAGGCCACTTGGAAGGCTGACAGGGCTTTCTTGGAAGGCCATTTCTCCTGGTGCCAGCTGTACTGACAGAGGACTAGAGGACTAAAGAAGCATGACCATCATAAGCCTTTGTTTCATTGTGGCCTGGCTGATCCTTGAGTTCCTGGCAACAGAAGTGGTGATGGGTCTGAGATGTGCCAGACCCTGGGAACTTCAGTGTGTACCAGGGACTGCCTGGAGGACTTAACAAGCACTTGGGAGCTGTCTACCTCTGAAGACTGCAAGAGAACCTGGGAGCTGTCTGCCCCTGAATCCAGGTGACTGTTTGGTGGATTCATGTAGGAGCTGAGACCATGGAAGGGGATCCAGGGAACCAGAGAGACCACCCAGAGTCAAGATGAAGAAAAGGCCTCCCCTTGCAAGAAATTGAGGTTTCCTGGACACCAAGGGGTGGAGGGTTTGTGTGGTTTCCTAATGATTGTATTTAGTGATTGATTGCTACATAAGTGACTGATTGAGTTGATACATGATTGTCCCATGAGTAGATGATTATTGTATTGTGAATTGATTGAATGATTAAGTATTGATTTGCCCCATGAGTGGAAGACTAATTATTGTATTGTGAATTGATTGAATGATTGAGTATTAATTACTGTATTGTGAATTGATTGAATGCTTTGTTCTAAATATTGTGGTGACTTTAGTGAAAAGCATGAGGCCATTCTAATGTTAAGTTGTTATGAACACTATATTGCGATTTTTTGTAATAAGATGTAATGTTGTGAATATTATATTGTGATTTTTAATGAATGTTTGCCCTGACTTGTAATGGAATAAACAGAGTGTTCACTGTACTGTGTAATCCAAACCTTAAAAGCTGTTCACAGTAGCATTCTTTTGGGAATCTGCTGGTGCATGGTGTTACAGAGTGTCTATTTTGACAGAAGAGTTCAAGACACAAAAATAGAAGACAATACTTGGAAGGTACAATTGCAAACAAAGACTTAAACTCAAGTTCCTAGAAGAATTAAAATGAACAAGAATGATTTTAAAAATCAAAGGAGGGCATTAGAGGGAAAAATGGAAAAAAAGAAATGAGAAGTATTAAAGAAAAACATGTAAAGAAAATTAACAGTTTGGTAAAAGAGGTACAAAGCCTTAGTGAAAATGATAACACTTTGATACTCAGAATAGAATATCTGAAAGCTAATGATGCCGTGAGACATCAAGATATAATGAAATAAAGTCAAATGCCCCAAAATTAAAAAAAAAATGTAAAATGCCTCATAAGGAAAACAACTAAATGGAAAAGAGATACAGGGGAAATAATTTAAGAATACTTCCAAAAATCATAAAAGAAAACCACTCAGATAGTTTAGAGCCAAAAGGATAGTAATGAATGTAAAGAATCCATTGATCACCTCCTCAAAGAAACCTCTAAAAGAAAACTTCAAATAACAATACAGCTAAAATTTAGAAATCCCTGGTTAAGAAGGAAAAAACAAAACAAAACAAAAACCGGAGGGTCAATATCCAGAACTAAATAATTCAAATCCTGTCAAGTCATTCAGGATCACAAAACATTTACAAGTTACCACTATAGAGGAATGGAGAATGGAATATGTTATTCTAGAATACAAAGGAACCAGACTTAAAATCAATAATAGACTACCTAGCAAAACTGAACATAAGGGAAATATTGAATCTTTAATGAAATAGCAAACTTTCATGTCCAAGTGATAAAAAGACAAGAGTTAAGTATAAACTTTGACATTTGAACTCATGACTTAAGAAATCATAAGAAGGTAAAAAAATTATAATGAAAAGTCATAAAGCTCGGGGGCAGAGCAAAGATGGTAGAGTAAAAGCAGGAACTTGTTTGACCTCATGTTCCAACCACCTACAATACTTGTAAAAAATTACTCTAAACAAATTTTAGAACCAGAGAATACACAAAAAGACAGACTGAAATAAATATGCAGCTGAAGTCAGCTTGGCAAGCCAAAAGGAAGGGTCTATCACACTGGGCTGGGAGGGGAGCAGAGTTCCACATGGACAGTACTGTCACAGACCTATGGAACAGATCAACAAGAGCAGACCTCAGGGGACTGAATGACTAGTAGCAGTGGTTGTTTCTAGACTTGTTAACCAATAAATGCTAAAGAAAAAAAAGAAGGTTGGGGGGAAATCTCTGAGGGACTTGGATGAGAGAAGAGTGTGGTATGATCCCTGCCCCAGGGGCAGTGGAGGCAGTAGTGACTTTGGCAGCAGGGCAGCTATTTCCAGAGCTTGAGGCCCACAGATTGGGGGGAACCAAGTTGTTGATCACAGGGCAATTAAAGGAATCTCTTTGCTGATGCTGAGGCAGAATTGTTTTGCTTTGCCTTTCTTGGATGTGGGTTGCAGTCTTGGGTGGTGGTCCTGGGCTAAGGAACAGCACTGGTGGTGCAGAACTTGTGGTGGCTCTGGAGAGGGAGTCCCCAGAGTCCTGAGGCAGGTGCCTAGAAGTAGCTTGGACAATAGTTGTGCAAAACCCCAGAAATTTGGAAACAGCACCCTCCACTCTGGAAGGAGAGTTCTACCATGGCAAAGAGGTAAAAAGTCAAGTAATTGACTGAGAAAATGATCAAAAAGAGGAAGAGAAATCAGAATATAGAATTGTTCTTTCCTAACAAAGAAGACCAAAACATAGAACCAGAAGAAGAAAACAAAGTTAAAACCCTGGCATCAAAAGCCTCCAAGAAATATATGAACTGGTTGCAGGCCGTGGAGGAGCTCAAGTTTAAAAAAATCAATAAAAGAAGTAGAGGAAAAAATGAGAAGAGAAAAAAGAACGATGCAAGAAAATCATGAAAAACGAGTCAGCAGCTTGCTAAAGGAGATCCAAAAATATACTGAAGAAAGTAACACCTTGAAAAAGAGAATAACTCAACTGGTAAAAGAGGTCCAAAAAGCCAATGTGGAGAAGAATGCTTTAAAAAGCAGAATTGGCTAAATGGAAAAAAGAAGTTCAAAAGCTTACTGAAGAAATTAATTTCTTCAGAATTAGAATGGAACAATTAGAAGCTGATGACTTCATGAGAAATCAAGATGTTATAAAACAGGTGCAAAGAAATAAAAAAAAAAACAATGTAAATTATCTCATTGGAAAAACAACTGACTTACAATATAGATCTAGGAGAGATAATTTAGAAATTATAAGACTACCTGAAAGCCATGATAAAAAAAAAGAGCCTAGATAACAGCTTTCAAGAAATTAACAAGGAAAACTGCCCTATTATTCTAGATTCAAAGGGCACAATAGAAACTGAAAGAATCCACCAATCACCTCATTAAAAAGATCCCAAAAAGAAAACTTCCAAGAATATTATAGCCAAATTCCAGAGTTCCCAGGTAACCAAGAAAATATTACTAGCAGTTAGGAAGAAATAATTTGAGAATTGTGGAAACACAATTAGAATAAGACAATGTCTAACAGCTTCTACATTAAAGGATAGAAGAAATTGGCATACAATATGCTTGAGGACAAAAGAGCTAGGATTACAACCAAGAAAAATCTGCCCAGAAAAACTGAGTATAATACTTCAGGTCATTCAATGTAATAGAAGACTTTCAAGCAGTCTTGATGAAAAGACCAGAGCTGATCAGAAAATTTGACTTTCAAATACAAGAATCAAGAGAAGCATGAAAAGGTAAACAGGAAAGAAAAATCATAAGAAACTTATTAAAATTGATCTGCCTACATTCCTACATGGAAAGATGATATTGGTAACTCATGAGACTTTTTTTAGTATTACAATAGATTAAGGGAAAGTGTGTATGTGTGTTTATATGTATAAATGTTTATGTGAATATGTATGTGTATATGTATACATGTGTATATGTATGTATGCATGTATGTGTATATGTGTGTACATATGTACATAGAGAGTATAGGGTGAATTGAATATTAAAGAATGTGTAGTGATAATGGGATTTCAAGATCTTCCATGCCCTTTGTATTGGCAGGCTGGCAGGTACTTCGCAGTTAGTTTCAGGTTCATAATTGTGTCAGGTGTTGAGACCCAGAACGTGTGAATGTCTCTGTGAGATGAACTTGCTGAAGTGGCAGGAGGGGGTGAGGCAAGGAGGAGCTGTAGCTGAGTAGGAGCCAGACTGGAGTCAGTGGGGAGACCAGAAGTGGCTGAGTGGCAGTGGGTGGAAGCACAAGCAGCAGGGGCAGCTGCAGAGGAGATACAAGTGGCAGCAGTGGCACAATCTTCTTCTGAGAGCCAACCAGAAGTTCTGCTGGGAACTTTTGCTGAGAACTTCCGGGAATGAGAACTGCTTGCTGGGAGCAAGCAGCTTCAATGCTGAGCAGCTACTATGAGTATGGGGAAGAGGATCTTTGCCTGGGGGAGCCTGTTTTGTTTTAAAAGCTTGGAGATGTGGGTGTTCACTGCACTGACTATGTGTACTACCTTTATGGCTACTATAATGACCTTGACTTTCTGGTTTGGGGACTCAGCTTTCTGGTATTTGAATAAATGTTTTGGCTCTGTCCCCCATGTGGAGAGCCCATTATGTTCTGTGATTCACAACTACACAAGCACATTTATATTCACTGTGGGTATTGTGAATATTGCATTGTTGTTATAGAATATCTAAAAAATAAAATTAAGAAGTGAGATAGGAAATATTAGAAGAAGGAGAAAGTGAAAGATGGAATGAGGTAAATCATTTCATATAAAAGAGGCAAGAGAAAGCTGTTACAATGGAGGGGAAGAGCAATGAGGTGAAAAAGAATGAGTCAACCTTACTCTCATTGGATTTGCCATAAGCAGGGAATAATATACACACTCAATTGCATATATAATCCTACAGGAAAGTAGGGGGAAAGTGCATAAAAGGGGAGATAATAGAAGGGAGGAAAAAATTGGCGGAGTGGAACCAGAAGAAAACACTTCTGAAAAGTGACAGGGTCAAAGGAGAAAATAGAATAAATAGGGGGTGGGATAGGATGGAGGGAAATATAATTCCTCTTTCACAATATGACTACTATGGAAATGTTTTGCATAACTACACATGTATGGCGTATATTGAATTGCTTGTCTTCTCAATGAGGGTGGGTGAGGAGGGAAGAAGGGAGAGAATGCTGAACTCAAAGATAAAAAAAATGTTTAAAAAATTGTTTCTACATACAACCAGGAAATAAGATATGCAGGAAATGGGGCATAGAAATACATTTTTTTTTCTACAAGAAAATAAGGGGAAAGGGTTTAAAGGAGGAAACAGGGGGACAGAAGAAAAGGAAGACTGGGGAAAGGGGTAATCAATATACTTGCCATCTTTTGGTGAAGCATAGGGGAGAGATGGAGAGTAAATCTGGAACTCAAAATCTCATGGAAATGAATGTTGAAAACTAAAATAAATGTTTAAAAAAAGTCATAAAACTCTGAACAAAAGTAAACTGTTCACATCCTCATACAAGTAGATCATAAATGTTACCAATCTATTTATTTATTTATTGACACTAGGGTACTTAGAGGATATCTAAACTCTCTCCAAGTCCAACAGTCCCTTAGCTTTACTACTTAGTTGCTTAAATGCCTGAAGACTCACTGTTCTAACCTATTCTATCAAAAAAAAATTTAACCTCCAGATAGCAAAGTAAATTTTTTCAAAGTGTTTTAAACAATATAAGTTAATCACCATTCTCAAAGTGACCATTAATTATAGCTTTATTTTTAACAGGTTGATCAAAAAATCCTCCCTTTCAACTGGAGCTTATGTGATTGTACCAATTCAGTAGAATAATGGAAGAAAGAGAGAAAGAAAGAGAAAGGAAGGAAAGAAGTAATGAAGAGAAAGGGAAGAAAGATGGAAGAAGAAAGAAGGAAGGAAGGAAGGAAGAAAGGAAAGAAGGAAAGAAGGAAGGAAAGAAGGAAGGAAGGAAGGAAGGAAGGAAGGAAGAAAAAAAGGTGTAAGGAAGGAAGGAAGGAATGGAGGGAGGGTACAAAAGAAGTAAGGAAGGAATGAAAAAGAGTAACTGGAAAAATTATGCATTTAAATCATGACAGCTGAAAAAGCCATCTCATTTCCCAATATAGAAGATATATTTCAAGTGTCAAAAGTAGTGCACAAAATGGGTCAAAGGAAATTGCTACATAATTATAGATCTATCCTAAAAAAGAACACAATGGCATTCTTGAAATTTACTTTCATCTCTTAATTAATTACACAGCAAAGTGGAAACTCCAAATAGGACCACTTGAGGTTTATGTTAGAGCTGTGAGTTTTCAAAGTGTCTGAGTGAAAAGATGACTTGAGTTTTCTAGGGCAGTCCTCATTTTGGACTAAGTTCTTGTAATCAATCAACTGATTACCTCTATTTCAATTTAGAGAGGGAATTCTGTGAAATAAATAAAAAAGAAAAGCTATGTTATTAAAGTCTATCTTCATTCAATCATTCTGATATATTTGTATTTTCAAAACTTTCTTCTACTTTCTATATGATATATATATGTGCATGTATATATGTACATATATATATACATATATATATATTCTTATTTGGAATATTTTCTTAATTGGAATTAATGGAAATTAATTAATGGAAACCTGCTGTGGTAATTTGTTTTGCTAAATACCAGAAATCCTCTAGGAAAAGAAGCAGTCAGAAAAAACAAGATACACATGTTGATTTTTCATATTTAAAGATGTCTTTCATTTTCAAGTTCAGGTGGGTTTTTTTTTTACAATCTTTTTTGACTGTTCTCTTGTTTGGTGTCATTATGTATACCAGGCAAAAAGTACAAAATATTGGAGAATGTGAATATGCTGAAATGTACAGTACTGGAATCAAGTACAGTTTTATCTTCAATGACTCAGAATGAAATTTGAGGTCCATTAATGTCTGAGGGTGATGATCAATTCTTGATATACTAATAAACTCTGCTGACCTTCTTCTATAATGTTTAATAGTAAACAAAACTTATCTTTGGTGGGTTCCCAACAACCTTCAAATTTCCTCAAACTCATTTTGTCTCTTCTAGTTTTTAGGATGTCCCATATTTCCATAGTATACTAGGGTATTGGAAATGCTAATTCTATCACTCCACTGAGTCCATGGTTCTTGTTATAGAAAGATTTGTTCCTTATTTCATCTTTCCGCTGTCCATCAAAGCAAGTAAATAAACTTACATTCATTTCAACAAACACTTAAATGCCTGTTGTATGCAAAGCACAGAAAAGGGTTTTGGATCATAGATTTAGGACAAAAAGGCAACTTAGAGAACATTTAATCCAACCTTATAGTTTTTTTTTTTGGTTTAAGTAAACTAAAGCTCAGGCACTCTTAATAAGATATAGAATTGAATGGTTCCTACTCTGGTATGTCTTAGGCTCTAATGGTATATGTGTGGGTATGAGATAAGCTATGTGCAAAGATAATTAAAAAGCATACCTTGAACAAATGTATACAACTTTAGAAGTCCTTTGAAGACTGAATGACAAAAGTAAAATTTCTAGCGGCTTGTTTTAATTTTTTTTTCATCTTTCACCATAGACAGTTATATAATGAATAGAACATTGAGTTTGGATTGCTGATGACTTAAGTTAAATATCTCTCATATACTTACTAGCTGTGTGATCTTGAACAAATCACTTAATCTCTCTGTGCCTTATCTGTAAAAATGAGAGTATTAGAATTGATGACCTCTAAGGTTTTGCAGCTTGTAATCTATAAAACAAAGAAATTATATCCATAGGTGTCTGTTTATGAAACTTGCTTACAATGTTCCTACCGATACATTTATAAATCCTTTATCATAGATTTTCATTTGACAGATTATAAAATTATCTTTCACTCTAAAAATTTAAGTCAATTCAATCGATCGTAACGTTCCTCAGAACCCATTTTGTAAAAGATGGGGAAACTGAGCTCAAGACCCCAAACAACTTGTTTTTACTTATTTTCTATGGTTCATCAATAAAAAAGTAAGACTAGAATATCATCTTGATGACCTCCCAGATCAATGCTCTTTTTCTGCAATCCACAACTTTCCTGACCTAATTTATAGCCCAGGAGAGTTGTCAACTAATGTTTTGTTTTAATTGCCAACCCTCTCCTTGCCACTGAGTGTAGACCCATACAGAAGGCTACACCATTTTGAAACAAACTATTCAAAATTAAATATTTCATAAGATCAAATCCAATTTCCTCATTAACCATATAATTCACCAGAATATTCCTTCTTTAAACATCTGTTTTCTATCAAGAAGAAATGTGTTAACCCCTAAGTGAAATTATGAACACAACAACTGTTCTATGAGCATGTTAAACTTAATCTTTCTGGAAAAGTAGAAGCCATCCAAAGAGGAGATTATAGAATATGCAATGTATGCATTGTTCTGCTGCTGTCTTTTGAATTTGACAAGTTTGTGGGAACAAACAGAACGACATATCATCCTGTTTTTTATTAATAAATTCAGATTTTAATTTATTAAGCCTGAAGACAAGCAAGCTGACAAACCAGTACCTTAAGTTCACAAGTCATTACTGAAGAAAGTAGAAAGAAAACTTCATTTTTACTTATTGTATACAAAAGATGTGTGTGTTTCAATATCTAAGCGCACCTCATTGGTGGCATGAATAGAAATAATTTGAGATATTGTCCACCTTTGCAGTGAAGAGGAAAAAGGAACTTTTTGTATTGCTGGGATGTTTAGGGGAAGAGCTGGGTTGAAACAGACAAAGTTTAGGTTTTTGAGGCTGAACAATTTCTCCTCTAGCCTCCAAGAAGGGTCCCAGTGTAGAAATTGAATCAATCATCCACCATTCCCACCACCCCAACTTTAAACTCTGGTTTTGGCACATGATTCAAAAGGCAAACAAGTTCTCTGATTATTCATGAAGGAATAGACAATTTGTTGCTTATATTTGGTAGCCTAGTTAGTCCCTTCCCATCTAATTCTAGTTAGACCAAAAAAGAAAAAAAAATTACTGATGAAAGAATGAGTAAATATTTTTCTCAAAGCAAAATAGAGGAGAAAGACATTGAATAAGTGCTAAGGATGAGATGAGATCTCAGCTCAAATTGTGAGATAGAATATTATTGGTCAAGGGAATTCCTCTTTCAACAGTCTTTAGAAATTCACTCTCCAGAGGTTAAGAACTATAAAAGACCTCTATGTCTCTGTCTGTCTCTGTCCCAGTCTCTTTCTCTGTTTCTTCTTGTCTTCCAGTCTATTCTTTTTTTATTCTCACTGTCTGTTGGTGTTCCACTGTTCATCCTGTCTCTATTACTTTCTAAATGAATGAACATTAGTTTCCAACACTGCAGAGTTTATCTCAACAAAACCTTTCCCATTTTCTTCATCACTGAAGAGATACATTATAATTCTCTCCCACATCAAGTATATTGGTACAGTGATAGATCACAGATAGCTACTATAGTGTCTGTTTTCTTTCTTACTTTTAGAATATATTTATTTAAATTTGTTTTGTGACATTCACTACCCAAAACATGAGCTAAGCCATATTTCGAATTTATATCTAATATTTCAAATATTTTTCAGGGCCTTAGATTATACAGTTAAACAATTAAATAATAGAGTTTTGAGAAGGGTGTGTGTGTGTGTGTGTGTGTGTGTGTGTGTGTGTGTGTGTGTATGAAACTGACCACTATCATGTTAGACTGTCACAAAGATAATAATAGTTGATTGCTTGTTTTCCTTTGTTCTTGAAGAGGACCAAAATGACATCACTATGCTAAAGTCAAGTTTCAATGTGTCGGACTTTGGCTAATCACATCAATACAAGCTCAGAATACTTTACCATAGTGTGGTTGCAAACAGTCCATGTGAACATTTGTAGTGGATACTCCAAAATAATATCTAATACATATACGATGATTATTATGTACCAGGTATTATGCTAAGTATTTTATAATGATTACATCACTTGATCCTCACACCAACTCAAGGAAGTAGGTACTATTATTATTCCTGTTTTACAAATGACATCACGGGTAATGTCTTATCTTGCTCATAAATTGGACTCAAGTGAGGCAAAGTTGCACAAAGTCATAAATCTCACTTTCTCTTCCAGAGCTAAAAAAGTCCAAGACAAAACAAAAGTCAAGATGAATGGCAATGGACTAGGATGCAATGAATGACCTTGGTGTCTTAGATGCCTGACCAAGCTCTAAGTTTATCACATATAATGTGAGGTCTTGCAGAGTCCTTTTCAGGATTGCTCAAATACCTTTGATGCCAGCTGTCATTCAACTCTCACTTGTGGCTCCAAGAAGCTGTACAGCTTCCACACTCAGCAAAATTATCTTGGCAGATGGAGCTAAACTAGGTTGAAGGGTATAGTTCTCTTTGGGATCTCAATGATCATCTCTGGCTCCCTAAATTAATTAGCTATGAGAATTGTAAAGGAAATTTTGAAAAAAGTAAATAAAAAATAAATTCATTGTGTTTGTATTAACATCTTAGTCTTGTATGTAAGACTAGAGACTATTTCCTAAAAAGCCACTTGAAGATATTTCAACACTATCCAATCAAGTTCAACTCCAGCTATTATTAGTAGGGAAACTGGAAAACTAGGATGTAGCCAGATGTCTGAAACTAAGGTAATGAGTGAATATTTTTAGATAATTCTGAATTATTGCTTTGCAAGTTACAGCCAGCACACATGATGAGAGAGACAGGATCAAAAACAATCTCAAGGGGCTAGAGAAAAGAAGAAAACCTAATAAAAACTTCAAAGCCTTATAATCAATGCAAAAAAATCACAAATATAATATGGGGTCAGATTTTGGATGGACAGTTTTCTTTTAACACTAAAAGTCAATATAAGTCAGTAGTATGATGTGGCAACTAAAGAAGTCATTGAGGATCATTTTGAAAAATAAAAAAAAATACTTTTATACTCTTTCTCAATGATATCTACAGCACTGTATTGATTTCCGAGTGCCACAGTTTAGGACATCAATAAGCTAAAGAGCATCCAGGAAAGGCAATCAAAATGGTGCAAGACTTTGAGTACATGCCATGTGAAGCTTGGTCAAAAAAAAAAATGGGGGTGTTTACCTTAGAAAAGAATCAAAAAGAATATGAAGGTTAATTTCATCATTGGTGAAAGACAATACCATTGTTTCTTCAACCCTAGAGACTACTATGAGGATCTATACAAAAAGAAAATTGAAGCTTGAAGTAAGCAAAAAATTTCCAAATGTTTCAAGTTATACAAACATGAGATGGATAGTGTGGACAGGTAATGAGTCTCTCTTCGCTAGATATCTTCCAGCAGAGACTAGATACCAAGCTTATATAGTGACAATTCTTGTCATAATTGGTTTGGATTCTCTGATCAGTCAAGAACCTTATTACACCAAAATTCTGTGATTTTTTTTTTTTACTTGAAACCATTCTTAACAACAGTTGGATGAAACAGAAGGTATCTAACCTGAAGAAGAGAAGACTTTGTAGAGAACATGATAACTTTCTTTAAATGTTTCAAATGCTGTTAAGGAGAAAATAATTTTGATTTATTCTCCTTGGGCCAAAAAGTGAGAAACGAAAAAATTCTGAAGTTAGAGATAAACATAATTCATTTTAATATGCAGTTATGTGAAAATTAAAAAGAAAAAATGGAGTAAAGTAATAGCATTGCATACTACTTCTAATGACACTAGACTGTCTCAAAGTGTTTGACCCCAAATAGATGAAACTTAATTAATCTTTTAATTAACCTGAATTAATTGATTTCTTCAATTTTATTTAGTACCCTATATAAAGAATACTGAGTTCATTCCATAGGCAGGCAGTACATATAAGTTTTTAATATCCTTATCCCATCTCCAATTCTTATTAACACTTAGGATTCCCAGATATTTGGCTACATCTTTCCCTCTGAGTCCTAGGGGGTGCTTCTTAGTTATTTCAGGTAATTCCCTGAAGTCATTGGTTCAAGTTCTTACCATTATACTTACCCCTCCCTCCAGATTATCATTTGAAAACTGAATTAATCAGCCAACTCTAATTATACTTTTAAAGATGTATAAAGGTGGTATAAGAAGAAAAGATGGTCCAAAATATCCCTCCAAATGTCAATGACATGCTTTCCTACAAGTAAATAAATAATCCAAGAAGAGGTGGTTGCAAGCTTAAAAAAAAAAAGGAGCAAAGCAGTTCCTCAAAGCTCCTAATTTCTGGAAGCGTTTTTCTTCCATTTCATCAAGTGCTCATGAAGTTTTCCATATGATTAAACTGCTTCCAGGTTGTCCTTTCCTCCCAACGCAGGAACTGTTGTCAGCTGTTCCAAGAATGCATATAGCACACTGATAGAAGGATGGAAAATCCAGTATCTGAACCCTTCAAAACTAAAAATGTTCTCATTACGTTAGAGAAGTAGGTAAAGGAGCAGAATTCAGCTCAATAACTTCTTTCTTTTTTATTGATTGATTTTAAATTCTGTCTAACCTTGAAAGAAACATATGGAGATCCCAACCTGTGTTAGCTTTGTTATTTTTCTCTGTAATTAATTAATGATTTTTTAAATTTAAATTTTTTATTTTTCATTCCATTTACATTATTACCATTATTATTCTTTTACTTCTGCTTATTTTAGTTTGTATCATTTCAAAGAAGTCTTCCATTATTTCCTATATTTTTATTTCTGTTTTCATGTGTACGCACTATGAACTCCCTTTATTAGATCATATTCTTTTATTATTCTATCTTTTCCTTAGCTTTATGAGTCATAAACCTGTTGATCCTCACTATGATCTCCAATCTTGCTTTCACTTCTCTTTTAATTCTTAACCATTTGTATCCTGGCTTCTAAACTCCTCTTTTTTTTTAATTTTTAACATCCTTTTTTTTTTTTGAGCTCCAAATTCTCTTGCTCACTGCAGCTTCTTTTCTATCCATTGAGAACACAAGTAATATGATACACATTATATGTACAAAGTCATGCAAAACTTATTTCCATTTTTCAGAAAGGAAAATAAAGTGAAAAATGCTTTTATCTACACCCATAATTCATCAGTTCTCAAATTCAATTCAGTCTGATACACTCAAAGAACTTAACATATTATGTCATTTAATGCATACATGTCAAGTATTGATTTTATTTCATTATGCATGGTCCTTTAAAACTAATATTATTCCCCTGCATACCTTCTTTCAAAATATTTATTTGTCCTATTGCCTTGTCTGTGATCATGATTGCTACTCATTATTGTTCAGTCATTTTTAGTCACAGCAAGTTCTTTGTTGTTCTATATGGGATTTTCTTGGTAGAGATATTAAGGTTTTCTTGTTTTTTTTTTTGTTATTGTTGTTTTGCCATTTCCTTCTCCAAGGCATTTTGCAGGTGATGAAACTGAGGAAAACAAAATTAAGTGACCTACCCAGAGTTATGCAGCTAGTAAGTGTCTGAGGCTAGATTTGAATTTAGATCTTTCTGATTCCACTTCTAGTTCTCTGTTCACTGTCCCACCAAGCTGCCCCACCTGATGATTACTACTACTATTTTTAAAAAAAATTCCCAAAATAAAATAAAATAAAATATTTTACTGACTCATATTACTTTTGTGAATGTTTATTTTTAATGTATCCTTCCAGTAACTGATGTATTTCTGTATTCTACATTTTAATTCATTCTGCTCTTCCGCTGTTTTATGGGTGAATTCTTCTAAATCATTTTTGCTATTTAAATATTAAAATACATTTTTTCCATCATTTCATCATATTTCTCCAGCTTTTCATCATAATTTTAATTTACAAAGAATGAAGGGATAAAAGGGAAAGAATTTAAAAAGAAATAAAGCTCAAAATTCTGATTGGGATTTTATTTTTGAGTGAGTAGAAGTTAGCTTTTTTAAATAGCTCATATAGGTCTTGTTTTGTACTAATTCTTCTGTACTTTATTTGTCACTTTCTATGACTATTGATATGGATCTCATATGGTGTTTTAGGTTGCCTGTCTGCCTCATTCCTTGGCTTCTGTTTCAGTACCTTACTTGTCTGTGTTTTCTCTTGTTGCCTTGTGTTTTTCTCTTCTGTGTGCACAATCATCAAAAAGGAATTGGTTCCAGTTCATATTGTGTCCCTAGGTAGGAGCAAGTGGGAATTATAAAAGAAAATTTGTGTAAGTTTCCTCTATAGTCCTCTTAGAA
Organism: Pseudochirops cupreus; assembly: GCA_028627135.1. NCBI lineage: Eukaryota > Metazoa > Chordata > Mammalia > Diprotodontia > Pseudocheiridae > Pseudochirops > Pseudochirops cupreus. The sequence continues at coordinate 124,160,114 of CM053580.1, forward strand.
TGGGCGTTCACACTCATTTCACCCTAAATCTTGTGGTGGTTTATAGTACTATGAAGAATGTATGATTGGCCCTTGTGAAAATCTGCTGAGATCTGTACTAGTTCTGTTTCCTACTTCCATGACAATAAGCCAAAGTCAGAATCTAGGTTCAGTAATCTGGTTATTGAGGCCAATATTGGGCTAATATTGGATTACTGTGCCTTTGTTCAGAAATAGGATTTTAGTCCAGTATGTGGGATTTTGAACTAACTCTCCTTCTTTCTCCTTTAGTTTTTTGCAGTTTCCTGAGCCCTTCTCTCTAACTCTGATGCTTCACTGGACCCTTTGCTTCAATTTTTCTACTAGTTCCAAAGTCTTCTGACTGGCTTTTTCTTCATATCATAGATAGATGAAGAAGCACATTTCTATTTCTGTTTCAGGTTTCTTTATCCTTAATTTTCTATGGTCGCTTTGAAATATTCTTTAGGATTTCTTTGCAAGAGCTGGCCTTTTCTACAACATTCTATTTCCTCATTTTAAGTAAAAATCATTCTAAGATACTCATGCATATTGTGAAGTTCTTAAAACTTTGCTAAAGGAAGTTATATCAAATAGTTTGAATTTCACTAGCCCCCAAATGGATTAAAACTTTGATCAAGGACTTGACCAGGAATATTTGTTTATATGTGATTTAAAGTTTTGGGGGTTTTGTTTTTACTCAGATTTAGGCTCATGAAGCTATGATGGATTGGGAAAGGATTAAAATAGAATCCATCAGATAATTCTCTTTAGTACCTTACTCTGATGAAAAGTACTGTTGTTTAGGAAAGAGAGTAACTAGTGATGAAAAAGATTAGAATACTTAGAATAGTAATAAAAATAAAGGAAACAAAGAAACAAATATAGATAAATATAGGAATTAATTTGGTTTGCTATATTTTATTAAAGTTCAATTATTTTTATTTTTCTCTAAACATAACTTTATACAAATATATCAAACAAAAATAAGATACATCTTTCACATTGCATGAAAATATTATGAGTTAGAGTTGGAATCATTAACTGTGTGGCCCAGCTCTATTTCTTGTTAGCTATGGAAACTTGGGAATGTTCTGTAATATCTCTAATTCTAATGCTAGTAGATAACAAGGGTAAAAACATTATCTCCAAACCAACTATCACAGAAATTCAATCAGTTTTCACACCCTTATTACTCTGAGCTTTTATTTCCTCATCAATAAAATTAACAAAATCAACTATGTGATCTCCCAAGTACCCTTTATTTCTCAGTTATATGTTCTTATTACCTTGAAGGTCCAGGTAATTAACCACAAGTTCCAAACATTTTCTAAGAATCCACAAATATTGTAGGTACAATGTTGTAGAATGCCCTCTAGAATGCAAAATGTAGGTGCTTGGAATGATGTAGAACTTATATTTCTACCAAACACTTGTAGTTGAGCCACATGAAAGCAGGACCTCCTGATGGAGCTGGCTAGTCAAATATCTCATTGATTCTGCAAGAAGGGCAAAGGTATGGTTATATTTCTTTCAAAAATTCTGAAATGAAATTTGCTTGCTGTGTGTTTTCAACTTCAAGTGGGTGACAGAATATTAGGCCTCTACAAAATCAATTACTAAGCAAATAAAGATTTGTATCAGATTTTATCTGAAAAGAAATTCAAAGTGCATGAGATAAGGATTTTAATAGCTGAGAAAGCTGCATTTTCTCCAAACATGCTTATAGAGTCTTGTCATAATACTTGAGATGAGGTTACAAAGAAAACACTCATAGTACAGGCTTTCTTTGTTTTAGTGAGAGAGAGGCACTCTATGTAACTAGGTATATACAATGGAAGTTTTGACCTGAAATAAAACTAAACCTGTTTTATAACAAGGTCTTTTAGAGGATAATTTTGCTGTATTTAGTTTAAGCCTTTCACTCAGTAATGATAACTAAATGTTAATTCCATAAAATTTTTCTTTTAGCTACAGTAGAGGGACACCCTTATTATTTAACTGCATATCCCAATAAGAATACCTCATCAAATAGAGAACTCTATTAAAATTCTAGGCAAAGAGGTAAATTAAGTTCTCTGAGTTAAGATTTGGCCATTAGGAAGTCATTGATGACCTTGGCTGGAGCACTATCTACAGATAGTAGGAGGGAGTTTAATTAGATTATCTCATGGTTGATAAAAAGATAAATCCTGAGAATATAGAGCCAAGAGAGCAGAATACAGCAGCAACTGATCCAAACTCTCCCAATATTTCCCTGTAAACACTTTAAAAAACCTCTTCACATCAAATTTTAGAGCAGCAGAGCCTACAAAAATTCAGAGTGAGGTTTATCCAGAGTTAAAAAATTTAGTAGGTTAGCAGGAGAGAACTGTGACACAGAGGTTAAAACCTGCCTGGAACACAGGAGGAACCACAGCAGTGGGGTAGGTTTTGGAGGCATCTTTGAAAATGGGAGCAGCAAGAGCAAAAGCACCCATAGATTTTAGCCAAGAGATAATAATGGGATGAGAAAATTGATCAAAAAATAAATTAAGTTTGGCACTTGGTGCAGAAGGTACTGATTAATAACTTTATTACCTAGAAGTAGTTCTGGGTCACAGTTTCAGGGTAGAGAGGAACACTTGTCCTAGGCCACAAGGGAGGAAGGGTCTTGGTCTCAATTCCAAGGCAGAAAGTAACATTAGTACTTGGGGCTAAAAGTGAGCAGGGGAAGTGATAACAATTTCAGGGCCAAGAGGAATGCTAGTATTTGCTAAAGGAAACAGTGGCCATTCCTGAGTAAAGACCAGAGCACAGGCCTAGAAGAAGTGACAAAACCTCTATCCAAATTACATCATTTTGGAAACACTAAAAACTTGCACAGCCCCAGAATTTATCAAAAAAGCAGGATGAAAAAGCCTGAAGCTTGGGGCAGTGCCTCCCCAACTCCAGGCAAGCAGAGTCGAACTTTGACATAAATTTCAAAGTCAAGAAAAAGGCTAGAAAAATGAGTAAAAAACAAAAACAACAAAAGAGGGACCTGACCATCAAAAGTTACTACTGTGACAGGGAAAACCAAGATACAAAGAAGACAACAATGTGAAACCATTTACAAACAAAGCCTCAAAGAAAAATTCTAAGTGAACTCAAGCTCAACAGTAATTTCTAAAAGAGGAAAAGAAAAAGATTATTGAGTAGTAGGGATGAGAGTATTTAAAGAAATTATGAAAAGAGAATTAACACCTTGGAGGGAAAAGCACAAAAATACTGAAGAAAAATTTTCAAAAATTAAAAAAAATTAAGACAGAATTGGCCTAATGATAAAACAGGTACAAAAATTCATTGATAAAAAGAGCTACATAAGAAGCAAAATAGACCAAAGTGAAAAGGAGGTACAACTATTCACTAAAGAAATAAACTCCTTAAAACCATTTTTTTAAAACATGTACAAAAGATCAAAGAAGAAAATAATTCCTTAAACATTAGAATTGAGCAAGTGGAAAATAATGAATCCATGGAACACAATGAAACAATAAAATAATATCAAAAATGAAAAAATAGAAGAAAATGTGAATTATTTCACTGAAAAAATTGACATGGAAAAATAAATTGAGGAGAGATGATTTAAGATTTATTAAAGTATCTGAATTAAATGGTAAAAACAAAACAAAACATTGTGTTTCAAGAAATTATAAAGTAAAATTGAACCAACATTTTGTATCTAAAGGTTAAAATTGAAATTCAAAGAATCTGTTGATCAATTCCAAAAGGAAAATTTCCAGAAATATTATAGACAAATACCAGAACTCCCAGGTCAAGAAGAAAATATTGTACATGGCCAGAAAAAAAAGCAATTCAAATATGCTAAAGCCATAGTCAGGGTCACACAAGATTTAACAGCTTCCCTGTTAAAGGAGCAGAGGTCTTTGGAAGGCAAAAGAGCTAGGATTACAAGCAAGAATAACCTATTCTGCAAAATTTTTTACAATTCTTCAGTGGAAAATTAATATTTAGTGTAATAGATGACTTTCAAGCACTCTTGATGGAAAAACAAAGTTGAAAAGAAAATTTGACATTAGAACACAAGACTCAAGAGAAGCATAGAAGGATAACATCAAAGAGTAATCCAAAGAGACTTAATGAAATTAAACTGTTTACATTCCTTTATGGAAAGATGAAATATGTAACTCCACAGAACTTCATCATTATTATGGCTATTAGAATAAGTCTACATATTCTGAGGTGATGGGTGTGAATTGATTATGTTAAGACAATTTTAAAAGAAATGAAAAGCTGGGAAAGAGAGATGAACTAGGTAAATGGGGAATGTACAGAATAGAATGGAGAAAATTTTCTCACATAAAAGAAGTTTTCAAGGAAGAGCTTTTATAATGGAGTGGAAAATGGGGTTATGGTGGGCATTGTTTGAATCTCACTCTTATCAGAAATCATTCAAAGAGAGGAAAAATCTGTATGTATATACATATACACATATAGACATACACATATACACAAATGTATCTTACCCAAAAAAGAGATGAGGTGGCATACAAAGATATAGGGATAAAAGAGAAGGTGGATCAAGTCAGGCAGATGTCAGAGGCAAAACATACTTGTGAGGAAAGACAGTATAAAAGCAAAGAGAAAAAAATAAGATGGAGAGAAATAGAGTTAATAATCATAACTCAATGAGTTAAACTCTAAACCAAGAGATCCAAAAATATGCCATTTACAAGTAACACAGCTGAAACAGAAAGTCAAATACATTGTTAAAATAAAGGGCTAGAGCCAGGGTAGCAATTACGATCTCAGACAAGCAAAAGCAAAAATAAGCTTAATTAAAGGAACTAATCAGGGAAAATATATTTTGCTAAAATGGACCATAGATAATGAAGTTATTTCAAAAATATTTGCAGTGAATTTCTCTGACAGAAGTCTCATTTCTCAAATATGTAAGGAACAGAGTTGAATTTTAAAAAATAATAATTAGTCATTCACCAATTGATAAATGGTCAAAGTATAAGAACAGGCAGTTTTCAGAAGAAGAAATCAAAACTACCTATAGTCATAAAAAAATGCTCTCAATCACTATTGATTAGATAAATGTCAATGAAAACATCTCTGAGGAACCAACTCACATTTATCAGAAATGACAAATACTGGAGGGAATGAAGGAAAATAAGTATCCCAATAAAGCATCATATGTTTGTGAACTGGTCCAATCATCCTGGAGAACAGCTTCAAACTGTGCCCAAAGGACTATAAAATTGTGCATATCTTTTGACCCAGCAATACCACCACTACTTCTGTACTCCAAAGTGATCAAGAAGAGGGAAAAGAATACATGCATACACACACACTGTGTGTGTGTGTGTGTGTGTGTGTGTGTGTGTGTGTGTGCGCATACATATCAGCTCTCTCATTTTACGGTGGTAAAAATGGTAAAGTGAAGGGATGCCCATTAACTGGGGAATGGCTGAGCAAGTTGTGACATATGAATGTCATAGAATACTATTGTGATATAAGAAATGACATTGGGATGGTTTTATAAAAGTTTTTAAAAGCACAACAACATTACTGCAAGCATCCTATGAACTGACACAAAGTGAAGCAAGAAGACTTTGGAGATCACTGTGCACAATAACAATAATGTTGCAATGATGATTAGCTATGAAAGATTGGTACTCTGATAAATATCATGCGATTCAACAAAATTCTAGATGACTCATGATGAATAATTATTATCCACCTCCAGAGAAAGAACTGATAAATTCTGCATGCAATTTGAAGTATAATTTTCTTGCTTTTTTTCCTTATTTTGCAGTATGGTTAATATGGACATAGGTTTTGCCTGATTTTACATGCATAATTTATTAATATCATTTTACTTGTCTTCTCAGTGGTTGATAAAGGGAATTGTGGGAGGGAGAGAATTTGGAACTCAAAATTTAAAGAGAAGTGATGTAAAAAATAAATAAAAGTTTAAAATATAAATCATGCTAGAATTTAAATAGAGCTTCTAAAGAACAAAATTTAAAGGTATAGAACTTAATGAGCAAATGGTCATGAAACACTGTTAGTAATTGTAGTTCAAATCAAACAATCCTCTCACTGCTTTTCCATTTGAAGTTTGCACATTCAGACTCTCTGATTCTTTAATTTGCCTTTGATATTCTGGTTTAATGGCACCAGTAGAGAATGAAAGCTTGCCACTCCAGCATGCTTCCTCAATCTGGCCTTACTTGGATTTTGTTTTCAGAGCCTGGTATCTTAAACTTACTTCTGGATATGGGTCCTGAAATGACTCACAGTCCCTATTTCTTTATGATAACAACATTTCTGAACAAGGTATTGACTCCTAAACTGATTCACCTTCTACTTAGTGGTTACAAATTATATGGCTTTAATTAATGTGATGACCATACCCCTATGCCTAATGTTTGTTCCAATGACATGCTCCCCTCTTAGGAATGAGTGACTTTTTGTGTGCTACTGTGTACTCGGTCCTATTTTCTATGTGACTTTTATATTATTTCTAAATAAATGCTGTCCTACATTTTGCAAACTTCTCTTCCCATCCTATATCCAACCTAGCAACTAATCCCTTTGTTCCCAGTAGTTGCTTTGCTACCCTTCCCTGTTTATAATAGTTTTGAGTATAGGGCTCATAATGGAGATGCATCATTAAAAAAACAAAAGCCTTTAAAATAAATTTAATTATTTCAACTGTATCTTAGGGTACAAGTATATGAAAAAAAGTAGTTTCAACATGACATATTTTTACACTTTGAAAGAGTGCTTACTATCCTGTAACTGTCACATGAATGATTTGAAGTTTTAATAATGTTAAATATTTGATGACAGAAACATTTTTTCTCCTACTGTTGTGTATATGTTTGCAGAAAGGAAGCATTCAGCACTATAACTAGGAAGGGCAGGACAGTCTTCTTATTTTAGGTGGTTCATAAGTAGAGAAGACAATATAGTGATAATCCTTTTACCAAGTAAAACAATGTGAGTCCATATCAAATACATCTCATATGTAAACATCCTTGTATGATTTCTCTGTCAGATAATGGATTAATGCTGTTTTAACATAACATTCATTAAATCGTACTGATTTCTAATCAATATACTTACCTACAGACTAAAATATAAATTCAAAAGCAAATGTGATATTCTATTTCTTTGAATGAAAATCATTAATTATTTTTGTCATGTCTAAGGTCAAAATAGAAAGTTGACGCTTTAGTCTGAAAAAGCAATTAGTGATAAAAACAGAATATATTATTCAGAGTAAATTACGATATTTTGAAAATATCACTCTGATCTGAAAAAAAAAGAACCATTATCTTTGTTATCTGTTAAACAGTCTTGAGATAAAAAAAAAAATAACTGAAGATGATGATAAGGTTCTAAATATCCCTAAAGTCCAGAATTACTTTGGTTTTAATTTTGATTTATTTGTGAATTCAAATGGAATACATAAATGTTAAAATATAGATTGCTTCCTTTGGAGTCATGAAAAAAGATACTTTAGCTTATATTATGAATTCACTTTATCTTGGTGTAATACATTAAACCTAGTGTCCTTAATACATACCCTTTGGATATTTGAAAGTAGCCAGAGTAATAACTTTTGAATCAGTTATTTTATGCACTAAATCCTTAGTTGCTGACACTTAACTATAAAAAAAAAGAGTTTGAAATACATTATTTGGTTAATTAATTTTGGATGAATTTAAAGTTTTGCCAGTAGGCTTTGGCAAGCGTTCATCCATTGGCTTATAAATTTCCAATTATACTTTAAAGGTCTGAAAAATATTAGTAAGTGCTCCCCAAAGGCTATTGAGATACATCTTAAAATGAATTTAATTTACAAAGTCTATAAGCTACATATCAATGTGGTGAAAAATTTCACCATTATGAATAATGTTTAGTTCTAATATTACAGAAAATACCATATCAGTATGGGCAATGCCAGTTCTTTAAACACCCCTTAAGCAATGAATTTTTAAATTGTCTAAGAAAATGCACTACCCTCTCCTACATACAAATTTTTGTTTCCTTTTTAAAATGTAAAGTATCTCCATTATTGTCTCCTTTCCCCCCAATCTGTAGCCTTATGTCTACTCACAGTTTTAGCAGAAATAAAATTGCTACAAATGTACATTTTGCTATACCTTATCTTAAACACTGCCAATGGTGGTGGTGGTGGTGGTGGTGGTATGTGTGCGTGTGTGTGTGTGTGTGTGCGTGTGTGTGTGTGTGTGAGTGTGTGTGTGTGTGTGTGTGTGTGTGTGTGTGTGTGTGTAACTACAGAGGAAAACAAATTTCAAATAGTATTTTGTGAATCAGAAGGAATCGTTTTTCTTCCTCCATATTACCAAAACATTCAACTTTTTATTCTATTTCATTGGTTAGTTTGCTTTGCATGAGTTTAGGCATGTGATTTCTTCATTACAGAAATTAATTAGTATGGAAATTCCTTCCGTCAAATGAGAACAACAATTCTAATTCTGTAGTGGATAGAAAGCATGTCTTGAAATCAGGAAAACCATAAATATGCTTATTTCATTCCATAAATTAAAAGTAAAATGAATATTTTTTTTAAACAAACATGGGAAACGAGTTCAATCTGCCTTTTAGTTAAACTAGTTAAATAACCATGGATGAGCCACATTTCAGGAAACAAGACAATTCTCTCAATCTAGATATTACAACTGTTTTTAAGCCAACTCTGGCTTTCAGCTCTGAATGATCTATTTAGGCATTTGAATACAGGAGTAATGTACTGATACTTGTGTGAGTGTGACATTGTTCTATCTGAGCCCTTAATAAAGGATTTGCCTATTGCTCTATATAGTAAGTAGAATGGGCAAATAGTTTAGGAGAATGATCTTATGGAAAGAGCACTAAGCCTGATCTCACAAGAACCAGATTTAAATGATAGCTATTCCACTTACTTGTGTAACCCTAGGCAAATCAGTTAACCTCCGTGGGACTCAGCTTTCTTATCTATAAAGTTGGGAACTCCAAATCTCTGGATACTTCTTAATGGGTTGAAAATAAATCATAGAAATTTTGCTAATCTTTTTTTTTTTTGGGGGGGGGGAATTGCCCAATCTTATCTAAACCAGTTCAGTACGCTATCACTTCTAGGAATTACTTCACTTGCAGCTTCCCTTTTCCATTAATGATATCTACTGTCTGGTGTATGATCCCTCTGCAGTCATTTATTTTTTGCTTTGGTACTTCAAGCACTTGTGATTTCATTAACTTGATTACTCCCTTCATGGATACAGCTCAAAATCTCTGCTTCCATAAATTGTCCATTTGAAATGTTTAGCAGAAAAATAAATGTGTGTGTGTGTGTGTGTGTGTGTGTGTGTGCATGTGTGTGTGTATTATACATATGGAGGTAAATTCCGTAATGATCAGAATCTTTGAACATGGCTTAGTTGATTCTCTTTTACCAGTGATCATATAATTGCCAAACCCAAAGATCTTTTTTCTCAGTCCTTATTCTTTTTGACTTCTCTAAAAACCTTTTACACTGCCACTCTTCTCCACTTAGTATTCTTTTCTCTCTTGATTTTTGAGACACCACTGCCTTCTGGTTCTCCTCCTGCTTATCTGATCATTTTAGTCTCCATAGCTGACTCCTGATCCAAGTAACTACACTTATTATAAGGATCCTACTCTTCTCTGTCATGGTCTCTCTTCTCTTTTGCCCCTACTCTACCTCACTTAATGATTTCATCAGCTCCAACAGAATCAATTATCATTTTCATGCTGATGATTTCTAAAATATACCTAACTAGCCCTATCTTTTCTGCTGATCTCTGATTTCACATCTTCAACATCCACTCAAACATTTCAAACAGGATTTATAGGAGACATATTAAATTCTCCATCTCTAAAATTCAACATATCTTTCCCCCTAAACTGACTGCCTTTCCAAACTTCAATATTACTGTTGATTATACCCCCGTGTTCCCAGTCTGCTAGGGGTTACAATCTAGATATTGTCCTTGGTTCTTCACTTTCTCTCACCCTCTCCCACATCTAAACTGTTGCTAAGGCCTGTCAATTTCACTTTTGAATCAATCATCTCTCAAATGTGATATCTTTGTTCTTTGACATTGCCGTCACTCTATTGAAGGCCTTTATCACCTTATACTTGTTGGTTGTTCTGGCTAGTTCAAGTCTCTGCCCACTTCAATTCATTCACCCTTTTACCACCAAAATGATTTCCTGAACCTCAGGTCTGACATGTCTAATCCATTATGAATAAACTCCAATGTCTCCTAACCACCTCCAGGATTAAATACAAAGCCTGTCTGATTGTTTAAAGCCATTTATAACCTATCTTTACCCCCACCTTTCCAATGTTCTTATAATTTATTTCAGGTCATGTACTCTTTTGTCTAGTGACACTGAATTTCTCCTTGTTTCTTGAACAAGACACTTCATCTCTCAGTTTCAGGCATTTTCTCTGGCTATCTCTCATTTAAAGCTGTCCCTCTTAATATCCACATTATAGATCCTCTTTCTTCCTTCAATATCCAACTAAAATCTTGCATCTACAAGAAGTTTTCCCAATGTCTGTCAAATCTAAGGCCTTTCCTCTCTTAATTACATCCTATTTATCACCTACATAACTTGTTTATACATATAGGTTTTCTTGCTGTTTCCCCTGTAAGACTGGAAGTTCCCTAGGTGTGAAATCTGTCATTTGCCTTTGTATCCCCAACACTAAGCCTAGCTTAATAAATGCCTATTGACTGACTAGCAGATAATCAACATACATTATTTCACGAAATACATATTTGTAACCTTTATAATTTCTTAGGGTCAAATATCACTATTGTATTTTCTGAGAGCCCAGGATTACCACTCCATGATTTAGCATAACAGTTGGCTCTTTGTAGAAGAGTATTATTTATAAGCATCCCTTTGACCTAGAGCAGGGATTCTTAACCTTTTTCATTTCTTAAGGAACAGTTTGAATGTCTGCTGAAACAACTCAAACTTCTCAGAATAATGTTTTCAAATGGATTGAAACAAATATGTAGGATAGCAAGGAAAAGTAATCACATTAAGTAGAGGGTTTGATTTTGTCTCGTTCTTTTGTTCATAGATAACAGTTTAAGAATTCTTGGATCAGCATGGCTAGGTGGTGCAATGAATACAGCATAGGCCTTGGAGTCAGGAGGACCTGAGTTCAAATCCAGCCTCAGACTCTTAACAATTACTAGCTGTTTGACCTTGGGCAAGTCACTTAAGCTCAATTGCCCAGCCTTCCTCTCTTCCAAAAAGTAAACAATAATAATATAATTCTTGGATCAGATAATGAGAAACCCATAAGTTCTTATATATCAGTGTCTATTATATTACTTTTAATTCCAGGGAAGCCACCATTCATTGTTTACATTGGTATTTGCAACTAACCTCCTCTAATTTAGAGGAGGATTGTTCTTTTTCAGTCCTTCAGTCATGTCTGATTCTTAGTGACCCTGCTGCCCATGATATCCATGGGATTTTCTTGGCAAAGGTACTGGAGTGGTTTCTCATTTCCCTCTCTAGTGGGTTGAGACAGACAAGTGAATCACCCAGCTTCACACAGCTAATAGGTGTCTGGATTTGAACTCAGATCTTTCTGACTTCAGGCAAGCACACTATTCACTGAGTCATCTAATTGCTCCTTCCAGAGCAGTACAGATATTAATGTGATTCTCCAATACATCCAGAAAGAAAGAAGAATACAAACATTGAAGGGTTAAGTGTTGTTGCAGTTTTTCCCTCTGTTCAGGAAAGCAGAAATGAATATAATATTATGATTCTTTTTATAGTATTTCATGTTTTTGCTCTTAACCCAATGACATAACATAATGATTGGATTTTTACTATAATTGATAAACATAAATTCGGATTGCTACCTTGATAATCATACCATGTTAGTATACGTTATATTTACTGAGTATTTTTATTAATCTTCAGGTTTCTCAGAAGTATGGTACCATTAATAATAGCTTCATGGAATATGCATTTTAACACTCGTTTTAATGTAAATTCCTTCTGAACTTTTAGCCTTCTTAGAAATTTGCAGACTGATAATGAAAGATAGAATAAAAGATTATATATTAGTGTTGGATGATTACTCTTTGTAAATTATTTTAGATTATTTTAAAGATTGGAAGTGAATTTATTAAATTTCTGTCCTAGTGAAAAAATGATTGATTTTCTTTTTTTGGGGGGGGAGCAAGGGAAGTAATAGTGTTTAACTGTTGTTAAATGTCACTGCTTTCATCAAAATTATAATAATACAAATCTGTGCCCAAAATATCTCTCTGAAACAACAGATATCTATTATACTAATTATTGTTCATAGACAGTCCTATTATACTTTGAGTATGTGCAGTTTCATCTAGTAATTTGCTGACACAGATCAAAATCTAAGTATATGATATAAAGTATTCTTCGCAATAGCTGTGCAAAACCTCAGAAATTTGGGACACAGCATTCTCCACTGTGGAAGCAGAGTTCTACTGTGGCAAAGAGCTCAAAAGTCAAGTGTTTGGCTGGCAAGATAAGCAAACAGAGGAAGAGAAATCACACTAAGGAAATACTTACTGAGAAACAGGAAAGTAGGGTTATAACAAAGAGATAAAAGCAAGAAAGGGTAAGGAGATAAAATTATCCCTGCAACCTTTTATTCAATATGAAGCATATCCATGGGCACACATGTGTGATAAGTGTATGTATAGGTATGTGCATGTATCATGCTTGTATATATGCATATGTGTTCATGTATGCATATATGTGATGAGAGAAGGGGAGGGAGAAAAGGGGAGAGAAAGAAAGAGAGAGAGAGAGAGAGAGAGAGA
>CM053580.1:124173482-124189153 GCA_028627135.1 Pseudochirops cupreus
TTTTCCTCCATCCTATCCTGCCCCCCACTTGTTCTATTCTCTACTTTGTCTCTGTCCCTGTGCTTCTAACAACCCTCCCCCGACATTGCCCGTCCCTCCATCATCCCCCCTCTCATCTCCTTCCCCCCTACTCTCTTGTAGAGCAAGATACCCAATTTAGAGTGTATGTCATTCCCTCCCTGAGCAAAATCCACAGAGAGTTGGGAAGAGAATATGGGAGAGCTCAGGTGATTTCCTGCTTATTCCACCACCTTGTCTCCCAGAAGTCCAGATGACCAACATGCTAAAGAAGAAATGTAACCTGTATCATTAGAAAAATCACAGAATCTGATGAAATCATAGCTTCTTGAAATAATGAAATACAGGGATAGCTAGGTGGTGCAGTGAATAGAACACCAGCCTGGAGTCAGGAGGACCTGAATTCAAATCTAGCCTCAGATGCTGGACACATTTCCTAGCTTTGTGACCTTGGGCAGCTCACAACCCCAATTGCCTTGCCTTCCCTCCTCCAAAATATAGTAAAATACATTTGAAAAATGCTTCTAAAAAGATCAATATTTGAAAGCAGAGTTAACTTTACTTAGACAAATATTTATTGTGTGGCATACAGAAAGATCAGAATCAACAAATTTCTTTCCTTTTATCCATATGGTATTAAGAACTTTCTAAATCAAAATGTCAGTCTTTTTCTATTTTTAAAGAAACTTTAAGTAAAGTTTGATAAAGTGAAGCCAAGTAGAAATATTCAAAAAATTTACTGAAAAGCAAACTCTGTTGATTTCTCATTAAATGTGACTTTCATGACTTAGAATTTGAAACAACATGTAACTTCAAAGAAAAAAACCAAGTAGACCAAAATCATGGGTAATTATATTATATAGGCAATTACATTGGCAATTATAATTATCAAAAATTATGTCTAAATTCATGAGTGCAATTAGTAAAATTCATCCAATATTGTTATAGATTCCTTCAGTTACTAAGACATCCTATTATCCATAGTACAAAAAGTGAGAGGAGATACCTACATTTATGATTATCAGAGTTTCACATTGAGAAAATATGAAGCAGAAATAGTAATAAATAATGCTGCAGTTATTAAACTAAATTATGTTTGGAGTTTGAAGTATATAGAGCTTTTTGTTTTTACCAGTAGAAGGTAAAAAAAATGACTGAAGAAAACATAACTTATACATTGGCAAAAATATCCTCTTTGCTTGACATAATTTTAGCTCAGTGAAATTACAGACTAAGCCTCAAATTAAAATTCCCACTTTCCCTCCAAGGGGCAGGGGAACAAAAATGTGAAAATAACTCCTTTCTCAAAAGTTTATCAAAGATCCATTCACTGTGTCATCTAAAAGCCTTTATTCAATCCCAATCTTCATCAAACTCCAAAACCTTTTACATTATTAACTGTATACTACATGAAACTCTAAAATATGACATTGGGCAAAAGAGTTAACCTCTACTGTCTTTAGTTTCTTCCCTGGTGAAGTAATTTCTAAAGTTACTTCCAGAACCCAATGCATCATCCTATGCACTTATGTGATACTGCATGTGTGTGTGTGTGTGTGTGTGTGTGTGTGTGTGTGTGTGTGTGTGTGTGTGTGTGGTTTTGTTTTCATCTTATTGCTCTAGGGATTTTAATGACTTTTAAACTTAGTATAAGTCAGAAGCATGACATAGAAACCAACTATGATAACCTCATAATAAGCTGAACTGAAAGAATATAGATCATCTCCAGGACAGGGGAGGTTTGAATCTTGTAGGCACTGAAATACTTTAAAAAATAATGATAATAAATTGCAAATGGGCTAAGTAACTTAAAATCAAAATTATTTCCCTTGTCAAATCTAGTTCTGTGAATAGAAAAAAAGGTCAAGTTTTGTGCTTGTCCAGCCTCCAGTACAGTGTCTGTCACATAGTGCTTACTAAATGCCTATAATAAAAAACGTACATGATTGTAGGAAATTTCAAGAGAACAAGAAAGCCACCCTTTCACTGACTATTTAATGATATTTGCAATTCTTTTCATGTGGCAAAATCATTTCTTTTCCAATTGCAAACAAGAGTCAAAGTAAAAATTCACCTGTGAAAAATTTAGTGTATTGACAATTTATAATAAGGTATTGTAAGTGATGACATGAAAGGGAGATATGAACTCCAAAATCTCCATTTAAATAGAGAGCTCACATCAGAAAATCCCCTTTGTACCTTGGCTGTACTATTTTGAGACTTATCTGACTTCAGCATCATTTTTCAAGAAACTCATTATTTGGAATACTTTGTTATCCTGCAAATTCTATACACACTGGTACTTCCTATGTCTCTCTGAATGGAGGATAGAGCCATGAACTACAATCTCCATTTAAGGAGGGAGCTTAGGTTAGATCATTTTCACATTTCTCACCTAGCTGTACCACTCAGGAACATATTTGGATTCTCCACCTCTGCCACCCTCAAGTATTGGCCACCATACTTACCCCACCCCTGCTTTTCAACTTCTGTTAGAGATATGAACTCCCCATTAGACTGTAAGGAACTTGAGGACAGGGAGTATCTTTTTTTTTTTTTTTTAGTAGTTCACTACATATCTCAGTGCCTGGCATATAGTAGTTCATTGAAATAGACGTTCTGGATTTTGACTATAATGTTTGTAGAAAATACTTTAGTACTATTGGAAAGAAAAAGGGGAGGGCATCAGCAATAGGACTGACAAGCTTGGATATTTTACCAGCAGACATGTATACAAGAATTACTTGGATAGTGCAGAGGCAAGATGAAATATATGAGGCTAAATAACAGCCCTGCAAAATGTTTTATGAGTCAATGAGATTCAATTACCAGCCTCTTAGCAGATTATAAATGTAATGTTAAATTACTAAATCTTATTTTAAATAATTCTATTACTGAAAGCATGTTATTATTTCTTTTATATATAAGAATAAATACTTGTTCCATATATGATTCATATTTTACTTTGAGTACCTTTCCAATCCCCCTTTTAGGGGAAAATTCAGATTTAAATAACAACCTAACCTGTAAATAAAATCATTAACAAAGCGTTAGGATATGTGATTGAAGGGGTAGGGTAGAAGTGGTGGTAATTAGCTGAAGAGTATGAAAACATCAAGTCTATTTCCTACTTAATTAGAGGCCAGGCTTCTAGGACACAATCTGATACAAAGTTCATTCCTAGACACATAACAGGGAGTGAGTATAGTATTTTAGCCTCTATGAGCCCAGAAATGTTTCCTTATTTTTAATATATGTTTACTTTTTTTAACCATTAGGACCTAAACCTGTACCAGAACAAAACAAGTATCAACATTTTTTAGAATTACCTGACTGTTACTATCTCATTGTCATACTGCCATCTCTATGTATGAATATATGTATGCATGCATGTATTTCTTTATATATTTTGACAAGCCTCTATGCAAGAGTTACCTAATTTTCCTGATAGCTCATGAAACTTTTTTTTAAATATTTTATTTTGTTTCAATGTAGTTCTAACAGTCAATCTACGTAGACTTAAAGACATAAGCTGGAACATACCATGTGCTGTTCCTTGGTTTTTGCAGAATGCTATAGAAGAGAGAACAGCAAAATCCCAGTTAGTGTTGATGATTTGCATGGTTATATTTCCTTTTTGAATGATCCTAGTAAGAACTGGATACCAAAGGAAAATAAAATGTTTTATGGGGCTCCTTCTATTGACTAAGTATCATTTTTACAAGAACCAATTGTAGAGTTATTCAGTTCTGGGAAACGCTATATTGGAAAGATGCAAGCATATTGGAGCAATTTCAGAAAAGAACATCAGAAGTAATTAAAGGAATGGAGAGATTGATTTATGGGAAAAGATTAAAAGAGTTCAATATGTTTAGCTTGGCTAACAGACAACTAAGTAGGGGATATGGGAATTGTTTACAAGTACTTATAGGATGTAAACATCAAGGATAGAGGAGACATGTACAGGGTAACATTAGACAGTCTAAGTCAGTAGAAGTTAGTAATAAAAAGAAAATTTAGGTTGACTGTTGGCCAACATCAGTGATAGTAAAAATCCTTTTCAGCAGGAATCCTCTCAAGGGAAATGGCAAAAACAAAATCTTTGGGACATTTAAAAGTTGACTTTTATATATGTTATATATGTTAACAGTTTCACCAAAATTGCTTATAATGAATTCAAATCCTAATCTTAGGAATGCAACAAGGGTTAAATACGCTATACTTAAATGAAATTTCAAATATCAAATGAGAATTTCAGCTTCAATAAGTATGTGTGAACAAGTTGTATAATAATCTGCATTATAAAATAGATGTCTTTCTTCCTATATATATATGAATATAATTTTTAATTTTGTACAATATTTCTATTTATGCATATACATACGAACACATCTACATATATAATGGATCTCTGATTTTCATTGTTTTAAGAATTACTAAAAATAAAGGCAGATCACAATATCTTCATAATTTGAGATGACTTTAAAAGTTATCTGAAACTCAGAAAGGTTAACAGTTTGCTCCCTCTCACAAACTATAATATATGGGATTAGAATGCAAGTCTTCCTGACTCTGGCCAGTCCTCTATCAACAATACCACGTTACCTCTCTCAAATGAATACTACTATGATGGGGCATGGGGAATGCTGTCCAATGAGAGACTAGTCTTCAGAGGATGCTCAGATCTGGACTTTCTGATGGGTTATACTGAACATTTAGAAATATGCCCTGGCTATTTCCAATCTAAGGTGTAGTACCTTGGAAGCCTATTCCCAGCTACATATTATAGAGGGGTTTGAAATGTATGAGGACAAAAAAATTCTTCTAACTGGTTGAGTAGCTGTAAGGACAAAAGACCAAGGAGATGCTAAGTCAGAAATAAGTTCACATATGAAAGGAACAAATCTCTTGTTTCTCACTCTCTTTTTATTTGGAAACAAGTAAGGTAAAAGATTCCGTGAAATGCCAAATGGGGGGAAATTTTGGATTCTTTATCTCACACCCATATGATACTATAGGGCACATGGCATCTGTTTCACATTTTTCTTCTTTCTTGATCTTAAATGAATGAACATTTTAAAAAGGGAATGATAAGGCAACTCTGGGAAAGTGCTTTGGGAAATCCATAAGAACAGTGAGAATTCCCTTCAACAGCCAGAGACAGTCATATATAGTCCACTTGAGGTAGTAGCAGTGTCTCTTTAGTGGATATGACTGATAGTGGGGGAAATACCTGTTGGTGAATGTGGAAAAACAATCACCAGAGGATAGCAGTGGCTTCCAAATCATGACTCCTCCTGAGAGGAAAATACTCCCTATATAATAAAAAAACAACTGATCTTTAGAGTCTAGCAGAGAACAACAGTGGAAGAGGACTTTCAAGGTCTCTACAAATGATTTCTAAGGCCAGGAGCAGGGAGAAATTCTGAATTGAATATATTTTTTCTTATATACCTTTGACTGGTATTATACTTTAAGTTTAAGAGCACTTGTCACAGGGAATCTGTGTGTGTAAGTGCCAGGGAGAAAGGGGAGATTGTTTTTGTAACTCCTGTTTTTGTTGTAACATCTTAGAAAATCCCTTTTATAAAAATAAATGGAGTCCAACCAGTTGATTAATAAAAGAGGACCCTACTGATGCATATTCAGAATGCACAGTATTAGAAGTCACAACTCTCAGAACTCAGAAGGGAAGTAGTAAGTAGTCTAGTGCTCTCTGAGGACTCCGAGTGGCCAGTGGGGAAGGGACTAGATGCAGAGGTGGTGATAGCTATATTGCTTTTAAATTTAAATTTAGTACATATTCATATCACAGTCACATGTTTGTTTTGTCATTATACTGTAATGTTACTTTTAGTAGTATATTCTAGAAGTATTTTATACATATTAGTATGAGATAATAATATGCTATCAACATGACAAAATATTTCAAACAAATCAGTCAAAATTTAAAAAAAAATCACATCTCTGGAATATAAATAGTTGTTTGAATTTTAAGTTCTAATGATATTAGATGCTCTTTGATTAAATTCATTTGACTTATGTAAATATAATAATCCAATATATTTTCATTATAAAAGCAGAATTATCTTTAAAAATTTGGAATTTAAACAAATTATTGGTACTAGTCATTAAATTTATAGTATAGAATTTTTCTACACTTAACACATAAACTCCGAGAAAAAGGATACTGAAATTAGAACAATAGTATCCTGGATTATAATATCAACTCTGCCAGTAAGTAGAAATACGACTAATTGAAAAATGTTTATGATCCTCAATTTCCATACCTGTTAAATGAGGACAACACTTGTGCTTCATACTTCATAGGGTTGTTGTCAAAAAAGTACTTTAGAAAAGACAAAGCATTATATAAATGGGAGTTAGCATTAGTACAATAATTATAAGTTTTAATAGTAATTTTAGTTATTTCTCTATCTTATTAATATACGCATACTAACCAACTTTACTTTGTTTGCCTACAAGTAGGATAAATATCATGAAGAATATGAAAAGTGTGTATTCCCTTTCTTCAAGGAATCTGTAGTTAGAGTATATAATATATATAATATATTATACAATATGTAATAATTATATGTTATATTTATATTATATAGTATTTATATATTATATAGTATATTATACATAATATTATATATATGTGTGTGTATATATGTATATATACACACACACAAACACACTCACATACATATGCTAACTAAAGAATAACACAAGACCTATACTTAAGATTCCACTAATTGCTACAGATTGAACAAGTCATTAAAGTCTCTTACAGGTCTCAGATTCTGTGATTCTGTAATTGTATGTAAGAGCTAACTCTTGCTATATTTACAGTATGTGTAGTACAGAAATTAAAGCAGTGGAAAAGTTCATTGTAGGACAAGTTTGATCAAGGAAGGCTGAAGGAGATAAAATTTGATAGTTAAGGTGATGTTAGATTATATGAGGCCTTGAATGCCAGCCCAAAGAGCTTGGATGGCATCCAAAAGACAACAGGGAACCATTATAGTTTCTTAAGCCAGAGAGTGACTTAATGAAAGGGGTATTCAAAAAAGATATTATGCCAGCTTGGTGGAGCATGGATTAAACCAACAAGAGACAGAAGGCGGACATATTAGGTAGAAGGCAGTGCAATAATAAAGGTGTCAGATGACGAGAGCCTGGAATTTATTGTAAGCAGTTGGACATTTGCGAAATGAGTAGCTTGGATTAAGAGTTTTGGTTAAGGGCCATGGAATAGTTTCCTCTGCATAAAATTAATTGGCCCATATTGGGATTTGGGGAGTCAGTATTGAGTTCTAAGTAACACAGCTAAAAAGGCTAGACAAATGCTTCTTATTAAAATAATACAATGAAATCCAATTCAAGAAATTCACTAAATATTTACAACATGTCTACCATAAGCAAATCACTCTGCTAGGAATTTTAAAATGAATTAAACCCAATTCTGTCTACAAGGACTTTACTATTCCAAAGGAAGATGGGGAATATACAAATTCTTATAAATTCAAGTCAGAATAGTACAAATATGCAGGTACAATAACCTAGGAGAAACCCAAAGAAGAACTGATTACTTGTGGCGGGGGAAGTAGGAGTGGTCTGAGAAACTATGATGGCAGAGTTGACCTACAACAGACTTTTGATGAGTGGCTAACATATTTAAAAGGTGCATGAATATTAAAGCAAATAAATATCCCAATCATAAGGGGATGGATCAACAGAGGCACAGAGATAAGTAACTTAGATTTAGATAACAGCAAATAATCAACTTTGTTTGGAACAGAGTATTTGAAAAGGAAATCATGAGTGAAAAATCTGGAAAGTTTGATTTGTCCAGATTTCTAATGATCTCAAATCAATACCGTATAAGGTCTTTGGACTCTATGTGGTAAACAATGAGCAAACACTGATTGTTTAACCTAAGGCAGTGATATGATGAGATCTATATTTTCACAGACAGAGTTATGTGAAATAGATTAGAGTGCCCAATGATAAGAGTCAGGATTTAGGAAGCTATTATTATAATCATAGATAATATTGCAAGTCTAGAACTGGAAGTGGTTAGTGTTCCCTATAGTTCAACCCCTTCATTTTAAAATGAGAGGAGAATGAGTAACATTAAGATTAAATAACTTCCCCAAGGTAATGCAGACCCAAAATGACAGATATAATAAAAGCCTTAATTAGGGTTGTAAAAGAAGCAAAGCTAAGTAGATTCCTTAGAACACAGCAAGCCTATGGTACTGTGAAGAGGAAATAAAATTGACATGCAAACAGTCATTTAACATATCTGGGTCTCTGTTTCTTCATCTATAAAATCAGATGCAGATAACTGAATTAATCAAGGTCTCTTCTGTCTCCAAAGTCTATGATCTTATGTCAGTCATTGTCAGTTAGGCCTGGCTCTTTGTGACCACATTTAGAGTTTTCTTGGCAAAGATACTGGGATGGTCAGTCATTTCCTTCTCTAGCTCATTTTACGGATGAGGAAACTAAGCAAATAGAATTAAGTGGCTTGCCTAGGGTCACACAGGTACTCACAATTTGAGGCTGGATTTGAACTCAGGTTTTCCTGACTCCAGTCCCAGTGCTCTATCCACTGTGCCACCTAGAATTGAAGAACTTTTGCAGGTTCCTTTCCTGTGAAAGAGGACATCATAGAATCATAGTATTTGGCAGTTAAAAGGGACCTGAGTCATCCATGCCATATATGAATCTATACTATAACACTATACTCAATCTCAGTGTAATAAGGAATTTTGGAAACCATGTCATCCAACTTCATATTCCTAATAATCTCCTGTATAACATCTCAAATAAGTGATCTCTGCTTTTAGGCTCTCAATGAATTGCCTCCTGAAGCATTTCATTCTTCATATACTTTATTCAGATTCTATTGGTGCTAATTCTCCTATCTTTAGATTTGTCCCTATCCATTTGGAATTGACACACATTCAAATTGTATAATTCTGTTTTGTTTTGTTTTTTCTCTTTAGCATTCCAAATGTCAATCTTTTGGGTGAGATTATTTACCTTTTCCCAGGTAGTGTATTAATAGATTAGATATGGGGGACAACTCAGACTATGCCTCTCAGGTACAAGAGGAAGAGAAACTTTTTCATTTTGACACGTGAGCAAAATCAAAAACAGAATGTTTAAGTGATTTGTCCAAGATCACATGTATAGCATTTGAGGTAATTTTGGAACCTAGATATTTCCGAATCCTCTTCTTGTGTCCTATCTACTATGCTTTCCTGCCCTCAATTACTCAAACACATTTATCAGTGGGATCACAGCAGGAATATTAGGAGCATATGTTCTTCCTTTAACTAAAGTAACACTACAGTCATTAAAAGAAACATTGCCAGAACACCTGTTTCTTTGGCCATTTTAACCTGGTGATCTGTTAACACGATCCTGCATTTCTACCATTTTTCTCTCATGTGTTAGTCTAGCCTACAGAGCATAACATTCTTTATATAGACATGTAATATCTTTTCCAAGAAGTTCTCCAAACTTTTCAAAGCAAATTTAAATCAGTTTGTCATTTGATTTATATATTATCTCTCTGAGGTAAATAAAAGCAGTAGGTGAGAAGAGAGAATATGTATTTTATAGTATTTACCATGTGTCTGATGCTGTGATAAGTGCATTACAAATCTTATCTCAGAGAAGTTAAGTGACTTATCTGAAGTCATGTTAGAGGGCAGATATAAGCCTTAACTTCAGGGGTCCTATTTGTTCTAACTGGTAATTCAAGGATTTTGTAAGGGAAAACATTTGGGTGACTGTGGAAAAACTTCTCCTCTGGATGTACTACCATAGGTCTTCTCTGGCTTCTCCACCATGCCCCAGGGCATTCATTATTGGGATAATCTCATTATCTAGTAAGAATTGATCAGTCTTGGTTCTCTACTTCATTATCCTTTGCTCTACTGACTAGAGGGTGAAACACCTCTTTGATTGACTTCTCCAAAATGTCCTTGCTTACCACCTCTTTTCAGTTTTCTTTTATGTTTTGTCTTCCTCCATTAGATTGTAAGCTCTTTGAGGGTAGAAAACACTTTTTTTCCTTTTTGTGCATTTTGGCTTCAACACTTAGCACAATGAACTGTCACACAGAAGGCACTTAATAAATATGTACTGACTATTAACCAAAGACAGAAGATATATTAAAATAAAGAGAATCTTTGCCAGTGGGCAAGATGTATCAGCTTTTTGCCGTTAAGTGCTTGCTTATTCAAAATATTAGATTTAAAGGGGTGGGTGGTATAGGAACTATCTTCATAACTGCTGCATTTATTGCAGCATAATAAATCTGTGTAAAGTAAGAACTAATGACTTTCCAAAACAGAATTTAGAGAAAAAAAATCTTTTCCTGTAATATGTGCTTTTAAAATCCAGCCTTGAATTCCTCTGAAAACCTCAATTAGAAGAGAATAATACTTCCTACTTGTATTACTTGCACAGGTCTTATTGCATCTCTTCTTTGGTTGTTTCTTTTCTTCTGAGTGCAATTAGAGGTATTGACTTTTTAATATGGAAAGCCATGTATAGTTTATGTCCTGGTTACCCTTGAGAACCCTCCTCTTTCTAATTGAAAACTTTCTTATATTTTAATTACTAAAATACATATTCTTGATGATGGTAGAGGTTATCTTAAAGAAAATACTTTGAAAAGGAATTCAAGGTAAAGTCTTTAGGTCTATGCTTAAAATTATGTATTGCTCTTTAAGAATTGGCAATGAAATAAAGTGCATCCTTGTAATTTCAGGATGCTTTAATTATAAAAAGTAATTGTCATTGTAATTTGTCCTAGATTTTAAAGTTACAATGGGAAAAAATATTTCACTACAGTTGTTTCAGTGCTCATGATTTTTATAAGAACCAGGGGTATAGTTATGTTAGCTTAGTCTTGAACATATTGTTCTCTTGTCAGAAAGAGTGCAAATTGAACTGTAGTTAGGAAGGAGCATGAATAGTGTAGAAAGTCCAGTTGTATAAATAATATTTATATATACAGATGACATGTGTTTGAATAAGTGTAGCTTGACCAGAGGAATTTCACTGCTGGTCTTCAAAACAAAGAAAACGAATACGTTATTTCTATCCCCAAGTTTTACCAAGAAACCAGTAGGATTTCTAAATGCAAATTAGGACACGTAACAATTCATTTCTTCTCACAGGCTATAGACATTCTTGTAATTTGGATGCATTGAAATAGGTACTTAATATATTCTTAATATTAACGGCCCATTTGATCTCCCTTCTATCATATCCCTGGGAGCCACTTCAAATAAGATTACTGAAAAAAAATAGCATTTCTCTAAAACTAAGGATGTGAATTTGAAGCATCCCCATTACTTTGTTCCAGAGACTATTGCTCTAATGTTCAATCAAACCTTGATTTATATTGGACTGTTTATACAGCAAGATGCCTTAGAGATTGTGGAAATACTTTTGGATGCATTCATTTACATGAGTGGAGAATAAAATATATCATCCTTGTCCTAGTGGAATAGAATAAAACTGAATTTGTAGAAAATAATGGTTGGTCTATGTAACTGGATTGCTTCTTGCCTCTGCTTGATTACTTGTTAATTAAAAAAAAAAACAGGACTTTCCTCTGGTGTATGAGAATACACACATTACTTGGAAAAGCCCATGATTGCCCTGTTGATGGTGAATTTAAAGGGGATTAAGGTGAGAAAATTGCCACATTATGTTCAATGAGTGTATGGTAAGCTGGTCATAACACTGATGCAGAAGGGTGAAATCTACATGAACAAAATTCAATTTTTATTTCAGAAAATGAGTAACAAAGCACATAGTTTCAAAATATTAGAATAAAATGTTTCAGATTTAAGTGCTAACAATCAAAAGTGAGAAAAGGAACTAAACAGTAATAACTGTAAATGTTTCCTCAATCTGCATCATCTGGTGGTATATCCTCCTACACTATTGATGTCTCCTGGGAACTTCATTTAGCCAGGGTTGGGGAACCTGCAGCCTCAAGCCTTGGATATGGCTTTTTGACTGAGTCCAGGTTTTACAGAACAAATCCTTGTATTCGGGGGATATTTTTTATGAAGTTTGGATTCAGTTAAGGGACTCCACTCAAGAGCACAGAGGGGCACTTGTGACCTTGAGGCCACAGATTCCCCACCACTGATTTAGACCATACCATTTAGCCAAATATAGCATCCATGGGCAGCAAATACACACACACTCACATACATATAAACACATGTGTACACAAAACTGTACATATATGTGTGTATCTTACTATTGAATGTCTATGAACATCTATGTATGAGGGCCTAGAAACTGACAATATGCTTTATACAAAACTCAATATAGTATAGTGGATAAAGTGTTGAGATTGGAGTCAGGAAATCTTGCATTTCAATTCTGCCATTGTGACTCTTACACTTACTAGCCATGTAACCATGAAAAAATCATTAACTACTTTGAGGCTTTTTTCTTCATCTGTAAAATGAGAGAATTGAACTAGATGGCATTTAAAGTACTTTTCAGGAAATCTATGATGCTTTTGACTGGCACAACCAGGAAAAAAGTTTTGTAAGCAAAGAATTTTCTCATATTCCTTCCCACTTTCTATCAGGATCTCCCTTATCCTTCATGGTTTTCTTATCCTCTTAGATTTTAATTTTATTATCACTTCTTTATTCTCAACTGATTGTGATAAAACCTTAAGGGCAGAAATATCATCTCATGAATCTGGATCTTTTAAAAGTATCATTAAAACTAATCCACTGTTATCTCTCACCTTCTGGTGAGAGATAACAGTGGCTTTTTTCAAAGGAACCTAAAGGTTTGTGGAAATAGTCCCTGGTGTTTCCCCATTTTTTCCCTTTTTATGGATTCTTTTTCCCAGCATGGAATCACAGATGCAACAGTTTAATAAATGACCCGTGCATAGATAATTAGTATCTCCTTATCTTCTCAGGAATTAATGGAATCCCAGAGTTGGAAGAAACCTCAGAAGTCATCTTCTTCTTGTTCTTTTTTTAAAATTACTTAATTAATTTTAGTTTTCAATATTCATATCCACAAGACTTTGAGTTACAAATTTTCTCCCCATCTCTCCCTTCCATCCCACAGCAAGATGGCATACATTCTGATTACTCCTTTTCCCAGTTTGCCCTCCCTTCTATCGCCCTCTTCACCCCTTTCCATCTTACTTTTTTGTAGGGCAAGATAGATTTCTATACCTCATTATCTGCATATCTTGTTTCCCAGTTGCATGTAAAAAATAATTTTTAACATTTGTTCATAAAACTTTTAGTTCTCAAGTCTCTCCCTTTTTTTTCCCTCTATAAAGCCAAGCACAAGTAGCTCTCCTGAGCACTACTGCTGTGAATAGCTTTAAGGCTGTGATCACATAGTATAGCGAACTCATTATTTTTTCAGCAATAAACTAAAGCAAAACATTCACAGAAACCAAAGTTCAACATTCCCAACCATATAACCTAACAACTTACTACTAAAGTGGATACATATTCTTAAATAAAGATATCATTCAGTAAGTCACAAGCTGAATAAATCAATATAAAGTACCCATCTAAAGTATTCTTTCATCTTGATTGGAGACTAGCTTCCAACCACCTTTAACTCAATCATTCTTAAGGAGCAATCATCCTTAAGGAGTACAAAATACAAAGTACAAAGGTCTCCTGCCCCTAGGTCACAATAAATCATGATCTTGTCAGTCAGGACTAAGTACCTAAGGAAAAGTCCTTCCATCTTGACTTGAGGCTAACTCCCAAACTCCATGGTTCCTTTTCCATGGTCCCAGCTGGTGTCTGAATTCACCCAACCATCACCTGGATTCACAGGTAGGCAACTCCCAGCTCCTGTTCCAGCTCCTAGTCCAGCTCAACACATCACACTTAGAAGAGTTACAACAATGTTCACACACATTGCTGGCACTATCATTACTTCACTTTCTCCCTGTGATATCAACACAGATAAGCACATAGGGTTGCTGTCTGAGAAATCAATGCAAATCATCAGTAAAGTCCCAGGGCTTCTGCAACAGCAGCAGTATCCTCTATCAACAGACAGGTCAAACAAAGTAACATCAATACAGACAAAATGCCAACACCACAGACATTCTTTTTCCCAGTTCTGCTTTGTCCCAGCTTGTGCTCCTGCTTTTTATTTGACAAATTCCTCCCGCTGTGGGCTTCACAGATTCTGTTTCTAACAAAGACTTGATATGATCACAGGCAAGGCTCAAAGAAACTTGAAGAGCTGAAACAAGGAACCAAATACTTGATTAACTGAATCAAGTTGCTAAGTACTCCTTTGCTTGCCATTATACCCTCCCAACCTACCCTCACTGAGAAAGCAAGCAACTCAAAAAAGGTGTAAATGAGTAGTTATGCAAAACACTTCCACAATGGTCATATTGTGAAAAGACTAACTATAGTACCCTCCATCCATTTCAGCCCTGCCCCTTACCTTCCTGTAGGCTAACATACCCAGTTGAGATTGTATACTATTCCCTCCTTAAGTCAAATATGATGAGAGTAATGTTCCATCACACCCTCTCACCTCCCCCCACTCCATTCCCTTTCATTGTGAAACCTTTTTCTTGCCTCTTTTATATGAGATAATTTACCCCATTCTATATCTTCCTTTCTCATTCTTCCAATATATTCCTCCCCCTTAATTTTCATCCCTTCCTTTTCAACTCACACTGTGCCCTCTCTCTATCTAGCTAGTTATTGAGCTATATTTCCTCCAACTACCCTTATACTGAGAAAGGTCACATGAGTTACAAATAGCATCGTTCCATGTAGGAATGAAAACAGTTCAACATTAATAAGTCCCTTGTGATTTTTCTTCTTGGGTTACCTTTTCATACTTACCTTAATTCTTGTGTTCAAAAGCAAAATTTTCTATTTAGCTCTGGTCTTTTCATCAAGAATGGTTAAAAGTGCACTATTTCACTGAATATCCATTTTTCCCCTGAAGTATTCTACTCAGCTTTGCTGGGTAGTTGATACTTGGTTTTAATTCCAGCTCCTTTGACCTCTGGAATATCATATTCTAAACCTTCCAATCACTTATTGTAGAAGTTGATAGATCTTGTGTTACCCTGATTTTGTTTCCACAATACTCATGTTTTTGTTCTTTTTTTCTTTCTGGCTACCTGCAATATTTTATGCTTGACCAGGGAACTCTGGAATTTGGCCGCACTATTCCAGGGCGTTTTCCTTTTGGGATGTCTCTCAAAAGACAATCAAGGGATTCTTTCAATTTCTATTTTCCCCTCTGGTTCTAGAATATCAGGGCAGTTTTCCTTGATAATTTCATGAAATATGATGTGTACTCTCTTTTTTGATCACGTATTTCAGGTAGTACAATGATTTTCAAATCATGTCTCCTGGGATCTATTTTCTAGGCCAGTAGTAGTTCCAGTGAGATATTGTGCATGGTCTTCTTTTAAAATTTTTTTTTGGTATTTTAAAAATAATTTCCTGAGGGTGGGTGGAGCCAAGATGGCGGCGTAGAAGCAGCAACATAGCGCAGCTCCCACATAGCCACCCCAAAATACCCATAAAATAGGACTCTAAACCAATCCTGGAACTCCAAAACGTACA
>CM053580.1:124189653-124213447 GCA_028627135.1 Pseudochirops cupreus
AATATTATGGCTTTCAGGTAGTCCAATAATTTTTAAATTGTCTCTTGTGAATCTATTTTCCAGTTCAATCATTTTTTCAAGGTGGTATTCCATATTGACTTCTACTTTTTCATTTGTTTGTTTCTGTTTCATAATATCTTTATTTCTCATAAAGTCATTTGCTTCCATTTCCCCACTCTAATTCTGAAGGAATTATTCTCTTCAGTGAGCTTTTGAGATTCTTTTTCCATCTGGCAAATTCCACTTTTTAAGGCATTCTTCTCCTCATTGGCGTTTTCGCCTTCTTTTGCCATTTGTGTTAATCTATGTTTTAAGGTGTCATTTTCTTCAGTCAGGTTGTTGACTCTCTTTTCATGATTTTCTTGCATCATTCTTATTTCTCTTCCCAAGTTTTCCTCCACTTCTCTTATTTGGTTTTCAAAATCCTTCTTAAGCTGATCTGTGGCTTTTAGGCAGTCTTCATGTTTCCTGGAAGCTTTTGGTGTGGGAGTTCTGACTGCGTTGTCTTCCTCCAATTCCATGCTTTGATCCTTTTTGTCCCCATAAAAGGAATCTAAAGTATTGCTGTGCTTGGTTTCCTTCCTTTGCCTACTCATGCTGCCAGTCAATTAACTTGATTTTTGAGTCACAGTAGATCTCTGTTTCCCCAGGTGAAAGCTTTATCCCACATTGCTGGTTTTTTGCAGCTGCTGGAACTATTAGGGGGCCACTGTCTCTGCAGCCCCCACATGCTTTGGCTCACTAGTCACACACCTCAGGACCACCACCCAAGACCACGATCCTGATCCAGGCAAGTTAATGCAAGAGCATTGAGCCTCTGAATGATTTCTTGGCCTCCCTGCAATCTATAGGCCCCAACCTCTGAAAGCAGCCATGTGGAGGTGGCTGCACAGCCACTACTTCTTCTGCTTATTTGCCCTGTGGGTTGACAGCTGCACCAGCTTCTTTTCCCCAAATTTAGCTGAGTCCCACTGACCTTTTACTTTGTCCTTGTTTCTTATGGGTTGTTAATTCTAGAAACTTCCACAGCTGCTGGTGATCCACTCTCCCAAATGGTCCAGCCTAGGATTGTCCTGTCTGCCCTGGGCCAAGCCATGGTTTCAGGCCAGGCTGGTTTTGGCTCCCATCAAGCTGCGATGAGCCCTTCCTGTCCTGCCTGCTGGGCTGTCTTCAGTGGGAGTTCTAAAATTTGTTTAGAGTTATATTTTTTAGGTATTTGAGGTGTTTATGAGGGGGGCTGAGGATTTCTGCTGCTTCTATGCTCCCTCATATTATTCTTGAATGCTTTTGATGTAAGAGCTTAAACTTTGTTTTCTTCTTTTGGTTGTATATTTTGATCTTCTTTGCTACCAAAGTAAGATTCTGTATTTTGATTTTTTGTGCTGGTTGCTGTTCCCAGTCAAATTCTTGACTTTCTAGTCTTTTTTAAGGTAGAACTCTTCTTCTACTGTGGTGGAGGTGAGGGGTGGGTGTACCTTCCCAGGCTTCAGGGGTTTGGTACGGGTGTTTTCAGAGAAACTACAAGGGACTTTTAAGTTTTCCACTCTTCCAAGGTGGTATGTTCAAAGGAGAGGTTTTTATTCCTCTCCTGACCTGCCTTATGGTCTATGAGTGACCCTGAGAACTCTTTTATGTCTTGGAACTGTGTGGAGGATTCCCCTTCCACTGCAGCTACAACCTCTACCATGTCCACACTCCTTCTCAGCTCTGGACCACCACCAAGGACTGAAATCCATATTCCATCAGGGCAAAGCAAGAAAATCCTTTCTCAGAGCCAGCAAAGAGATCTCTGAAATCACCTTCTAAGCAGTCACTTGGTCCACAAACCATCTAGGTGCTGGGAACTCCTGAAGCAGTCACTATTATTGCTGCTCCTGCACTTCTCCCCTCTGTCACTGGACCATGCTCCTCTTTCCCCTAGTTCCCAAAGAGTTTTCTCACTGACATTCTATGCTGTCTTTTGTGTTTATTTGTTGATAAGTCTGGAAACAGCCACTTTGTCAGTGATTCTGTCCCCTGAGGCCTGCTCTGGACTTGTTCGTACTGGCACAACCCACACTGGACTATACTCCACTTCCAGCCTGGTGCAATAGACTTTTCCTGTTAACTTTCCAGGCTGTCTTGGGCTGGAGATGTGTTTCACTCTGTAATTTTGTGGGTTCTGAAGCTCTAGAATTTATTTAGTGTCCTTTTTTGCAGATATTTAAAGGAGCTTAAGGGAGAACTCAAGCAAATCCCTGCTTCTGCTCCACTGTCTTGGTTCTGAGCTTTTCATTCTGTAAAATTCATTACACAAATTGATTATTCAGCTCCAACTTAAGAACTTCTTCTGATGGACAAAAGATAATTCTAAGTGTTAGGAACTTTCTTCCTTCAAAATGGTGCACCAACAATAAATTTTCTCCTGTGTTAAAATGATAGCCCTTCAAATACTTGACGATAACTAAAATGTTGCCCACTGAGTCATCTTTTCTTCATCATAAGCACTTCCTATTCCTCCAACCAATCTTAATTTGGCATGGTTACAATTTTCTTTAGTGCTCTCTTTGGTCAAGACTAGAAATATTACCTTTTGCTAAGTTCTTACAGAAAGTATGATACCTAGAAACAAGCATAATTCACCAGATCCAGTGTAAAATGTGCAGATTCCAACAAAACTATGCAGTACTTCAACACTACATATCAAGTCTCTTAATAATAAAGAATGCTTGTGAATCCTCATCCACATCAACCATTCTGTCCAACTCTGCTTGAAATTGTCACTTCAATATTAGGGCACTGAGAGAGAAAAAAAAATCTCCTGTTTCTGGGATTATGGAAAATAACTAATAATGCCTCCCCAGAACAATCAAGTTCCCATAATACCATTAAGGTTTCAAATGTGGATACTTGGTGGGTTCAAAAGTTTTTTTTTTACTACTCTAAAGCAATATGAACAAAATGTGACACATAATAAGGCTCACATATTTACCTCTTAAACCAAGGCTATTCAACCCTTTTGAAGGAGAGATTATTGACTTTTGAAAGCTTCTAGTTGGAATGAAAACACCAATCCCTAGTGTACTTATGTAGGATTTATATTCTATGTCCATACTCAATTATTCTTTAACGTAACTTGCAAGGATAAACAGATATAAGGGAGACAATTAAAAACAGGTCAGGGAAAAAACCTATATAAAATTAAAAATAGGACAGGGCAAAAATCTATCTAAAAAGATCCAGGAAATAAATGTTTCCAGGCATCTGGGATGAGCTAGTTACTATAGTTTAGCACTTAATTTATTTAAAAACTTCCTATAAAGGAGAGAGAGAGGTAGAGAGACACAGAGAGGAACAGAGAGAATGAAACAGAGATAGAGAAGAGAAAAAATGTCTGGTTTTCTTTGAAAAAAGGAAGCAGACAAGTTCATCTGGAGAGCCAAACTTTTTCCAGGCTCTGAATTTAGGAAATAATTTACTACATAGGTCCTTATATGAGGGACATTAAGTTACATAATGAAGACTATTAAATTTCAGTTTTTCAAAGGATGCAGCCATTCTTTAAGTGGACTTTGTTACATAGAATCTCTATAAAATCTAAGGACATAGTATTAAATCATAAGTCAGAGAAGCATTTCTTTGGGAAACAAAGATGATATGGTCCAGACATGCTACCTTGCAATGATCAACTTTAATATAGGGATAAACCTTTAAAAATATAGAAGAATTGATAGTTAACATGTCCATTAAAGTATGTCCCAATAATCAAATGCTTCAAGTTAGCCTTTCACCAAGTGCCCGCTCAGAGGGGGAATTTTCTGATTGTATATGAAACTATTTCTTTGCCATACTTCTATACTTCACCATGAGCCCCTATATGCAACAATTTGCCATTCATTCAACGTAGTGAGTTGGTCTTTCACTTCCATATCTTCCCTACACTTCAGATTATGTAGAAAAGTCAGCCCTACTTTCACTGAATTCCCAACAAGTCAAATTTATAAAAATGGGCTAAAATGAATTTGTAGAAGCAAAATAAAAGTAAAAAAATAACAGTTGATATAAGAAAGTTAGCACATTTGACTTTGACTATCCTGTTGTTCCACAGTGAGGGTGAAATTAATACTGTTTAATGTCTCTTCAAAGATTTTGAAGGGAAAGCCAAATTTCAATTGCAGCTTAGGTATTGTAGGTAGTAAGCTAGTTGAGGGTAGGCAAGTGTGATTATTGGTGGTATAAAAATTCACTAATTGAAGTGAATCTACTTGACCCTTCATGGATATGAAATTAACTTGTATGAAGTCTTTGAACAAAAATTGGGAATCCAGTGGAAAATCTTACAACTACAGTTAAAGACTTTTAACTTCGATTTGTGAGAAAAATAACATTATCAAACATTCATTGAGGACCTATTATGTACAAAACACCCTTGAAAATACTGTGGATGTGAAGAGAGCAACGTTACAGTTGGGGACAAAAAACACATGTTCATAAAAAGAAAGTATATGAGAATGAAAATCAGAAATATGTTCTAGCACAGGCTATTTCACTAATTAGCTGTTTGACAATAACCTTTATTACAGTTTCTCAATTATAAGCATTACTTGTGATAAATTACTAGATTCTACATCTAGATATATGCATGTATTTATACATCCATTTATAGTCCATATTCACATATACATAAGTGTGCATATTTGTATCAATGTATGTATGATAATTAATGGAGAGCTGAATTCAAACTCAAGGAGATATGTTTTTTTTTTAGTTGATTTGTTTATTTACTTTTATTTCACAAGATTCAGTTCCACAATCTCTTGAGTCCCAAATTTTCCTCCTTCTCTCTTTCTCTCCCCCTCTCACCCATGGCAGCATGCAATCAAGTTTAGGATCTGCAAATATTTGCACATTGGACATTAGTCTGCTTGTACAGAAGGGTTGTAACTGATGTAGTGAACAATGGGAAAGAAATCATCCCTTCTGTACCTATTCCCTGGGTGATTTTAGGCAAGCCACTCAGGTTTTCTCAGCCTGAGTAAAATGAGGGTAATAATACAATCTACTTTACAAAGTTGTGGAAAAGAAACAACGCCTAACATTTGCAAAGTAATTGGCAAACCATAAAGCAAATTCTGTGCCCCAGGCATTTATCTCTGACTTTGGATTGTATATCAAATTCTGATCTGCATTGCTTAAAGAAATTCCCTCATTGGGATTTCACAACACCAAATAAAATTACAGGTTTGTTTCATACATATAATCCCTTCATTAATTTATCCAGATCTAACATTCTTTTATCCTGTCACTGTTAGACCAATGTAAAGTAGTACTTAGGGCACAGAAGGGCCAAATGAGAAGGCTATAGGGGAGAGAGAGAGAGAGAGAGGGGGGGGGGGAGACAGAGGGAGAGAGAGAGAGAGAGAGAGAGAGGGAGAGAGAGAGAGAGAGAGAGATGGCAATACAGAAAGGAGGGAAATTTTGACCTGCATATGACAATTTTGAGCAGAACATATATGAAGTGATCCAGTTTGGGCAGTATATTAATTCAAAAAACTGAATATTTGTTAGTGAGTGCTAAAAGTGAATTTCTTACGGAAGCTGTTGAAAGAGCCATTAAAAGAAAAAAAAAGATAGTGGAATGAAAACAAAAGTATTTTAGAGAGTGGGAACAATACAGACTGAGGACTGATCTGAATGGAAATGGAATATCTAGCATAATTAGGTTAATATAAACTTAACTCAGCTGAAAGACAATTGGTGACTTAAGCTAAAAGCAATGAATTTGCAAGTTATATGGAGTATGACAAGGAAAGTTCAATGCAGGAAGTCATGAATATCTCTAGTCTATTATTTACCTTAAAAGAAGTGATTGAGGGGGGCCTCTAGGTGGCACAGTGAATAGAGCACTGACCCTGGAGTCAGGAGGACATGAGTTTAAATATGGCCTTGGACACTTAACACTCACTAGACATGTGACCTTGGGCAAGTCCCTTAACCCCAATCGTCCTGCCCTTCCCCCTTCAAAAAAAAAAAAAAGACTTCTTCATTACTTATGGGGAGGCTAGGTGGTGCAGAGAATAGAGCACTGGCCCTGGAGTCAGGAGGACCTGATGTCAAATCTAGCTTCAGACACTTAACACTCACTAGCCTTATGACCTTAGGCAAGTCATTTAACCCCAATTGCCTTCCCCTCACCCTTCCAAAAAGAAAAAAAAAAATGATTGATCAGCTAAGAATACACAATGCACATATAAAACACACAAATAAACATATTTGAATATATATACACACACATTTGAAATGCTGTTTTATGTAATTTGCTGTCCTTAGTATTTGTCCTTTATTCCGAAAATATTTGTTAAGCCCAGCTACTCATCAGGGAGCTGGTCTGGGCATTGAGGAAACAAATATAAAATAAAAAAGCAAACATTCCCTATCCTTGTGGACTTTTTATTCTATTAGAAAAAAAAAACAGAAGATTTACACATATAGGTAAATACAAGTAATTTGAGAGAGGGAAGCTTGGCAATTAGGTAGATTAGTAAAGGCTTCATGAAGGATATAGAAACAACTGAGATTGCAAGGAAAATAGAGAATCTAAGAAATGGATCTCCAAATGTTAGAATACCTTGGGCTAAGGCTCAGAGATGGAAGAAATCATGCTAAATTTGGAGAATATCTAGTAGGTTAGTTTGCCTGGAAAGTGGATTGTAGAGTCAAGTGATATAAGGTTGAGCATGTAAGTTTAGAATCAAACTGTAGATGATTTCAAATTCTTGATTTGAGTAATTAATGTAAATTTTATCTAGAGACACTGTAGAGTCACTGCATATTTTTAGAGGAGAGTGGAATGATACTGTTATAATTATTCACCGGGAATATTTTATTTAAAACCATGAATAGGATACTTGAAGAGGGAAGATACTGGAAGGGGAGAGTGAAATTAGGAAGCTTTTTGCTATGAATAGTCTCAGTGGGAGATAAAGTCCTGAAATAGGGTGTTAGCCATGCAAATAAAACAAATGAAACTGACACAAGAGGTATTGTGGAAGAAAATCAACAAGACTAAGAAACTGATTAGATTTAGCAATGAGGGAAATGATAGAAACCAGGATGAAATTGCAGTTGTAAACTTGGGAGGACTGTCATGACAGTGATACTCTCAACAGAAATGAGGATGTTTGGAAAAGAATGGACTTCCATTAAGATAATCAGTTCTAAAAGGGATCTGATATTTTTTTCTCCAAAATTAGGGATATCTTTCTGATTATTATTATTTCTGAGCATCTAGTTTTTACAAATCCCATGGTCATTAGACTATTCTGTCATAGCTCCAACAAACCTGGCACCTGCTAGCCCCTGGTGACAGTAAAACCAAAAGGACTGTGAAACATCCTTGCCTATTTTTCTAAAAGCTTAGTGAAGAATTATCACAAAACCCCTATAAAAATGACAAAAGTGTCACTGAGCACCACATGTGGTGAAAAGAAGTGACAGGATCCCTCAAATGTGATTTCATTATTTTGTTTGAAGTCCTGTGAATCCTCAGATCAGACACCCATATTTAAATATGTGAAACAGAGTAATTGGTGGTTTAGATAACACAAAAACTGGGAAAAGCCAAAACTTTTAACTCTTTCTGCTACAGATCTATAAATTTCAAAGTAATTGATGGTATAGTCCCTGACATGGGTCAAAATAGGATCATTTGCTAAAGA
The DNA here is from genome assembly GCA_028627135.1 of Pseudochirops cupreus. Lineage (NCBI taxonomy): Eukaryota > Metazoa > Chordata > Mammalia > Diprotodontia > Pseudocheiridae > Pseudochirops > Pseudochirops cupreus. Next base: position 124,197,351 of record CM053580.1, read on the forward strand.
ATATCCATGGATGTGAATTTTAACACACCCCAATCTTTAAAAAAAAATCATAAAACATCAAAACACAAAATCTACAAAACAGAAATAAGATTTTGGATCATCTCTTTCTTGGAAACTACTCAGAATGTTTTTTTTTCTTTTTCCTGCATTAGGGTACAATAATGGAATTTACAACACAGTTGTAATTACAAGGAACAAGTAAGATATCAGCTGAGGACACCAAAATTTAGAGAACACTGCCCAAATTCTCACCTTGTCTAGCAGTGTTGAAAAATTTGTTAAAACAGGAGGGTAGCAGAACGTACTCCATCATTATATGTCACTCCTTAAGGTCTATTCTTCTCTGGTCAAGGTGATCCATCCCAATCTAGCAGCCCCATCAACATCAAACTTAAGGTATCCAAGTGTATTTCCACTTCAAAAATGAATTTATCTTAAAATGACTGGCTTGAGGATGAATTTTATCTTCCTTCCTAGTATATTCTCTGATCTGGGACTGTGCCACATATTGATAATTACACTTCTCTGTGACTGAATATGAGACTTTTTTGAAGATTTTTGCAGAAACTGACACAGTAATGGAGTACACATCACAAAAATAAACCATTGGCAAGGGGCATGACAGTATATTAAAGCTTTTATAAAGTCAATGTACATATATATCTGCTACTCTCCCCTACATTAATATGATGTGTTCCATGGGTTACAAAGATAAACATCTCCCATCTGAACATATAAAAATCCCCACAAAATAAAACCATATGATATATGAAAGTTCATGAAATACTGTGTGTTACTAAATATATTCTACTGCAAACTTCTTGAGATCATGGTCTCTATTGTCTTCGCAAACTTTACATTCCCAGAACTTGGCATAGAACTTTCCTATTAATAGGAGCTTATAAAAACTTTGTGAAATTCATTTAATCAAGAAAAAAGCAAAGTGTTAGAGGAATTACATTCTTTCCTCTGGACAAAGTTGATTTTACTCTTGATGGTTACCTCCATCAATTAAATGACATAGAAATGTATACTACTTGAAATGATGGAAATTTTAAACTTCACTTCAACCTATTATGCCAAGGTAGAAAAAGTAAAACAAAACAAACAAGAAAACCAAAAGTACATGTTTACAGTGAAAAATAGAGAGCTACTTCATAAAAACAAGATTCCCAGGTATTAGTACACTATAGGTCAGGAATACTTAAACTTTTTGGTGTCGTGATACCTCAAAAAATCTGATAAATTCTACGGATCTATTCTCAGAATACCATTTTAAACGCATAAAATAAAATATATTGGATTATAAAAGAACCATTGTATGAAAATACAATGACAAAAATATATTTTTGAAAAATTCATATGCTTAAAATTAATAACTCAGTATTCTAGAGTCAAAATTCTTCTTTGGGGGGATAGATAGGAGGTAGAATTTCATAATTAAAATTAAGAGGTACACAGGAGCTATTATCTCTTATAAATGAGGCAACAGAGGAGGAAGATATATGGAGGAAGCTGATAGGCATGGAGGGTTGTAATTGTGGAACCTCACTTTCCTAGGATCTGGGCTAAAGAGAAAAAACAGATATATATATATATATATATATATATATATATATATATATATATATATATATGTATATATATATATATATATGTAAGAGTATAGACACATTCTAAATTTATAAAGAAGTAAGAAGGTGAGGGGACAGGATAAGGGTGGAGAAACTTTTATAAGGCCATGTAGATTAAAATTTAGGAGGGAGGGGAAAGGAAAAGGGAGAGACTCTTGGAGGGGTGGGTAGAATAAGGAATAGGAGGGTAAGGGGAGAGGAAAAGGGAGAGATTTTTAAAAAGGGTGTGGATTAGGGAGGACAATAGTGTGGAAAAATCGGATGGAGGGAAACACAAATAGTAATCATAAATTTGAATGTTAATGGGTTCAACTTATCCAAAAAATGGAAAAATGGATTAAAAATCAGAATCCAATGAAATGTTACTTACAAGAAACATCTTTTAAAATAAGAGATACCTACCACACAGCTAAAATAAAGGGCTGGAGTATAATTTATTATGCTTCAGTCAATGCAAAATAAGTGGGTGTTGTAATCATGATCCCAGGCAAAGTTAAAGCTAAAATAGATTTAATTAAAAGAGAAAAATGGGGAAAACATTACAAAAGGTACAATACACAAAAAAGTAATATCAGTATTAAACCTATATGCACCAAATGTTGTAGCACCTGAATTTTTAAAAGAAAGGATAAATGAATTACAGGTGGAAACAGATCAAAGTACTTAGGTACTTTAATCTTCCCCTCTAGGAACCAGATAAATCTAAACAAACAAATCATAAGAAAGAAATCAAAGAACTGAATAAAATTGTAGATACTTTAGATATGATAGATAGAAAATTGAATGGGAATAGAAAGGAATAAACTTTTTTTTTTCCTCACTGGTACATGGCACTTTTATAAAGAATGACCACATACTACAGAATAAATACTTTACAGCTAAAAGCAGAAACATTAAATGCTTCTTTTTCAAATCACAATGAAACAAAAATTATATTTAATAAAGAAGCAGGGGAATGAAAAACTAATTGGAGACTAAATAATGAGTTGGTTAAAGAACAAATCATAGAAACAATCAAAAATGTCATTAAGGAGAATGACAATAATGCTACAGAATATGTACAACAAAAGCCATACTCAAGGGGAAATTTATATCTCCGAGTGCTTACATCAATAAGATAAAGCGCAGAGCAATTAATTGGCTATGCAATTTTAAAAAAATGAAAAAGAACAAATTAAAACTCCTCAGTTAAATACTAAATAGGAAATCCTAAAAATTAAAAGTGAAATTAATAAAATTGAGTGGAAGCAAATCATTCAATTAATTTTAAAAAAATTAGAATTAATGTTATAGAAAAAATAAGTAAACCATCAGTTAATATGAATTTTTTTAAAGAGAAGAAAACTAAATCACAAGTTTTTATAATGAAATTAATAATGAAAATGATGATTAGACCACTAATGAAGAGGAAAGTAAAGCAATACTAAGGAGTTACTTGGCCCAATTATATGCAATAATTTTAGCACTTAAATGTGAAATGGAAATCTATTTACAAAAATCTAAACTGCCTAGATTAGCAGAAGAGGAAATAAAACATCTAAACAGAACTAGTTTAAAAAAGGAAATTTAACAGGCCATAAACAAGTTTTCTAAGAAAAAAAGTACCAATACCAGATGGATTTAAAGATGAATTTTATCAAATATTTAAAGACCAACTAGGTTTGACGTTAAATAAAATATTTGGGATAGCAGGCAAAATGGTGTCCAATAAACTCCTTTTATGAAAAAAAAAAAAGGATACTGATAACTAGACCAGGAAGAGTAAAAAGAGAGAAAGACAATTATAGACTAATTTCATTAATGAAAATGTATACAAAAATTGGGAATAAAATACTTGTTAAAATATTACAACAATATATTATAAAGATTATACATTCTGACCAAAGGAGATTGATACCAGAAAGGCAGGGGTGGTTTAACATATTGAAAACTATTAACATAATTAATTATATCAATAATAAGTATAACAAAAATCATAGGATTATTTCAGACGCAAACAAAAAGCAGTTGATAAAGTACAACACTCATTTTTATTAAAAAAAATTGAAAGATTTGGTATAAATGGATTTTTCCTTAAACTGATTTTTTAAAAAGCATTTATTTAAAATCACCAGCAAGCTTAATTTATTACTCTTTTTTTTTTTGAGGGGTGAATGCAGGGCAATTGGGGTTAAGTGACTTGCTCAATGTCACATTGGCTAGTAAGTGATAAGTGTCTGTGGCCAGATTTGAACTCACATCTGGCTAATTCCCAGGCTGGTGCTCTATTCACTGTGTCTCCAAGCAGCCCGAAGAAGCATTATCTCCAAAGGAAATAAGCTAGAATCCTTCTCAGTAAGATCAGATGTGACAGAACGATGCTCACTATGTACAATATTATTTAGTATTGTACTGGAAATTCTAGAAATAGCAACAGAGAAGAAAAAGAAATAGAATGCATCGGAATGGGCAATGAGGTAATAAAACTACTTCTTTTTGTAGATGATATGATGATAAACTTGGAATATCCTAAGAATTCAATTAAAATATTAATTGAAATAATTTACCACTTTAGCAAAGTTGCAGGATATAAAGTAAACCCACATAAATAAGCAGCATTTCTATGTATCACCAACAGGACCCTGAGGGAAAAGAAAGCTAGAGATACCTCATTTAAATTAACTCTAGATAGTATAAAATACCTGAAAGTACACCTGCCAAAACAAATCCAGGAACTTTATTAAGATAGTCATTAAAAAAAAACAACTTTTTATACAAATAAAATGAGATTTATATAAATAAATATTAATTGTTCACGGGTAGGTAGGGCTAGAATAATAAAAATGACCATTTTACCCAAACTAATATGTATTGAAATCCCAATTAAATTACCAAAAATGATGTTAGTGAATTAAAAAAAAAATAATAATAAAATAAATTTGCTAGGAAAAAAAAAAAGGTCAAGAATACCAAAGAAACTTATTTAAAAAATTTAAAGAAAGGAACTTTAGAAGTATCAGCTCTTAACTTGTATTATGAGACAATAATTATCAAAGTTATCTGCTAGTGGCTAAGAAATGAAAAAATGTTGATGAGTGGCATAGATTAGACATACAATTTACAGGAGCACCAAAAAAAAAAAAAACCCAGTACCTTAGTGTTTGACAAGTGTAAAGACTTGGGATTTGGGAACAAGAATTCATCATTTGGTTTTAAAAATGTTGTTAAAGCTAGAAAGCAGTCTAGCTTTAGCTAGAAAGGTAAAAGAAGAAATTAGGATAGACAAATATCTTACACAATTTTATCAGCAAGCACCCTAGCATACCCAGCATACCCAGCATGGCTGCTAGCACAGGTTCTTATATCTGCTTTTCTAAAGGAAAGCAACTCAAAGGGGGTTAACAATCTTTAATGAATCAAACATATATCATTTTCCTCGTTCAGGGGAAAAAGTCAGCACCCTGAACTCCAGAGAATACAAACAGAAGTTACAAGCAGACAAAGAAACAGATCAGCAGACAGGCTTCCAACCGTCTAACCATTACATCCATAAGTAGTCAGTTATCAGAGAGGGAAGCACCAACATTTGGGTTTTCAAAGCCGGGAAGGGGGGGGCGGGGCAGGAGGGCAGGAAGGGAAGAAGGAGGTGCTCAACAACTTCCCAGAGTTTCCTCTGGGCAAATCACACAACTGTTTCCAAAGTGAGCCCCAAAGCAAAAACTCACATCAGGTTATATATAGCCTTCTACTGGATCGGAGAATGTCACAACCTTCTTGACTCACTGCCTGATCACAAAGTAATAAGGCATGGGCACTCCTGAAGAGCAAACCTCCTGCTACAGGCTCCATGTGATCACATTCAGCTTATTAGGCAGAGTATACTTTCAAATCAGGGAAGGTTCTCAGAACCACTTAAGCCTATCAAAGGGCCTAGGGTCAGGGAAGATCTTCAGATTCCCATAACAACAATTTAACAAAATAAGGTAAAAATCAATATAAAACCTAGATACAAAGGGAGGTATTACAAGAAAAATTGAAGAACATGGGACATATCACCTCTCAGACTTATAGATAAATGAGCAATTTGTGAACAAACAAGAGATAAGAGAGCATATTGAGGTATAAAATGGACAACTTTGATTACATCAAATTAAAAAGGTTTTGTACAAACGAAATTAATGTGAATAAGATCAGAAGGAATGCAGACAATTGGGGGAAAAGTTATAGACACTTCTTCAGATAAAGGTTTCATATCTTAAATATACAAAAACTTTGTCAAGTATGTGCGATATTCCCCAACTGATACATGATCAAAGGATGCAAACAGGCAGGTTTTTGGCATAGGTATTAAATTAATTTATAGTTATATAGAACATGTTCTAAATCGTTATTGAAAGATAAATGAAAATTAAAACAACCTTGAGATATCATTTCACACCTTGCAGACAGGCTAAAATGATACAAAGTAGAAGCAACAAATGTTCACAGAGATGTGGAAAAAAATTGAACCTTAATACATCATTGGTGGATATGTGACCTGATCCAACCATTTTGGAGAATGATTTGGAATTATGCTCAAAGAATTATTAAATTGCCTATTTCCTTGGACTCAGCAATACCACTATTAGATTCGTTTCCCATGAGGATCAGGGTAAAAGGGAAAGAATTTATATGTTCTAAAATATTTATAACAGCTCTCTGTGGTGGCAAAGAACTGGGAACTGTGGTGATACTTGTCTATTGAGGAATGGTTAAACAAGTTGTGGTAAATGTTCATGATGGAATATTACTCTGTTAAATGATGAGATTTATGATTTTAAGGGGTAGAAGAGGACATGGAAAGACTTGCTTGAAATAATCAAGAGCAAACTGAGAATAACCAAGAGAGTGTTGTATGCAATAACAGCAATATTGTTTTAAGAACATCTTTGAGTGATGAAGTCACTCTGATTTTTATAAAAATGAAATTAGCTGATACAATCTGCATCCAGAGAAAGAACTGAGTATATACGTAAATAATCATACACACATTTGTGTCTAGTGGTAGCAATAGGGGAAAGGAGGGGCAAAAGAAAGCTGCATGATAACTTTGTGATGTATTTGAAAGGAATAGTAAGTTGTGTATAATAGATCTGAAGTTTCAGGTGCACTGTTCTTTTTTTCTATTCCACTTTGCTATAGAAATGCTTGCTTTATTTCTTAAGTCCGGAATAAAAAAAAAAATAGAATACATTACATAGATCCTACCAATTTATGTGTGACAGTTAGGTATGCTATATTTGCTGAAGTCAAAGAACTTTATTCCAATTGCCAAAGTACACTTGCTAGGTTTGTCTCTCACCCTGCCACCATTGCCCATCCCATGATTGAACCAAGCAGCATAGATACAGTATTCTAAGTGAGAGGTATGTTTGGAACAGTAATCACTAAGGGGCAACTCAGTCTTCATAGATAAATGAATGATTGAAAAAAAAAAACAAGGGAAGGAGTTCTGAGATATTTGTTTCCTGGAAGTCCAGTGAGCCCATTATCTACTTATCTCTTCTCAGTAGTTATATGCAAACTTCGAGCTAGAAGGAACCTCAAGAGCTCCTCTAGGCAAAATCCGTGGATCCTCACAGACCTATCTATACATTTTTAATCTCATATCCAGTACAGACAAATGTGTGTGTGTGTGTGTGCATGTGTGTGTGTGTGTGTGATGACTGAATTTAGAAGAATATTTTTTTAAAGAAAACTTTACATTCAGAAATATTTTTTAGATTTTTATTAAAATATTTTTCACATTATGCAGATTTTCCCTATCTCTCTCTCTCATTTTTTTAGATAGCCATCCTTAATAACAACAAAAATAATAATAAAAAGGAAGATAAAAACAAAATCAACAAAATTGATTGAGTCATTTTTTAAAAATGTCATTGCATACAATGTTCCACACCCATAAACATCATTCTTTTCAAAGGGTTGAGAGGAAGTATTTTCCCCTTATTCCTTCCATCTAGGTTTGGTCATTAAAATTTCACAAAATCCTCTTTTCACTGTAGTTTTTACTTTTTTCTCTTTGTTTTTGTAGTCAATATTTCTAATCTTTTCCTGGCTTTCATAACACTGCATTGGCTTATGTAATGCTTTCCATGTTCTTAGCTGTCATTTCTTACAAGAAGTTCCAGCCCCAACCTCAGCCCTAACACAATAGGAGTGGTGGCAGCAATAGTGGCTGCTTCCAGAGCTCTTGACCCACAGACTGTGGAGAGTTCCAGTGACTGATAAGTAGTGGATTGTAGAGATTTCTTTGGTGGTGCTGAGGCAGGACTCTCTTTCTTTGTCTGTGGTTGGAATTGGGATGCAGACCTGGTTGGCAGTCCTGGGGTGAAAAGGAGCACTGGCATTGTGGATCTTATGGTGTCAGTGAAGAGGGAATCCTTCTCACCAACGCAGAAAAAGGTGTTTGTGGTCACTCCCAGACCAGGAAAGGAGTAAACATTTCTCCTTTCATCATATAAATGTGGAAGAACTGAAAATTTGCAGGTCCTTAGAAATATCTCTGAAAACAATTATACAAAATCCCTGAAGCCTGGGAAAGTTCACCTTACATAATGGAAGCATAGACCTACCTTAACAAGGAGCTAAAAAGTCAAGTCATTGGCTGAGAAAATGAGCAAACAGCATAAAAAGATCAGACTACAGAATCTTAATTTGGTGACAAAGAAAATCAAAACATACAACCAGAAGAATACAAAGTCAAAGCTCCAATACCCAAAGCCTCCAAGAAAAATATGGATTGCTTGCAGACCATGGAAGGCTCAAAAAGAATTTTCTAAATCAAGTAAGGAAGTAGAGGAAAAATTGGGAAGAGAAATGAGAATGATGCAAGAAAATCATGAAAAAATGAGTCAACAGCTTGCTAAAGAAGACACAAAAAATACAGAAGAAAGTAACAGCTTCAAAAATTGATTACCCTATGAGTGGGGTACACTCTTTCTCCACACCCTCTGTGAAGACTTCTCCAAATGAGAAGGGAGAGAAACTATCTGGATACCAGAGATAGACTTTTGTAAGACTGGACAGAGGAGTCCTGGGTTTCCTAAGAAATTATACAACCTTGGACCCTCCTCCCCTGCCTTCCCTTGCTGTCAATCAGCCTTAAGCCCTTCAGGAATTTTAGGTATCACAGCCCTTCCCCCTTCTTCACATTGACCTTTGCCAAATAAGGACACAAACAGTACCCTGGTTTCCTGTCCCACCTCTCAGACAATAGCAGATTCTTTGTCATTCACCATTGGGGAAGATTGTTGAGCCCAGAATGAGAGCTCACCTCCCATCCAATGGGAAAAGGGACAGCCAGGGGGAGGGGGCTTCAGCATGTTAGGGTATAAATTCTTGTTCTGTCTTTTATAACATGCCTCATTCTGCTGGTTTATACTGTTGGAAGGGATGCCCTCTTCTTACAGGAACTGAATAAATGTCCTGTTCCTTCCTCAAGATACTGCTGCTTTTCATTTTTTCTTGGGTAGGGGATTTTTGGGGTCCCCATACCTCACACACCTAGATGGCAAAAGAAGTTCAAAAAGCAAATGAGGGGAAGAATGTCTTAAAAAGCAGAATTGGCCAAATGGTAAAAAATGTTCAAAAGCTCACTGAAGAAAATTCAACTTATTTTTCTGAGACGTGACAAAGAATTTTACTTCTTCTGTTAATCTGGGAAATACATATTTTTGTAAATATTCATCCATTTCACTAAGATTCTGAAATTTTATGGGATTATAATTAGGCAAAATAATTCTTAATTATTTTTTTAATTTCTTCTTCATTGGTGGTGAATTCACACTTTAAATTTTTTATATTGGGAATTTGGTTTTCTTTTTTAAATCAAATTAACAAAAGGTGTATGAATTTTATTGTTTTTTTATAAAAGCAGCTCTTAGTTTTATTTATTAGTTCAATGACTTTTTTAATTTTAATTTTATTAATATCACTTTTTTTTCAGGATTTCTAATTTGGTATTTAATTGAAGATTTTTAATTTGTTCTTTTCCTAGCCTTTTCACTTACATGCATGTAATGCCAATCACAAGCATCCTTCAAGGTTCTGATTACAAACGTAGTAATCTTCATTTATTCAGTAACAAATTAATGCAAAACATTCACAGAAACTCAAAATACAGCATTCACCATTTGTAGTTCAATCATTTAGTAAGTCCTCAATTCAATCACAAAGTACAAAGTAAAAGTACTCCACCCCTGGGTAGTACATTCAATTAGTTAATCACAAAGTCTTCTCTCTACTCAATTGGAGATTAGTTTCCAATCATAAACAAAATATATTCATTTGGTCAGTCACAAAGTACAAAGGTCAAAAGTTTTCCACCCCTGGATCACAACTGAATTACAATATCATCAGTTATCACCAAGCACCCTCTCAAGGGGCAATGGAAAGCACAAAGGCCATCCACCCCTAGGTCACAACTAGGTTACATTAGCATCACAACATTCAGTACCAAAGGAGAGGTCTTTTCATCATCTTGACCCGAAGCAAGTTCTCAGCAGTTTCTGTTCCTGGGAAGACAAAGCTTAACAAAGACACCATAACATTCATACACATTGCCAGCATCCTTCTCAATTCACTTTCTGCCTGTGAAATCAAACTAGGTCCAATAAGGTCTGAAGCCTCTATCAACAAATGAACCTGACAAAGTAACATCAAAACATTCAGACAAAATACTAGCACCACAGTCATGCCTCTTCCAGATGGTATTTCTCAGAAGTCCTGGGCAGCTCCAACTGGCCTCAGAAGTCCTGGGCAACTCTGGCTGGCAGTTCTTTCTCTCTCTCTCTCTCTCTCTCTTTCTCTCTCTCTCTCTCTCTCTCTCTCTCTCTCTCTCTCTCCCTCCCTCTCTTTCTCTCTCTCTCTGTCTTGCGCTCTCTCTGCCTCCACAATGCTGTTCCCAGAAGTTCATCTGGCTTCTCTCAGCTTGGGCCTCTCCCTATATATAGCACCAGCTCCTCCCAGTTCAGTCCCCTCTTGTCATGTCAACAAATCCATCCTACTTTGGGGTTCAAATTCCATTACTATTATGATGCCCAATTCATTGATCTCCTCTTTCTCTGTTTTATTCATCTAAGCATTCAGAGATATAGAACTCTCCTTAAGAACCATTTTTGCTACATCCCATAAGTTTTAGTATGTTGTCTCATTATTATCATTCTCTGGAATGAAGTTGATTGTTTCTATGATTTCTTGTTTGATGCATTCATACTTTAGGATTGGATTATTTTCTATCTTTAAATGGCCATTTATTAAATACAATATTTATTGCATCATGATCTGAAAGGGATGCATTTAATATTTCTGTCTTTCTACATTAGATTGTAAGATTTTTATGTCATAGTACATGGTCAGTTTTTGTGTATGTGCCATGTACCACTGAGGAAAAAGGTATATTCCTCTCCATCCACATTCAGTTTTCTCCAGAGGTTTACCATATCTAACTTATCTAAAATTCTATTCACCTTCTTAACTTCTTTCTTGTTTATTTTGAGTTTAGATTAATTAAGTTCAGAGAGAAGAAGGTTGAAATCCTCCACTAGTGTGGTTTTGTTGTCTATTTCTTCTTGTAACTCCCTTAACTTCTCCTTTAAGAATCTGGATGCTATACCACTTGGTGCATATATGTTTTGTAATGATACTACTTCATCATCTATGGTGACTTTTAGCAGGATATAGTTTCCTTCTTTATCTCTTTGGATTAGGCCTATTTTTGCTTTTGATTAGTTTGACATTAGTATTGCTGCCTTTGCTTTTTTTTTTTGTCTTCAGTTGAAGCATAATATATTCTACTCTAGCCTTTTCCCTTTATCCTGTGTGTGTCCCTGTTTCAAATGTGTTTCTTGCAAACAACACATTATAGGATTATGATTTTTAATCCATTTTGCTCTCTGTTTCCATTTTATGGGAGTTCATCCCATTCACATTCAGTTATGATTACTATCTGTGTCTTTCTCTCAATTCAATTCCTGCCCTCACCTTGTTCATGCTTTGATTTTTATTTTATTTGCTTCTCCTTTCCCCTCCTCAGAAGAGTTTTGCTTTTGACCACCACCTCTCTCAATTTTCCCTCCCTTCAAACCACCCCCTCCATTTTCTATCCACTTTCTCTTCCTATTGCTTCTAGGACAAGTGAGATTTCTATACTTAACTGAATATGTTATTCCCTCTTTGAATCAAATCTGACAAGAGTAAAATTCAAACAATGCTCACCTTCCTTCTTTCCCTTTACTATAATATTTTTTGCCTCTTCATATGATATAATTTACCCTTTTATGCCACCTACTTTTCACTTCTTCCATTATAATCCCTTTGCAGCCTTTAATTACGTTTTTTTTTTATTATCATATCAGTTAATTTATACCCACACCCTCTGTCTAAGTATTTCCCTTGTAAATATAATAATAAAAATACAATTCTTAAGATCTACAAGTATCATTCTCCTTCCCATGTAGGGATGTAAACAATTTGCCCTCATTGAATAACAGGTTTGTTTGTTTGTTTGTTTTCCCTGTTTACATTTTTTGCCTCTCTTGAGTCTTGCATTTGAAGATCAGATTTTTCCATTGAGCTCTGGCCTTATCATCAGGAAGGTCTAAAAGTCTATCATTTCATTGAATGTGCATCTCCTTGACTGAAAAACGTTGTTCAGTTTTGCAGGGTAATTGAACCTCGATTGTAATCCAAGATCTTTTGCCTTACAGAATATGATATTCCAATCCCTCCAATCTTAAAATGTAGAAGCTGCAAGGTTCTATGTGATCCTGAGTGTAGTTCCATATTGAAATTATTTCTGGTTGCTTGCATTATTTCCTCCTCTACCAGATAATTCGGGAATTTGGCAACAATATACTTTGGTGTTTTAAATTTGTGATCTCTTTTAGGAGGTGATTGGTGGATTCTTTCCATGACTATTTTACCCTCTGGTTCTAGTACCTAGGGTGGCTATCCTTGATGATTTCTTGGAAGATACTGTGCAGACTATATTTTTCATCATGACTTTCTAGTAGACCAATAATTCTTAGATTATTTATCCTGGGTCTATTTTCCATATCAGTTGTTTTTCCAAAGAGCTATTTTACATTTTTTCCTATGTTTTCATTCTTTTGATTTGGTTTGACTGATTCTTGATGCCCCATAGAGTCATTAGCTTCTACTTGTCTAATTCTAATTTTTTACAAATTGTTTTCTTCAGTTAGTTTTTCTTTACCTCCTTTTTCATTTGCCCAATTTTATTTTTAAGGATTTATTTTCTACAATTAGATTTTATACCTCCTTATCCAACTTAAATTTTTAAAGAAGTTGTTTTCTTCAGTGAACTTCTTTTTTCCATTTTGTCAACTGTATTTTTAAAAGAATTGATCAATTTTCCTTCTACCTCTCTAATTTGATTTTTAAAATCCTTCTTGAGCTCTTTCAAGAATGATTTTTGAACTGGGGCCCAGTTCATATTCCCCTTTGAGATTTCAGATGTAGATATTATGTCAATGCTGTCCTTTCCTGAATTTATATTTTGATTTTCCCTCTCCCCATAGTAAGAATCTATGGTCTTTGCTTTTCTAATTTGCGTCTTGCTCATTATGATAACCATTTTCCTGGCTTTTAAAGTGGATCTCTGATTCTTGGGTATAGGTGGCTATGTCTCACCATTCTTGTGCTGGAGGATACAGGGCTGCTTATTCACTTTGTGTGCTGTGGCCTATGATTCTGGAAGTTGGAAGCTATATAATGATGTAGCTTACCTGGTGCTGAACTGGAGACAGCTGGTGAGTGTGGAGGCTAGGTGGAGTCTTTCTGCATTTTGCTGCGGTTATTCTGGAGTTCATGGTTTTAGGTGAGGGGGAGGGGTCATCTGGGTGCTGGAAGTCTTCTCCTAAACTAGGGCTACCCTAGAGAACAAGCAGGCTCAGCCACTGGTGGTTGCCCATTCATGCTAGTTTCTGAAGATTTCCCTGGCTTTGTGAAGACGTGTCTGGGGTCCTACTGTTGGTGCCTGCCAGCTCCACCACCCTTGGGTTCAGGATTTCCCACTGGTGTGCTGAAGTGAGACTCCAGCCACAGCAAGAGGGACCATTCCCACTAAACTCCCTAGCCTCTTGATCAAAAAGACTGCCGTGCCCTTTCAGCAGGCTTCACTATTCTAGATTTTTCCTGGGGCAATATTCTCTGGGTTTTTCAAGTTCAAAAAGGGAGGATGGGAACATTTACTGTTTACTCTGCCATCTTGGCTCCTGGAAGTTTAAATAGGTGATTTTCAAACATGCAGTCTGTAGGATGATACCTGAGGAGTAGCTGTTGCTTTTGCCTCAGGCCCTGCACAGGATTGCACTTCCCTATCACCCAGTTCTGACAGGCCCCCACTCTGCACTGAGAAGTCTGGGTGTCACCACTGTTGTCAGTGATTCAGTCTGCAGGGGTCAGCTTTGTTTCTGGTATGGCCAACACCATGCTGGTGCAACCTGCATGCTTGTAGCAGAAAGCACCCTAGCATACCCAGGATGGCTGCAAGCACAGTTTCTTTGATCTCCTTTTATAAGGAAAACAATTCAAAAAGGATTAACCATCTTACTTTAATCAACCAAACATATATCATTTACCTAGTTCAGAGAGAAAAGTCAGCACCTGGAACTTCAGAGAATACAAACGGAAGTTACAAGAGAAAATACAACAGACAGGGCTTCTAGCTATATGACTTTATGTGCTGTGGCCTCTGATTCTGGAAGATGGAAGCTATATAATGATGTAGTTTACCTGGTGCTGAGCTGGAGACAGTTGGTGTGTAGAGGCCAGGTACAGTCTTCCCGCATACCTTGTTAGTCTCCAGAAAGAGAAGCACCAACATCTGGGTTTTCAAAGCCTGGGGCATCAAAGGCTGCCCAGAGTCTCAAATCACACAACTCTTCCCAAAGTGAGCCCCACAGCAAAATTTCACCTCAGAGGTATATATAGCCTTCCCCAGAACATCACAACCCTCATGATCCTCATGGCTACAAAATAACAAGAGTTGTGCTTCCTGAAAAACAAGCCTCCCTCAAAGCCTACTTCTCCTGTAGGCTCTGCTCCACCCTTCAGCAAACTCTTCCCACCACAGGCTCCATGTGACCACATTTAGCCTATTCGGGGGCAGAGTTTATTTTCAAATCAGGAAATGTCATCAAGTTCAATTTAGGCTTATTAAGGGGCAGGGAATATCTTCAAATATCTATTGCCATTACAAAGCTCTGTGCTCCTCTCCAAGCCTGGTGCAACAGATTCTTCCTGTCAACCTTTTAGGCAGCCTTAAACTGGAAAGCTGCCACACTCTGTTTCCCTGTGGATTCTCCTGCTCTAATTTTTTTTCAGATTCACTCTCAAGCAGTATCTGAAAGAATTTGTGGCAGAGCTCAGGTGAGTCCCCATTTTCACTCTGCCCGCTTGGTTCTCCTCACCTCCTCTGAAAATAACTTTCTGAAAATTAGAATGGAACAAATTGAAGGTAATGACTTTCTAGGAAATCAAGAAATTATAAAACGAAATCAAAAGCATCAAAAATAGAAGACAATGTAAAATATCTCATTAGAAAAGCAATTGACCCACAAAAGAGATCCAGGAGAGAGGACTGAAAAAAAAAAAAAACATTGGACTACCTGAAAGTTATGATTAAAAAAAAAAGAGCGTAGACATCATCTTTCAGGAAATTATCAAGGCAAACTTCCCTGCTACTGTTGACCCAGAGGGGGAAACTATAATGAAAGAATCCACAAATCACCTTCTAAAAGAGATCACAAAAATAAAACTCCTAGGAATATTGTAGTCAAGGAAAACATATTGCAAGCAGCCAGAAGGAAACAGTTCAAATATTGTAGAAACACAATCAGGATAACACAAGATTTAGCAGCTTCTACATTAAGGAGTGAGAGTGCTTGGAATTTGATACTCTGGAGGTCAAAGCAGTAAGGATTGAAAGCAAGAAACACCTACCCAGCAAAATTCAGTATACTACTGAAGGGGAAAAATGGACATTCAATGAAATAGAGAACTTTCAAGCATTCTTTTTTATTTTTGCTTTTTGGAGGGGAGAAGACAGAGCAACTGGGGTTAAATGACTTGCCCAAGGTCATACAGGTAGTAAGTGTTAAGTGTCTGAGGCTGGATTGGAACTCAGGTCCTCCTGACTCCAGGGCCCGTACTCTATTCATTTTGCCACCTAGCTGCCCCAGTTTCAAGCATTCTTTTTTTTTTAAATTTTATTATAGTTTGCATCATTCATTTTCACAAGATTTTGAGTTACATATTTTCTCCCCGTCTTTCCCCCACCCACTGCCCCAAAAGAGCCATCCCAGTGTGTCCCCCCTCCCCCAGTCTATTCTCTCCTATGTCACTTTTTGGTAGGGCAGGATGGATCTCCCAACCTGCAGTGCCTGTGTATCTCAAGTTCCAGTTGGATGTAGCCAATAATAA
>CM053580.1:124213947-124230538 GCA_028627135.1 Pseudochirops cupreus
GGTTTCAATTGGACCAGTCTGTAAACTACCATTATTCAATCTCAATGACTTCTCTGGCTACCACACTCCTTGCAACAACCACCCCTTATGTATATTGCCTTCCCCTATTCTTTAGACTATCAACTCCTTGAGGACAAGGACTGTCGTGGATTTTCTGTTGTTGTTTGTTTTTGTATTTGCATTCCTAGGACACAGCACAATAACAGTCAGAGAGTAGGCACTTAATAAATGATTTTCCCATCATACTTCCATTCATTCCAGCATATATTTCAAACAGTATTGTTGTGGTTTGTTCTTGTTCCATAGAAACAACTGTTGTAAACTGCTAATGGAACCAAGGGCATTTTAATGGGAGCTGGTTATAATGTGCTGTAAAAAGTATAGATATTTGCCTAAGTAGAAACCAATGTCCAATGTACCAACTTTGATCAATCCTTTTAAAATTGAACAAGTTCTTCAAGGGCTTAAGATCAAGACTTTTTTAATGGGAGGGTGGTAATAGATAGGGTATGGCACTTAGGTCAGGAAAACCTGGATTCAGATCTACCTTCTAATTCTTGCTTTGTCTAGAAGTCCCCTGATTTCCAAAATGTGAAAAATTGTACCTAATTTCCTAATAGCACTGCTGTGAGGTTAAAATGAGATAAAGAATTAAAATCACTTCAAAAATGTTAATGAACTATGTAAATATTAGGTTCTTCTATTAGATTCTTCTTCTTCCTCCTCCTCCTCCCCCTTCCCTACACCTCCCCCCCCCTCCTCCCTTTTGTGGATCCATGATCTCAATGTAGGCATTCTCTCCAACAGGGCAACTCAATCCATGCCAAAATTTATACGAGTTTTCCTTTTGAAGACCTTGCTCGTAACTTCTCTCCTCTTCTAGTAGTAATCAACTCAACAAAGCAGTAATTTCAATGTGTTTCTCAAGTTTAAAAATGACATACAAAATAATAAATATTAGTTTCACTTACTTGTTTCTTCCCAGTGACACGCTTACAAGATGATATCATCAAACCTGTTTTCAAAGATCTCATTGTAAAGAGTTTCTGGATCAAGTCTAGTTAAATTCTAATAAGATTAAATCTTGTTGAACCCAAGATAAGCAATACCCCGGTAAATAATTTGACATCGCCTAAGTAAAGGTATTTATAAATGCATTTCTTCATCTTTCCCTTCTTATTGATTTCCCTGACTCCTCCTGCTTCTAACCTTTGAGAAATATGCACAATAACAAGTGGCATAGAGGAACATTTGATGAATACAAATTATCTGGAAAGTTTCAAGATTTCAGAACTCTACTGCACCTGTTGGAAATTGAACAAAGTTCCCATCCCCCAACCCTGTCTTGTTTATCTCGGCTGCCTGCTGAGAAGCTGTTTCCTACTCTTCAGGCCTTGTTGTCTTGCCAACCGTGGAAGCTGACATTTTCCCTCTTGTTTGCTCGAGCTTTTAAGAAAGGTTCTTGAAGGGGCACCTGAGGGAGAGACTGCTTGGAAGGTCTGCCACAGAAAAAGGAGAAGGAAAAAAAAATGCCTGGGCCAGGCTTCCTTTGGGAGTGCTGGAAACAGCTGTTGCTATGTTGATTTAGGACTTTTCTTTTTTTTAAGTGAAGTGTTGCTCATGATTCAACCAAGAGCGGCACCTGAGAGCAAGCCAGAGCTAGAAAAGGTTATTGTACATCTATTTTATCAATTTCTTAAAATGAAATACTCAAGCAGGATTGCACATAAGCAATGTCTTTGCTATACATCTGTATTTTGAAAATATGAGACAATACAGGAAGCATCTTTGGGCTTAGTGTAAAATATTTTATACTTATATAAATATATCCTTCTTGTAAAACAGATAAGTCTTGAAAAATTACTGTGTAAATTAATTTCCTTATAGATTAAATTCCATCTTATAAGCAGCATGGAAGCTAATATTTATAATCTCCTCGTGATATCTTTTTTGATATGCATTAAAGCACAAACACAAGTGTATGCATATTCACAACCTAATTAATCTACTTAGAAAGTTCAGATACTTAAACATAAGATATTTTTAAAATGAGGTATATAGCTTTACATTCACAAACAGACTTGAAAATTGGCTCTTCCTTGACCTATTTTATTTTCCTGCAAGATGTTAAGAGAGAAACCAGTAATCATGGTGCTATCATTTGAGAGGATTGAAAAGTCTACTGCGTTTCAGCATATGAAAGGAAGATAGTTTGTCAAAAAGACATTCTCTTCAGATAAGGCAGCCATTTACTGTGGTAGATAGAACATAGGACCTACTGGTCCATTACTAGATCACTGGAAGACCTGCATTTAATTCCAACCTCAGGCACTTACCTTTTCTTGAACAAGTCACTTAATCTCTTTCTCAGTTTCCCCACTGATTAAGCGGGGGTGATAATAGTGTCCACTTCAAGGGTTGCTATAAGGATCAAATGCAATTACATTTGAAGAAACTGTCTAAATCTTAAGGCATTATGTAAATACTCTTGTCATGCAAAGTCCTCTCAAACTCAACATAATCAAAGAGAATTCATTATCTTTTTATGTCCCCAAAACGCTTTCTTTTTTTTAATTTTCATATTACACATAAAGGTACCACAATACTTCCAGTAATCCAGGCTCTCAATCTCAGTTTTATTTTTACTCCCATAACTATTATTGCCTCCATCTAACACACACACACACACACACACACACACACACACACACACACACACACACACACACACACCTTCTTGTCAAGTCTTGTCATTTTTAGATTCACTATACTAATACAGATGCCATTACCTCCTATCATATAGCTACCATCTCTTTTTAAAGGCTCTCATCACATCTTTCCTGAACCATTTTCATAGTCTTCCAATTGGTTTTTCTGTCTCATTTTTCTGCACACGCTGATAACTATCTTCTCTCAGTTGCAAGTGATTTTCCTAAAGCTCAGATCCAACTATGTCATCCTCAGCTTAATAAACTCCAGTGGCTCCCTGTTGCTTCCAGGATCAGAAATCTGTTTAACATTTGAAAACCTTTATAATCAAAACCTTTATAACATTGTACTCCCTTCCATATATTCCAGCTAGGCTGACCTATATGCTTTGCCTCATATACAAATCTGTGCACTCTTCCTGGTTATCCTCCACCTCTGGAATGTTATACCTCCTCCAAACCATCTCTCAGATTACTTAGTTTCTCTCAAGATTCATTTCAAATCCTCAAATGCTACCTACTGCTGGAAGTCTTTCTGATTTATCTCTGTCTTCTGCCCTCCTCATCCCCATTTGCTAGTGACTAATCTCTGAGATTAGCTCCCCATTTTACTGCATGTGTCTTATATGCATATAGTTAGTGTATGCAGCTTGCTCCGTTAGAATGATGCTTGAATACAGGGGTTGTATTTTTGTCTTTTGTTGTGTCTCCAGTGTTTAGCACAGTTTCTTGTATAGAGTAAATACTTAATAGAAGCCTGTTCACTGACTGACTGAAGCAATCAAGAATTGTCATTTTTAATTCTGACCCAACAACATAAGTCATTGCTAAGAAATCATGGAAATGTTTTATAAAATAGTGTATCTGAATTTTACTTGGGCATCTGACTGTCTCTCATATTGTCTTCACAAAAAGTGAGAAGCATGTGGACCAGGGGATAATATTAGATTGATTTGGATATTGACCACTAATTGGATACTAATAATGTTAACAGATAAATATATATGTGAGGTTTTGCCTGTTTGTGGGACCTGCATGACAGAAGTGACTTCATTTTTTACCCTCCCACTGGGAAGTTCCTATATAAGCATTCACAACACTTCTTTAAATAACTCCAGGTAATCTTTATTCCAAATCCCATGCCAACAGTCAACAGTTTTTAATGCAGAAAAAAAAAAAAGAAAACACAGTAACATCAGCAAGATGTTTGCAAAAGTCCTATTGCTTTGGCCAGTCATGGTATAGAGATGATTCTGATCTCGTTTACATTTGGAACATTTTATTGTATGGTCATTGATAGTTCACATTGCTTTCTTTGGAAATACTTTGTTCATTTCTTTTGGCTTCTTAATTACTGGGATATTGTTTCTAACCATGTGTCTTTTGTCAGTTCATTCAGACTTTTTTTCATCATCTTAATTTCTGGAAGGCTATTCAAGTAAAACATAAAATCTCATGCTGTCTATAATACTATCAGATCTTAGAGTATAATTGTATCAAGGAATCATCTATTTGCTAGGATCCTATCTAGCTAAATTTAGCTTTGTCTTACAATAATCAGTCTAGATTTAGGTGATAAATTCTTTAAGCATAACATTCTATATTTTCTAAAGAAAAAATGATCCACAGTTCTATTTAGACTCTATTTGTTTCCACAGAAATGTTGGCAGAGTGACAGAGAGGAGAGTAGAGATTTACATAAACCATATAGTTTTTTAGACCATTTGTCCATATCAACTATACTGTTGTACACTAAATGAGTGATCCATTATTAGTGTAAAAGGAATTGACCTATGAGTGGAAGAATTTAATTATGATATTGCTTCTATTCTTGTAATAAATTTATTAGAAGATGAAAGGAAATGCTTCTTAAACTAGAGGCTTGCTCAAAAGCTCCCACTGAGGAACCACATAAATAAGTTTGTTTTAATACTCTAAGTAGCATTTTATGGGCCACCTCATATGGTACTGGAGTGGTCATAATGAACTAGACTACCAGGAAAAGAAGTTTAACTTACAGGCTATCAATGTTGTGAAAAGTAAAGAGGCACTGATTTTCTAGAAATAAATTGGTATATCATATTAACAAACCTACATCAAATAATTATAGTTTTAATATTCTGTAGGTTGCAAATATAGATGTTCATAGAAGTAGAAAGGAAGAGAAAACATGAAAAATATGTTCAAGATTAAGAATTAAGTGTCCAGAGGTTTAATGATATGATATAAGCATTGTGTGATTATTAGGAATAAATTTTTAAGGAACATTGAGAAGTGATGAACATGATGAGCTTCAAATAATATTTTTTAAAAATCCTTCTGTATCATAACACATAGGAAATAACTGATTCCTGATACAGGAATTATTTCTTAATTGACTTGGGCATCTTTCCCTTTTTCCTTCCTCTTGTTGTTTCTTTTGTCCCTAAGTTACCTTGAACCCATCGGAATAGCCAGGTGATAAGATGATCCATCACCATAAGGGGCATAACTTGGAAGAAATAGCAAACACCAACTCCATTCCTTCAAATGAGATGAAGGAAATGCACTATAGAACCTAGAGCAATTTTATCTTACACACTGAAGCAACCTTAAGTTTCTTGGACCTTACCATTAGTCTTGTAATTGCGCCCTTTAGACGACTAGGCATTTTAGTCCACAACAGAGTTAAGCTTTTCTATTTTTATCTCCAGTACATAGCAAAATGCTTAGAATAATGTAAAAATTTATAGATAAATGTTATATATATATATATATATATATATATATATATATATATACATATATACACACACACACACACACACATATATATATATATATATATATATATATATATATATACATTCATAAGATCCAAGTAATAACCTCAGGTAGAAAATACTTGATTTCCTTGCCAATTAGAGAGGTATGAGTCCAGGGACATACTCATTTAAAAATATGAATTCATTCATAAACACTTTCGAGAAAAATGACTTTAAATTGTAAGGGGCATCATTTTATAATGCAGTGAGTAGTAGTGGAGGAGTAATATATTTACGAGGAGTTTGGCAAGAGACCTGATTAAGCCAGGTCAACTTGACAAAATTAAAAGAGGATACCATGGGGCAGCTAGGTGGCACAGTGAAGAGAGCACTGGCCCTCAAGATAGGAGGACCTGAGTTCAAATTCGGCCTCAGATACTTGACACACACACACACACACACACAAAACTATACATGTGACCTTGGACAAGTCATTTAACCCCAACTTCCCTGCCTTCTCCCTCCAAAATGCAAAAAAAAAAAGAAGAAAAAGAAAAGAAAAGATGGAAAAAAAAGAGGATACCTTCAGGTAGAAAAAAAAGCTGGAAAAATCTATGTCAAGATTTCTTTTTCAAATTATGTATCACAGAAATCATAATCTAATATTTATTTTCTACATAAGGAAGTAGAAATGAAATAAATAATACAATGGGAAAAATAGTTGCATGTAGAGAGAAGGTACATGTTTGAGGTGACATAATTTTGAGTATAGAATTGATTTTCAAGGAATCTAAGAGAGGAGATGTAATAGTAATGTAATTTGAATTTGAAGATCCTTTTTTATTGGCAAAGGTAACAGATACTTAGCACTTAATAATTAATCAAACCTCTGCTAAAGAAACAGAAGGTATCAAACCCTGTTCCTGACATGACAGGAAGGGATTGGCTGGAAAAGGAAGGAGCTAATACCGTGTGTATATAAGGAGAAGCCCCTGCAAGGTCAGACAGATATTCTTGGAGTGAGCTTCATGGAGGCAGAAGCTGCTACCACCATGGAAGCTAAAGAGGAAAGTGATTTTGATTCTGGGAACCACCTGGAGCTTCTGCAGAGGAGCTGCTGAGTCTGAGGGCCGGCCAGCTGGAGCTATTGCAGACCAAGGAAGCATGACTCTGGTGTCAGTACTTTGTTTGCGGCCTTGTTAAGCCCTAACTTCCTGGGAACAGAGACTGTGAAGGATTTAAGGTGGACTGAACACTGTGAGCTTCAGCTTGGAACAGGAACAGCATGGAGAGGTAGATAAGGAACTGGGAGCTATCTGCCTTTGAACCTAAGTGACAGTTCAGTGAATCCAGGTAGGATCTGGGACCATGGAAGGGGGTCCAGGGAATCTGAGAGACCACCCTGAGTCAAGCTGAAATGTGATTTTACTTGCATACTGTGCACCATCTGAGAAATTTTAATTTACTAGTGACCTAGGGGTGGAGGGCTTGTGTATTTTCTGATGATTGAATAGTGAATGATGACTAAATATCAATTGATTTGTAACTTGGTGTGCCCCATGAGTGGAGAACTTTGACTGTTGTGCTCTGTGTGCCTTAAGGAAGCAAACCTCCATAGATAGATAGATAAAATGAAATAGTACATGAGAAGTGCTTTGTAACTCTTAAAGCAGTCATTAAACACTTATTAAGCATCTACTATATGCCAGACTCTTTGCTAAGCAACAAAGATATGAAGGAAAATGAAAAATCAATCCTGGATCACAATCTAATCAGGGAAGACAACACATAAAACAAAGCTGAAAAGGTGTGTGGTGGCAGTATGGGGAATGATGAAGCCTTACTGTATGGTGGGAAATTATGAGATATCTGGGCTGCCTCCTTTCTTATAGTAGAAGTCAAAGGAGGAACTCTATGATGTTCACCTTTTGCACTCCACACTAAGAGGGAGGGAGGGTTGCAAATGCAAGAGGTACCGAATAGCTGAAGAATTAATTTCATCTTGTAGGAAGACAGGTTTCTGGAGACAATGTAGAAGTCCAATGGAGTATCCAAGTAGGAAGTAAAGCATATGTTAATGCTACATTGTTATAATTATTTTTATTACAGAACATTATACAAATGAATGCAAGAATGAGTATTCAGCAATCCCACATCTACAATACCTCTGAGTCTCTAACTTTGTAGCTTATACTGTACAGATTGAAATAGCCTTGTGGTACATGATCTGATTTCTATCACTGAATTATTTCCTTGACACTTATCACTCCATAACCATTTATGTACCTGGTGAAGCATCATTAAGTATCATTGCACTGAGTCAAATGCCAGTGGAGATTATAGTTGTTGTTTTTTTTCTTCTATTTTCATAGAGATCAGGTTCTATGATCCTATGATTCTGTGATTCCAGATCTACCACTTTTCAATCAGATAACATTGTTGATTGTGCAAGATGCCTGATTGAACCAAACATGAAAAGATTTGACAGTGATGACCAATAGAGAAATTTACTGAGGAATTCAAACTATTCAGAAATCATCAGCATGCAGTGTCTGTCCATAAATGATGCCTTTTATGGAAAAATGACGTTACTGTTTCGGAAGGCAGTTGTCACATTATCTTGACCACATTGCATAAATAACATCTGGAAATTATTTTCTTGAAAGAACTGACTAGAAGCTGTAGCTGTTGGTCTGGAATTGATTTTTGTATTGAAAAGATTGTAAAAGAGTAGCACATGCCAAGTTACATTGTATGATTTGCCAAGGTCACCTATTTTCAGGGAAGAGGAAGAAGATGAGCTAACCTGTAAATTTCTTGAGTGTATATGTATTTCATATTTGTATTTATAATTCCTATCATAATACCTTCTATATTGTATATGACTAATGAATGTATGAATCTAATGTCATACATTCCTAAATGCTTTGGTTTAGCACCTATATTGATTCTTACAGGAACATTGAAAGGGAAAATAGCTCTACTGTTGTTGATTCTTCTCAATACTTCAAAATGTTCTTTCTGTCTCAGGCTATTAATCAACAAATTTGAGAACTTATTATGCCTCAGATTCTCTGTTGGGTCCTGGTAATGCAAAGTCAAAAATTGAACAGTCTCTGTCATCAAAGACATTACAATTTATCAAGGTAAACATATTTAAGTAGAAATGAATATATTAAAAAGCATATAATGTAATATGTGGGTTGAGTTAATATAGAGTTGTCCCCTTCCTTCCTCAACCGTAGGTCCAGTAACTTGGAGAGAGCTATAAAACCTCATGTAGAAATTATCATTTGAGTTGAGTTTTGGAGTTATGCAACAGAATTAGTTCTTGGAAACACAGTGATTATTAAGCACTGTATTTCTTACAATTAATCTGTTTTTGCCTCAATTTTTGTAACTTTATTAATTCTTATGTAGCATAGTCACATAATAGTAAAACTCCAAATAATTCATCCCACCCACACAAGAAAAAAAAAAAACAATTAAATTGACCAACATAGTATGCAAAATTCTGTGCCATTATATATAAAACTTCCATCTCTCTGGAGAAGAGAGGAGGGATGATTAACCATTCCTAAGAATTTTTGTTTTGCATTTAATCTGAATTCTGTTGTCTGTTCTTGTTTTATTGAAATTGTTGTAGTTATTATAATTTAGAATTTAACAGGGAATAACAAACTTCAATGGAATAATACAATGAAATACATGTGTGTATGTGTGTGTGTGTAAAGGTCCAGGGCTGAACTTCTATGGGCAATAAGGGGCTTCTACATACATAAATGAAAGGAAAATCAAAGAAAATTTAGCAAATAAAGCTTTTTAAACTTTATTATTTTGGGGGAACTGGCCCTGTAAATAGATATATAAAACCCCAGCTATTTTTAAATATTTGTAGGAATTCTGTCTTTAAAATTCGAGATAACTGTAAAATATTCTTTATGTATTACATATTTGTACTCCTGAAGGGGCATGACTTATTGAAAGCAGCTTTTATTTTTGATGTTGAAGATTTTGAGATATTTAAATGGTGTCAATAAGGGATATCTTATTTCAAGGTGGTAAACACTTTTCAAAAGATATTTACATTTAAAAATAATTCTGAAAAAGTGATTTTGAAATGAAGAAAATTAATTTGTTCACCCTTTCAGAATATATTGTGATCTTACCAATTATTATGAGTTTTGTTATTAGTAGTGTTATACAACACCATTTTGAGGTATCTTGTATTAGTGTTAGAGAAATAATAAGTAAGTGCTATAAGAATGTCCATTAGAATTACCTTAATGTGATTAAAAAGATCAGCAAGAATGCAGATAAGAATTAGAAAAAGTTGCATTGCCCTGTTTATGAAATCCCATAAGTGAAGTAAAAAAGAGACAAAGAGGAGAGAGACAGAGCTAGGGAGAAGAACAAAGGAAAGCAAAGAAAAATTCCCATAGGGAGAGTGTTGATTTAGAACTAAGGCTCTCAATGAAAATTTCATAAAATGAAAATACTTGGCAAGTTTGGTTGTTGTCCTTCATGCCCAAAGATATGACTATGTCAAGATCAAGGTACAGTATGTCCGACTGGGGCTGATCAGAGCAATATGAGCTTGGAAGGCTCCAACACAGGTTGGGCACAAATGGTCCATATGAACGATTGGAGTGGAAATGTCTCTAAATTTGTGCATCTCTCATTTCTCTTGAGCTTCTGCAGTTCTATTTTGTTCATAGAGCATGTCACCTTCTTTAAGACTTAGAGGTATGTCTATACCATACTGAGAGTTCCCCTACTAGTATCTCTTATGTTTCATAATTGATTCCAAAGTTCTTCAGAGAGACATTGAGAATGTTTTTTTTTAATACTTCTTTTGACCTTTGTACCAGTGCTTACCTTGTGTTAGCTCTCCAAGAAATAGTCCTTTAGGCGAGCATACATTTGACACTTGAACAATGTGGTTAGTCCATTGGAGTTGCACTCTGTGCAGTAGAATTTGAATGCTTGGCAGTTTAGTTCAAGAAAGGACCTCATTGTCTGGTACCTTGTCTTGGCAGGTGATCTTCAAAATCTTCTCAATACAATCCATCCAGTTTCCCAGAATGGCGCTGGTTTACTGTCCAGGTTTCACAGGCATACAGGAATGAGGTTAGCAAGCAGCTCTGTAGACCTTCAGTTTCATAAACAGCATAATAACTCTTTTCTCCCACACTTTCCTTTAGAGCAACAGTTCTCAACCAGTGGGTTGCAACCCCTTTGGGAGTCAAAAGACCCTTTCACAGGTGTTGCCTAACACTATCGAAAAAAACAAGTATTTCCTATGGTCTTAGGAACCAAGACACAGCTCCTCTATCACCTCCAGGCAGGACCGCCCACATGCAGATACGCACACATACAAGTACTCCACATGATGACATCATCACTCCAACCCCATCACATACACTCTGTACAAGTACAGGTGTAATGTGACAGGACTGGTGCCATAATGTACTTATCTGGACCAGTCACACATGTGTAGAGAGCAGCTACTGTGTGGAGAGAAGCTGCTGTGTTGAAAGCAGCAGTTTTGGAGGTAAAATGACACTTCATGGATTATAATTACTGGGTTAATATAAAATCATTTATTGTAAAATCATCAACTACTGCAAAAAAAAAATCTGTACCATGGGAACTTAATCTGGATGCTGTTCAGTCTTTTTATATTCAGCTGTGGATGATGTGAATATTGCCCCCTTCTGATAGTAACAGGTATGTTAAAAAAACAACAAAACACAAAGAATGGTAAATCATAGGAAACTTTAATGAACTGTATTGACTGAACTATGCCATGTATCATCTTCTGTATTATTAAAGCTATTGTTATATATTATTTTCATTAGCAAACCATCCCATGACAATGGATCCTGTAGAGAAGAACTTTAAGAAGAGAAAATATAGTGAGGATTTTTTTGCAGTATGGTTTTACCTCAAGAATTACAGCTGGAATTGTGAAACCACAATGTGTTATTTGTTGTGAAGTTCTATCAGCCGAATCTATGAAGCCAAACAAACTAAAATGCCATTTTTATAGCAAGCATCTGAGCTTTGCAAGGATACCAACTATTTTAGAAGCAAAGCTGATGGACTGAACAAAGCCAGACTTGACACTGGTGGCAAGTACCACAAACAAAACATAGCAGCCGTTGAAGCTTCATATTTGGTGGCACTCAGAATCATCAGAGCTATGAAACCTCACACCATGGCTGAGGATTTACTGTTACCAAATTGAGTGCAATTTCCTTATCTAATGACACTGTCCACAAAAGAATAGGTGACATGTCTTCTAATATTCTTGATCAAGTAATTCAGGAAATTAAATCTGCTCAACTTCCAATATTTAGTATTGAGCTTGATGAATCTACAGATGTTGCAAACTATTCACAGTTACTGGTTTACGTGAGGTATATTAATGATGGCGACTTTAAAGATGAGTTTCTTTTTTGCAAACCTCTTGAAACAACAGCTACTGCATATGATGTATATGACACAGTTGATTCATTTCTGAAAGAGGATAAGATCTCTTGGGAAAAGGTTTGTGGTGTTTGCACAGATGATGCTCCAGCTATGCTAGAATGGTGATCTGGATTTCAACGTTTAGTACTGAATGTCACCAAAAGTCGTCAGAATTCACTGTATGATTCATCAGCAAATATTAGCAACAAAGATGCTGCCACAAGAGTAACAAGAAGTAATGAAAAGTGTCATAAGTTCTGTCAATTTTGTAAAGGCGAACACTTTAAACAGTGGACTGTTTTTGCAACTGTGCGACAAGTTGGATGAGCCGAGCAATGCTCTGCTATTTCACACTGAAGTGAGATGGTTGTTGAGAGGTAAAGTTTTAAAACGTGTTTTTGAGCTTTGTGATGAACTCAAAACATTTTTTAATCAGAAAGCAAGACCACTGTTCAAAGCACTTTTCAACAATAAAAGTGACCTGCAGAAAATAGCTTACTTGGTTGACATCTTTGCCATCTTGAATGAGTTAAATTTATCACTCCAAGGGCCAAATGCTACATGCCTCAATTTGTCTGAAAAGATCCGATCATTCCAAGTGAAACTTCAGCTTTGGCAAAAAAATTGGATGAAAATAAAATTTACATGTAGCCTACCTCATCTGCTTTCCTTGAGGAACATAACATTGAACCAGACAAAAGGATTATGATGAGAATTTCCATGAAAGAACACTTACACATGCTAGCAGATGAAATTTCATCATACTTTTCAAATCTACCTGACACCCCATTTGCACTTGCTAGAAGCCCATTCACAGTCAAAGTTGAAGATATTCCTGAGACAGCACAAGAGGAGTTCACTGAACTTATTAACAGCAATGCAGCAAGAACTGATTTCTCTACAATGCCAGTTACAAAATTCTGGATCAAGTGTTTGCAGTCATATCCTGTTCTGTCTGAGGCTGTGTTGCGCCTTCTTCTTCCATTTTCAACAACATATTTTGCGAAACAGGGTTTTCCAGCTTGTTGGTTATCAAGTGTAAATACAGAAGTAGACTTGCTGTGGAAGATGATCTTCATTGTGCTCTTGCAAAGACTGCCCTGAGAATTTCTGATCTGGTGAGAAAGAAGCAATCTCAACCCACGCACTGACGTTGGCTTTTTACGCATATGGTCACACAATGTAACAATGTAGTTTACTGTTGTTATATTAAGACTGTTACCCATGCTACACCATGCTTCAAGACAAAATTTCATTTATTTGTAATTAGAAATAAATATTTCACAATATATAATTACATATTGCTTTTGTGATTAATCACTATGCTTTAATTATGTTCAAATTGTAACAATGAAAATACATCCTGCGTATCCAATATTTACATTAGAATTCAAAACAGTAGGAAAATTACAGTTATGAAGGAGCAACAAAACTAATTTTTATGGCTTGGGCTTACCACAACATGAGGAACTGTATTAAAGGGTCGTGGCATTAGGAAGGTTGAGAACCACTGCTTCAGAGTTTCCCAAAACACTGACCTAGCTTTGGCAATGCATCGACCTCATCATCTAGGTGTACTTTCCTGGAAAGTTTACTGCCAAGGCAGGGGGACCTATCCACAGCATTAATAATTTCTGCATTCTCTGTAACTGGTGGTTGAAGTACTAACTGGTAGAGATAGTTTTCTTGGTGTTAATTGTCAAGCCAAAATGAGCACAATTTGCAGAGAATTAACCCACATTCTGTTGCATCTCAGTGTCAGAGGCGACATTGAGTGCATATTCATCTGTGATCAAAAAGTCACATGTTAATTCTCCTACCACTTTTGTCTTGACTTGTAGGCTTTTCAAGTTAATTTACCATCAGTGCAGTAGCCGACCTTGATGTCATTTTCATTCTCATTAAAGGCCTCTGACATCACTGAAAACATCATGATAAAAAGCAATGGGAATAAGCACATAGCTCTGCTTCCCTCCAGTGACCACTGGGAAAGCACAAGCGTATTGTTCATTATCCAGAATCTGTGCTAGAATGACGTCATGAAACTTACAATACAATACTGGTAAACTCTGAAAAACCAATTTTTGCCATTATCTTCCACAAACTCTTATAATTAATGATATAAAAACCCCTTAGTTTATTATCTTAACAGTATATACAGATCCCTCTTCTGCTCCTAGTGTTTCTCCTGGAGTTGTCAGGCCGCAAATGCCATATCAACAGTTCCTTGGCTGTTTCTGAAGCCACAGTGATTCTCAGGTAGATGACCACCTTCCAGGTGAAGGATTAGCCTATAAGAAAGACTCTACCAAGATTTTTGCTGGGACCAAGAGAGAGATCCCTCCCTGTGATTGTGATAGGACAACTTATTTCCTTTATAGAGATGGACAGTAGAGGCATCCTTGAACTCCTGGCAGTTAACCTCCTCTTTCCATATAACCTGTGAGATTTCAGTCAGCTCTTGTATGAGCAGTGGATCGCCTGCCTTGGAAATCTTAGTTGTAATAGAATCAGTACTAGGCAATATGTCACATAATAGAAGCTTAATAAACTTTTTTGGTTGAATTTCAGCTAGAGAGAGATTGTCTTCAACCTGAAGTATAAGTTCAGTGGCTTGAGCATTGGTTGATGAAAGTCTGCTGAGAGCAGTATGGAAGTGTTCAGCCCATCCCTCCACAATAATGTCCTTATCAGTAATCAGTGTGGCACCATTATCCTAAGTAGTTGAAATGTACCACCAGTCCTTGACCCATAAATGACCTTCAGGGCATCATCAAAACACTTTCGATTGTTACTATGAACACAAAATTGAATATTATCTATTTCTTTTTACTGAGCCAAGAATCTTGCATTTTTCTAAGTTTAATTTGTACTTTCCTTCTAATGGAGTTAAACTGCCTTCTTAGAGAGATGTACTATTTTGCTGTGAAGTTCTTGTTTTTCATTTATTGGTTTCTGAATTTCCTCATCCTTTTCATCAAACTAGTCTTGATGTTTGTGAATGTTCTGACCCAGAAAGTAAATGTGGTACTGTACACCAAATATCTGATAGCTGCCCACTTTTCTGCTCCACTGATTCCTACCACGGGTTGGCTCAGTTTTCCCTCCAAGGCAACAACAAACTGTCCATATATGCAGAATAGCTCTTATCAGTTGACTTTGTCTTTGAGTAGTCATTTTGTCTTGGAGTCATTGCTTTTGTTAAAAGTGAATCCTTAGCTTAGAGAGGATGTCTCTAAGTCTGTGCTACAAATTGCCTTTGTCTCTCTCACATCCTATCTGATTCTTCTCTTTACAATCACGTGGTGATTTACATCTCAGTGTTTGTTGTGAGAGTGCATCCACGAAGCTTTATTGCATTTAGGTAGATGGAAGACAATGTTGGTGATGAGAAGGTCATGAGATGCACTAGTCTTAAGTAGCAAATGACCATTGCTGTTCCTGTTTCCAACTCCATTCTTCCAAAAAACTACCTGCCATGCCTGATAGTCTGTGTCTACTCTGACATTAAAGCCACCCAGAATTATTAAGTTTGTCCTCTTTTGTCCACTTTGTTGATGAGGGTCTCAAGGTCTTTATAAAATTTTTCTTTGACCTCGTCAAGATTTGTCATGGTAGGAGCACATGGACTGATGATACTCTTGTGGCAGTTTCCTGCAAGTATCAATCTCATTGTCATGAGCCTGTTGTTTACTTCTTTAGGGAGGCATACAAGCTTGTTGAATAGATTAGTTTTAATTGTGAAACCTATGCCAGCTACACAGTGCTGCCCATTACAGCAGCCACTCTAGAAAAATGTGTACCCAGCTCCAACTTTGGTGAGGTGGTCTTAATTTGCCAGTGTTATTTCATACACAGCTGCTATTTGGAATTGATGTTGAGTTGTGTTAAGTTGGAGTTGTGATCTCTTGCAACAAGAGATTCATTCATCTTTCTATTCATTTTATTATATTCGTTCATCTATTCATCTTTCAGGTCTACTGGATTTCTTGTTTTCTATAAGTATATGCACATTCAACGTAACAATGGTGAGTGGAATCATCTTCAAAAAAGTTTTTGCATATTTTTGTGTTTTAAGCACAGGGCAGGATTTCCACCTGCCACAGAAAGTAGACCAGAGTTAGTTTAGGTAAAACATACAATTTTAGGGGACATTTTCAAGCCCCATACTCACAAATATTAATCTGAAAAGAAGAGACACTATACTGTATCTTAGCCAAATGATCAAAAGGGAAATCCTGAATGATTAATACTGAATATCCTTCATGAAGCCTCTCTTGATCATTTCAGGTCCCTGTGACAATTCCTTCCTCTGGACTCTTATAGTCTTAAATTGCCAGGACTACTCATTCAGGACTTAGCCCATTTTCTGTCTCTATGTCTCTGTTTCTCTGTCTCTGTCTATATAGATACATATACAAATATTTATGCATATGTGCATATAAGTATACAGAATACTTCTATGCATGTGTAACTTTGTATGCATATATAGAATATAATTTGTGTGATAATATTTATGCAATATAGTACTTACTATTTGTTAGTGATCTTTTGACTGATTAATGATTTGGGTTATACACACGTATATGTATATACATAGATTTATGTATATATTTATGTGTATGTGCACACACACACACACACACAAATGTAAATATATATATA
>CM053580.1:124231038-124248115 GCA_028627135.1 Pseudochirops cupreus
CCTCTACCTACCAAGACAAATCCAGGAACTTTATGAACACAATTACAAAATAGTTTTCATGCAAATAAAGTCAGATATAAACAATTGGAAAAAATGCAAATTGTTCATGAGTAGGCTGAGCTGATAGAATTAAAATGACAATTTTACCTAAATTAATTTACTTCAGTGACATACCAATCAAACTACCAAAAAACTATAATATAGAGCAAGATAAAAAATAATAAAATATTCACCTGGAAGAACAAAAAGTTAAGAATATCAAGGGAATTAATGAAAAAATGCAAAAGAAGGCAGACTAGCAATACAAGATTAAAGCTATATTATAATAGGGCAATCATCCAAACTGTTTGGTACTGGCTAAGAAATAGAGTGGTGGATTAGTGGAATAGGTTAGGTACACAAGAGACAGTAGTCAACACTATAGTAATCTGCTGTTTGATAAACCTAAAAACTCCAACTTCTGGGATAAGAACTCAGTCTTTGACAAAATCTTTTGGAAAATTTCGAAAATTTTATGACAAAAACTAGGTATAGATCAATATCTTATACCACATACCAAGATAAGTGATTTGAACATAAAAGATGATACTGTAAGCAAATTAGGAGAGCAAGAAATAGTTTACTTGTCAGATCTATGGAGAAGGGAAGAATTCATGACCAAACAAGAGATACAGAGCATTACAAAATACAAAATGTATAATTTTGATTGTATCCAAGTAGAAAGCTTTTGTACAAACAAAACCAGTGCAAACAAGATTAGAAGGAAAACAGAAAGCTGGGAAACATTTTTTTTTTTACAGCAAGTGTCTCTAATATAGGCTTCCTTTCTCAAATATTTGGGAAGTGAGTTAAGTTTAAAAGAATAGAAGTGATTCCCCAGTGGATAAATGACTGAAAGATAAGAACAGGCAATTTTCAGATGAAGAAACCAAAGCTATCTATAAGCATATGAAAGAAATACTCTACGTCATCACTATTGGTTAGTGAAATTCAAATTAAAACAACTCTGAGATACCATCTGACACCTCCTAGATTGACAAATATGACAGAAAAGGAATATGATAAATGTTGGCAATGTAAGAAAATTGGAACATTAATTCATTGTTGATAGAATAAACTCATCTAACCATTCAAGAGAATAATTTGGAACTATGCCTAGAGGGCAACAAAACTGTACATACCCTTTCACTGAAGAAAACCAATGATGTTAGGCCTGGATCCCAAAGAGATCATTAAAAAGGGGGAAAAGACCTACATGCAAAAACAATTTATTGCAGTTCCTTTTGTGGTAGCATTAAAAACTGGAAATTGAGAGGATGACTATCTATTAGGGAATGACTGAACAAGTTGTCATACATTAACATAACGGAGTACTATTGATCCATAAGAAATGGTGTGCAGATAGATTTCAGAAAAAAAACCTGGAAAGACTTATATGACCTGATGCTGAATGAACCAAGCAAAATCAGAACATTTTAGCCAGTAACACTAACACTGTACAATGATCAGCTATGATTGACTTGGTTCTTCTCAGCAATCTGATGATCGAATACAATTCCAAAGATTTATAATGGAAAATGCCATCCACATGCAAAGAAAGAACTGATGCAGACTGAATGCAGAGGGAAGCATACTATTTTCTCTTTTTTGTGTTTTTTTCCTTATTTTTTTTCTTTTGTTCTCTTTCTTCTTTCACAATATGACTAAGGCAGAAATAGGTTTTACATAATTGTTCACATATAATCTATATCAGATTCCTTTCCATATTGGGGAGAGGGGAAGAAAAAGGGAAGGAGAAATATTTGGAAGTCAAAATCTTTCAGAAACGAATATTGAAAGTTTTCTTTATGTGTAATTGGGAAAAATAAAATACTATTAAATTAAAATAAAATTCCTTGGCCCCATTTTAAACTCATCTGCTGTGACTCACCAATAAAACTTCTCTTTTGTTGTTTTAACAACCTTATGAAGTAGGTATTTCAAATATCATATCAATTTTGAAGAGAATAAAATTAGAGTCCAGAGAAATTTAGTGGCTTGCCTAAGCTTCAATTAAGGGGAGGTTTTCTTTTTCAACTATATTCCCATTTCTCCAAACTGTTCCTCCACAGCTTTCTCACCAACCACTATACTTCCTTGGGGATACCCAGGGAACTTTCTCTCTGGTACTTCACTCTCTTGACTAATGAACTTAATGTCTGGTACGTGATTCAAATTAATTTTATATATATGCTAATTAAGACTGAGGTTATACTAATAAGACTTACACTCATCAATGTAGGTAATCAAACTTTAGTGACTCTTCAACAATAAAAACCTCAAACCCTCTAGGAACAAACCACCAATCTGATTCCTAAAGGTCATAATAAGCATGTTTTATACTGGTGATCATGACAAGATTCCCTTTCTGAACAGTAAAAGGCTGTGTGTTTCTTTTTGTGGTGACATTCTGGCAAGTCTTCAAGAATCAACACTCTTCTCAAGAAATCTATATGCTTCTAAGTGTTTGGTATATGAGAATCTATTTCAATCCTAACATAAAATCTAGTTGATGACTAGGGCCTTCAGTGAATTTTTATTATTTTTGGTTAGGCACCCTTATGAATTACCTCTGTTTTATGATTGGTGATTCCCTTACCTAAGTTTATAATGAAAGCAAACTGTCAAAACATTAGTTTCCAAAATGCCATTAGCAAATGTTCATCATCTAGGAGACAGACAGGAACACACACACACGCACACACACACACACACACACACACACACATATACACACACACACACACATACACATAAACACACATCATTAATAAGTACTTACCAAATCTGGAGGACACATATATATTACTAAGAGTTCTTGTTGCTGCTGTTCTTTTTAAATTTGGGAAACACACATCATCAGTAAATGTTTAGCAGAAAAAATAATTTTCAGAAAAATTAATTAGTCACAAAATGGATACTTATAACAAAATAGAAGTCAATCCTAAATTAACATACTTATTTCCACTTAGGGTTGTGGATCCCAAATGAACATATTATTCCCACCATAAGAATTACTTCTCTTGCACAAATAAAGCCAATGCAACCAAGATTAGGAGGGAAGCACAAAATTGGGAAAGAATTTTACAACCAGTGTCTCTCATAAAAGCCACATTTCTAAAATATATAGAGAACTAAGTCAAATTTTTCAGAGTACAAGTCACTACTCAATTGATAAATAGTGAAAGTATATGAACAGGCAGTTTTCAAATGAAGAAATTTAAGCTATCTATAATCATGAAAAAATGGTCTAAATCACTATTGGTCAGAGAAATGCAAATCAAAACAATTTTTCCCAATTACATGTAAAGAAAATTTCCAATATTCATTTCTGAAAAATTTTGACTTCCAAATATTTCTCCTTCCCTTTTTCTTCTGCTCTCCCCAATATGGAAAGGAATCTCATATAGATTATATGTGATGTGGGTACCACATCACACCTACCAGATTGGCTAACATGACAAAATGGAAAAATGATAAATACTGGAGAAGATGTGGGAAAATTGGAACACTAATTCATTGCTGTTGAAGTTGTGAACTGATTCAACTATTCTGGAGAATGATTTGAAACTATGTCCAATGGGCTGTAAAAACGTGCATACTCTTTGACCAAGCAACACCACTTCTAAGGCTGTATCCTAAAGAGATCATAAAAATTTGAAAAGAATTCACATGTACAAAAACATTTATAGCAACTCTTTTTGTGGTGGCCAAGCACTGGAAACTGGGGGGTTGCCCATCAGTTGGGGAATGACTGAATAAGTTGTTGTATATGATTGTAATGTAATACTATTGGATTTAAGAAATGATGAACAGGCATGTTTCAGAAAAAAAAAACACAGAAAGACTTATATGAACTGATGCTGAGTGAAGAGAACAGAACCAGAAAATTGTACACAGTGACAGCCATATTACTGACTTTGATAGACTTAGTTCTTCTCAGCCATGCAAGGACATAAGACAGCTCCAAAATACCCATGATGGAAAATGTGATCCACATCCAGAGAAAGAAATATGGAGTCTGAATGCAGATTGAAGTATACTATTTGCTCTCTTTTTTGTTTTGTTTTGTTTTTCTTTTTCATGTTTCCTCACATTCATTCTAATTCTTCTATACATGAAAATATATTTAATAAGAATGCATACATAGAGCCTATATAAGATTGTATGCCATGTTAGGGAGGCAGAAGGGAAATGAGGAGAAAATTTAAAACTTATGGAAATGAATGTTGAAAACTAAAAATAAATTAATTATCATTTTTAATGGTTAATTTTCAACATTCATTTCCACAAGACTTTGAGTTACAATTTTTTTTCCCATCTTTCCCCTACCCCCAACCACAAAATAGCAAACCTACTAAATGCCCCAGAGTTCCACACTGACCTTTTACTTTGTCTTTGGTATTTATGGGTTTGAGAAGTCTGGAAACCACCACAGCTGCTAGTGATTCAC
Organism: Pseudochirops cupreus; assembly: GCA_028627135.1. Taxonomy (NCBI): domain Eukaryota; kingdom Metazoa; phylum Chordata; class Mammalia; order Diprotodontia; family Pseudocheiridae; genus Pseudochirops; species Pseudochirops cupreus. The sequence goes on from CM053580.1 coordinate 124,235,531, forward strand.
GCTCCTGAAATCTGCTCTGGCCACTGCTGGTCAGGGCCTCCCTGGAGCTGGAACCACACGGCTCCTGCAGGACTGTGCTCCCAGTGTGATAGACCCTTCCTGTCCACCTGCTAGGCTACCTTTGGCAGGAGATTTGTTTCTCTCTGTCACTTTGTGGGTTCTATAGCTCTAAAGTTTGTTTAGATTTATTTTTACATGTTTTGGAAGTGATTGGAGTAGGAGCTCACATCAAGTTAGTGCTTCTACTCTGCCAACTTGGCTCCACTCCTAAATTAATTAATTAAAAAAATTGCCTCTTCTGACCCATATTTCAGGAAGGTCTCAGCCATGCCTCACTTCACAAACTTCTCTGTCATTGCCTATTGCCCCTACACATTGGGTACTTTAAAACATGACTAAATTCCTTCTTGAATTATCCACCTGTGAAGTGTATTAATCATCAGTCTGACCTCACCCATCAACCCCATACTAAAGTGCTGCTGCATAGCTACCTCTTCCCTTTATTTATTGTTTTACTTACTTACTAGAATATCAGCATTGTGAGGACAATTTAGTGCAAGAGAAGATAATTACCTTTATATAATGCTTACTATGTGCTAGGTAGCATTATTCCTATTTTGCAGTTGAGCAAATTATGCCAAACAGAGGCCATGGTCACACAACAAAGTTTCTAAAGTTGTATTTGAATTCAAATCTTTATGACTCCAGCTCAACTGTACCACTTAGCTGCCAAGGACTGACTTTGTTTTCAGATTTGTATCTTCTATACTTAGCTCAGTGTGTGACATGTTATGGGCACATAATGAATTTCTTTTCATAAATTCATTCATACAGAATTCCACTTTGCCAATTTTAACAGGATTTCTGTTGAGGAATTCATTTTTAGTCAGTTTTACAAACTGAATTTGGCAACCATAACGTGAACATGTTCCCCAAAAGAAGAATTTTCCTTATTCTTACTGAAATAAGTATTTTATTTACAAGTACTTCTTGATATCAACACATTTCTTGGAGGAAAGGTCAGGTGAACAGTGCTATTTGAATATTTATGCAGATAAAAATTATGCTGTGATACTAGAAGCATTCCATTTTACCATTATTTTACAGATGAGGGAACAGAAATACAGAGTTTAACTAACTTTCACAGTCACACATAGCCTATTTGATAAAAGCTGAGGATTAATTCCATTTTTTTTCTTTGCTTAGACACTCAGCAGTGCTACCTCTAATGCTTTAGTAGGGTGTATTGAATACAATACCATAGTTAGAAATAAGTTTGATTTATAATTTTGCTCAGAATAATTACATAAGAACACACACACATATATATATATGTATACATATATGTGTATATGTATACTGACACAATTAAAATATTCTAATTTAAAGCAAATCAGTATATAGAATTCCAGAATATAGTCATCTTTTTAAACATGAAGATTTCCAAAGCTAATATAAAGTTGTATCCCTAATGGTTTTCCCTTTGAAAAAAATCCTTACCCTTACCACCTCTGCCTCCAAACCACAGTTTACCAAGATCATTTTGCTGGTAGAATCTTATGTCTATGAGATTCCAGGTTGTATTTCTTAAGTTTCTGAAAAATGTAGGGTAACCACCACTACCATTCAGAGCTAGTGCAAAGTCCCTGAGGTTTAGAAAGGTGTCAAGCAGCCTTTGGAGATTAAAATGAGTAGAATTCGTAGTTTTAACATAGTCCTCCAAAATGCAGATGTAATATATTTGCATTAATTGGAAAATTACTTAACTAATTAAGTTTTGTCAAAGACTTGCCTGTTTGTATCAGTTCTAAGTACTATGTGACTACTTTTTTTTTCTTATTGTCCCTAAATTTCATTGGAGAAACATGAGGAATAATAAAAACATAGTAATCTTCCCTCAAATATGCTGCTGCATGCTATCCAGATAGTTACTGCATAATTGTCTTTCTCTGGTATAAATGTACAATCATTTAAATGAAAAAAATATTTGCTAGCACCTGTGTTCAGTGATTTTCGGGATGTGCTATTGAAGCTGACTTTGAATACAAGCCTTTAGTGTTGTTTAGCTCCCATATTCCCAGTGCAAAAATCTCTAGGGAAAGTTCTAACTAGGAAGTATATTGAATTCAAGGTGAGGACCAATTTTGTGTGAGTGATATATGGCAGATCTGTTTTTTTTAATTGTGATATTCTTCTGGTTTTTTATTGTATGACTTGAAATTCAATGTATATCAGGTCTTCTAGAGAATGAAAATATACACACCTTGGGGGCAAAGGAGAGATGTATAGCAGATGTGAACAGGCTGCAGATAATTAAAAACAGGAATTAATGAAGAAGAACTAAAGTAAAGGATACTATTAAAGAAAGGTGTAAGCATTAAAAGTCACATGATAAAATGAGGACTATACAGCTACCTGTGTGCTCAATTGGTTTCATCAACATTTCAAAATAAAGTAAAGAGGATCTGATGGGGTGATGGGACCTGGAGCTATAAAAGGAAAAGACAATGTATTTGAATGCAGCCCAGTCCCTGGATTTTCCCACACATTTCTGCAGCCCAGATCACTAGCATCTTCCCCTAGGAATCTGGTCTACAAGACACTCAACAACCTTTCAGAGTCCTCTTGACTCACCCCAGATCATTCAACTCCTTTCACTCTTACCCCTGGCCAGCTCCAGGCTATTTACCACTCCATCGCGTCTTGAACTTCTCATTGTGGACACACACACACACACACACACACACACACACACACACACACATCCCACCCCCATCAGGTGCTGATTCACTAGAAATCTCACCAACTTTATTGCTGTTATAATAAATCTTGCTACTTTGACTGAAAGAAGGCTTGAGTGCTTGAATTCTTTCCAGGAAGTCTCACCCTGTATCCTGACATTTCAGGGTTACCAGTAAACTCAAACTGCATTGAAAGAGTTCCCAGCACCACTAACTGCAGCAGACCTGGTCCTATGAATAGACCATTCATGCAAAAAGTATGAGAGTATCTGTACAAGAATCTTAAAGGTGGTGATAGCACAAATGATTTGTAAGCTACATCATTTAAGAGGATGTATAAATCAAGGAAATTACAGATCATTTGAACATTTTAGTATGATTGTATTTATCATTAAAGAAGACATGGTTATATATATATTACTATTATTGCAGATTTACTGCTCAGTATGCAAATTAATAGCAATTATAGCTTACAAGGCTGTTAAATTATAAATACTACTTAACCTGTTCCCAAAAGGAGAATGCCTTTAAAATTATTAAGTTCAATAACATCTATTAACTTACTACTACTGGTAAAGCTGGGAGAGAAAGATGTCTTATCTAAACTTTATTTCTTAGTGTTCTCTATAAGCAGTGGGTGTTCAATAAATATTTGTCTAAATCAGATTACATAGATGTCTTTATTTTTCCTGGCATTTTATAAAAATACTTATTATTTTAATTGCTTCAGGGATTCACTGCCTTAGGTGCTCCAATCACAGAAAAATACTACAACTTAAGTAGACTACCTTCTTGATTTATTGAAGCAAAACAAAACAGAAATCACCAACTCACATGGTCGCCAAACTTCTGGTGATGCTTCTTAGAAATTAGATAGATTTTACTATGACAAAATATCTAGTCTCCATCACTAGACACACACTCATTTTTTTTTCAGTAAATTGAACTTCACATGGCTTTTGTTCTATAACCACAGTGTTTTATAAGTCAGAAACATTTGCAACACGATGTTGCAGCAGAGCAGTCCTTTAGTGCAGCAATATTATAATTAGGTGACACAAAATATTTTTAAATGGGGAAGAATTTGGTCTACAGTTCCCATTTCTCATAGACAGAGAAACATCCTTCATAAGGTTGATGGACTTGGAGAGAAAGGTTAATTTAAAGATTACCTCTGCTATGCAAAGTTTATATAACTCTTCATATCAATTAGTGCCAATCCTGTTTGTATATTAAACTCTATTATGAAAATCCATCACCCCTTTGGTACTCTGAAGGAAGAAAGTATAGAACTGGGCAAAATATTTTGATTTTCCTAGCATTATTTAATTCCCCTTTACTGAAATGAAAATCAGTGATTTCAGAGATTATCTCAGTCACCATCAGTTTCAGGAGTACAGTTGTAGTGACAGAAGAGCCATTTTTATATTGACCAGGTAGAGCTGCAAGCAAATTAGAGAAATTAGAATGGTAGGAGTCTGTTATCTTTTCAGTGGTTAAGTAAATTGCTGCATTGCAATCTCTGAGACTGCTTATTTTAATATTGGCAAATCCAGTTAGTCTATATCAACAATGAATTGAGTCAGTCAAGCAGTTAGTGGATTTTGTTTTGAAAAATCACTTTGATTATTCAACTCTTCAAAATAATGTTCATTTGTAGTTATTTTAAGAACTAACTAATCCTAAATAACCTGATTGTGAAACTATCTCTGGTATTCCTATGCTAGGAAGACCTAAATGCAAAGCCCATTGAGGCAACAAAGTCCAGTAACTGTTGGGTCCAGGTAAATAACCCTTTGAAGTATTTAGAAAACTTGGCAATATCTATCTTCTTAGAATTAAGAATACTCTGTCAGAATACAAAGAGACCCCTCAGAGGGAATCTCCTGCTGGTATCAGATGTCAACCAAAGAAGATTAATCACTTACAGCTTGGTTCATACAGGAATTATGGAAATAGTTTCCACATATTTGGAGTTTGTCTTTCATAGGGAAAACTTAGTAAAATGACACAGACTTTTGTTCTCAAGAGGCAATTATTTTATCAAATTGAATTTCAATCTAATTAATTTTTTTCTGTTTTTTCATTAGATATTTTAAGTGCAAATTGGAATTGGGATTTAGGATTCAGGATTCAAAATTTTCAGCCAGAGCAGCAGCTATTTCTTTCCTCACAGTGGACCTAAATTCATGTAACTGGCAGATAGGTTGCAAGCAGCAATGGGAATGCATCCTTGCTCATTGGAATCAGAAAGTATATTGAACATAGAAAACAAAAGAATGGCACCCATTTGGAAGGAACTGATTTGATTCTTTAATTATTCACAAAGCTATTTACCCAAAGTCAAATTATTCACAAATTGAATCAATAAAAATGAATTTAATATGATTTTATATTTAAGTATAGGAAGTATGTGTGGTGGGGCAGGAGAATAGAAAAATCAGACAGACAGGGTTTGAAACTACAGATTATAGTTAATAAAGAATCCAAATCTTAATGAAGTACTATCCTAATTATAGGAATGAAGTGTAGGGGAAAATGAATTATATGAGCTCAAATTTCAGTGACTAATGGGTAAAAAGGACTCCATTCTATGATGCCAAATACTGAAGTAATGGATGAAAGACCAAATAAAACTTCCAGATGAAAGATCTGAAGGATAAGAAAGACAATTTCTTCTCATGTAATTGTTTATGGCTCCAGAGAGGCTGTACATATGAATATGTACTGATAAAATGTAGTTCCATATTTCTATACCATGAATTCCTTTAAAAATCGTAACCTTCATGGTTTCAAAAATCCATGCTTTCAATATAAGGATTCTCTGTCCACTGACAGAGATGATAACATTTCAGCGTCCTACCATATGAAAGGTTTTCAGCGGAAAAATGAACAAACAAAAATATCACTGTGTTGATGATAAGCTTTCATACAATGATCCATTGCAAGTTCAGTTAGGTTAATTATGAATGTTAGACACTTCTAAAATACTCATGATGAAAAAAAACGCTCTATACCTCCAGAAAGAGGTGAAGAGATAAAGTCTGAGTGCAGATTGAAGCATACTTTTTTCACTTGCTTTATTTTTCTTGATTTTTTTTCTGTAACATGGCTAATATAAAATTTTTTTCGTGACTTCACATGTATAATTGATATTATATTATATTGTTCTCCTTTACAATGGTGGCATAGGGGTTAAAGAGGAGACAATTTGAAACTCATTTTTTTAATGAATGTTAAAATAAATTTGTTAAATCATTCTTCAGTAGTGTCTGACTCTCCATAACCCAATTTGGAGGTTTTTTTGATAGAGACACTGGAGTGGTTTACCATTTCCTTCTCCAGCTCATTTTACAAACTCGGAAATGGGGCAAACAAGGTTAAGTGACCTGCCCGGGGTCATACAGCTAGTAAGTGTCTGAGGCTAGATTTGAACTCATGAAGATGAATCTTTTTGATACCAAGCCCAGGGCTCTATCTGCACCATTAAAATAGCCCTTTAAAATAAGGTATAATTTTTTATTTATTTTTTTAATGAATCCCGTATCTAAAGTCTTCTAAGGTATTAGGTGACATGATCTTTTTTTTACTCAGAAGTTTCTCTCTAAGCATCTAAGGACATTCTAGGGGCCCATCTAAAGCATGGAACCCATAACAGATCAAGCTAGGGCTATTTCTTTCCCTTTTAATTAGAATTTGCTGACCACAAAATTTCAAAATTTCTAATATCTTTATTGATAATGCTAGTTGTAAATTTTAGACAAGCTACCAGTCTGAATCAGTAAAAGAAGTTTCCTCGAATGAGATTTCCCCAACCAATGAAATCAAAGCAAAGTTTTACTTCCTATTCTTAAGTCAGGGATTTTTAATCTATCAAATATGGACATGATTACACACACACATATGTATATATGTATTAATATATAAATATACATATGTGTATATGTATATATGTATATACACATATTTTCATTTGTACATATACATGTATATATTTAAACTTATTTTAATAATGTTTAGTTTTATATAATGAGAGAGTTAATTCATTTTAAAATTATCTTTTTCAAATAATTAATTTAACAAAAAGAACAAAAACAAAATTCTGCACATCACTTGTCAAAATCCCATATAGCCCCAACTGTACCCTATTAATTACCATGTAATCCTCTACCTGCATTTGTTTTCAAGGCAACTAACAGAAATTAATCAATGTAGATTAGACTGAAAAGCAAATTCACAATCATAATATTTCAAATAGTTAAACATCTTATTAAGAAAAATAATAATGAAAAATATCTCAACACAAGAAAGAAACCTTAGATTTTATTCTTCAATTCTCCACTCTTAACATTTCATATTTTTCCCAAACCTGACATTTTGCCTCTTGCCTCTCATCTCTTCTTGTTTAATTTCAAGAACCAAATTTCTTCCTAGAGGGCCTCTAAACCTGAAGTTATTCCTGAAATTCTAAGCTCTTTATCCATTCATTAATTCACTCCTTCAATAATCATTTTATTTAAACTGAACAGCCCAATATTAAGGTAAAATTTGTTAAAAACAAGTCTTCAAAATAGCTTACAACCAACATATCCAAAGCTAGCATTCACATTAGTCAATAAAGAAATATTTATTAAGAATTTACAATGTTTAAGGTACTTTTTTAAGTGCTGAGTGGAATTACAAATACATAAGCATGGCATTCTATCTGAGACTTGCTTTCATCCTTTACCACTAAGTCTCTAATAAATAAAGATTAAAAAGTTGAGGTTTACAGAATAATGTAATTTACACAAACTCTTTAATTCAATGCAAAAGGATTTTATAATCAGATCTTGAAGATGACAAATAGTTTTTTTTTTAAGATAAATAACAATCCTAGGAAAAAATGTTAAGTCCAAAATGAATGAAAATTATATATTTTTTTAAGAAATGATAACAAAAGAGGCAAAGATCTCTTCCTCTAAGAGAAGACCTCAGAGAATCAAACATTGAAGCTGGGTCAAGACTGGTATGGTATTTCATATCTGTGGTGCCCACAACAGGAGAGGCTGAGGCTCGTAGATCATTATTTTCAAGAGTTCTGAGCTGCAATGGTGCCAAAGCCCAACTGCTCTCCATAGGAAATACATCACAAATATAATGAAAACATGGGATCAGAGGATGTCTAAGAAGGATGTAAGTGGAGGTTGGATGAAATAAAACAAAAGAGAACAGGTCAGATATCCTGTGCCTATCAGTGATGAGGTTAGGTCTTGGTGTTGGGCAGCTGAACTTTCAGCTTGGGCAAAATAGAATTCTCGCCCGATAGTAAGGAGAGACCTGAGTTCAAATCTGGTCTCAGACACTGTACTAGTTACATGATTCAACTTAACTTGCATTTGCCTCAATTTTCTCATATGTAAAATGGTGAAGATGATGACCTTGCAACACAGGGTTGTTGAGAGGATCAAACGATTCATATTTGTAAGAAGTTTTGTGGCCTAAAAGTGTTGTGAATGTTAGTTTTTATTGTTAGTGCCATTTAATAGTAATAACAAACATTTCTTGTGTGGCAACAGAATTCCCACAAGGGAGAAAGTCAAGAATCTAATGTTATTAACTTGGATACTTCAGCTCTTTAGAGAAATACCTACAGGTATTAAAATTCTAGTCTTATTATAATCATGACATTTTCCTACTAAATTTTTTTTAGTATCTCAACATCACATATTGGGCATAGTTCCAACTCTTTATCTTAGTATTCAAGCCACTGCATTATGTGTCCCTAGTCTATATTTTCTTTTCTTTTCTTTTTTGTTTTTTGGTTTTTTTTTTTTGGAAGAGGGAAGGTAGGGCAATTGGGGTTAAGTGACTTGCCCAAGGCCACATGGCTAGTATTGTGTTAAATGTCTGAGGTCAGATTTGAACTCACATCCTCCTAACTCCAGGGCAAGTGCTCTATTCACTGTGCCAAATAGCTGCCACCCCCCCAACCCCAATCTATGTTTTCAAATTTATCTCCCTCTCATGTCCAAAGTGGATATTATACCCCACACAGACTAAACTTCTCTTTACACATATATGAGTATTCTTGTATCTGTGCCTTTTCAGAACATGCTGTCCTCTCATTTACCTAAATCCTATTTATGATTCAAAGACCCATTTCAGTCCTGCATCATCCATGAAGACTTTCCTAATAGGGTCATCCCATGGGGGATCTCTCCCTCTTTTGAACTTTTATATTGCATTTCATTTAAACCACTCATTTGCCATTCAATTTTATCTTGCCTTGGAGTTTGATTTTAATTTCTTGTACTTACATGATGTCTCTCTGTAACAAAAAATGATCAGCTCCTTAAGAGCAGCAAAAATGTACCATTTTTTCCATTTCAAAGCTCACATAATCTGAGCACGAAATCGAGACTCATTAGTTACATGAGACTTTTCAGTTAAGTAGTGATGATTGAGAATATGTTTTTTCCCCCCTGACATCAATCTCCTTCAAATTCTACAACAGCTACCCAAGTGCTTTGACAATGAAATACACTAAAATAATCCATGGTGTATCACTGCTAGGGATACCAAACTTCATTGGCATTCTATGGGAATCCTAGATAAAATTAGCAGTCATCACTGGGCTGTAGGCTATTAATTAATGTTCATCTATGTAACAACTTAAGGTTCATGAATTCTAAACTCTGAGAATTTACAGGAAACCCTCCACTGCCCTTATTGCCTCAGGGTTACTTCTTTAAATTCTATTATACCACTTTCTAAAGTTTAACCAATGGGAAACATAGAATAAGTATTACGTTCAAGATGTTTCCAAACTGTGTAACTTGAGAGACATAGTTGCTCTTCATGGTAACTCAATTTGTTCTAAATTCTCATGACCTCCAGATTAAGGCCGACTTTTCTTAAAATTCTTAAAAGATAAATGCTAAAGCTACTCAAGTTAAACATGGAAACAGAGTGTCAAAAGATTCTAAAATGTATAATTTTATGTAGCTGAAACCTATCAAGGAAGTGTGAATTGCCACATTTAGTTTTAAAAAAATTTAGGTAGCAAGACACAATAGCATTTTCTGGATTAGAAGATAAGAAAGACTACCTTTGTTTGAATTCTTTCTCTGGAACTGAGTTGCAACAGAAGTCTCATCCAGAAATGTGGGACGTCTATACCTTAATTTCACCGTCTTTAAAAATGGATGAACATTTCTCCCAGGTTTTCTGTGAATAACAAAGGAAATGGTACATGGCAGAATGGCTAAGAAATTTACAATTTAATTCTTCATTTCCTCATCTATAAAATGAGAATGTTAGATTTACTGACTTCTAAGATCCCTTCTAATTCTAGAACTATGCTCTTTTATATACTATGCACTTCACAGATCTTAAAGTACTATAAATTTTTTTACTATTATACTTGTTAGCTCATTAGAAGGCCTACTGCAACATTTGACACAGATTTCATAATAACAGCACATATTTATACAATATGGTGACTTCATCAACTTTCATGGTTTATCAATCATCTCTATGAAAATAATTTACAGATATATAGATATTTACAGGTATATACATATTTATAACTTCTATCTCTTCAACTATTTAGTCTCTATATCAATATCTACACCTATGTATCTGTAGATAAATGTGAATACATATATATAGTCATATCCACCTGCACTATATGTAGGTATAGATACACATAAGTAAATGTATATGTGTGTATTATGTGCATTCACATATATCCAGACTCATTTCCCTAAGCTTCAGTCATATATCACTAATAAACTGTTGGGCATTTCAAACAAGATATTCTAGAAACAAACCAAATACCTCCAAAATTTAATTCATTATATTTTTCTTAAAATCTTCCCTCTGTTGAAGGCCCTACCATCTATCATAACTTGACATTGTCCTCAAGTCCTAACTGCTCTTCACTTGAATAAAAAGTTGTCAATTTCTCTTTAACCAGAAATCTCTCCATTCACATAATTTCTATCATACTTCAGGCCTTCATTACTTCTAATTTTGTCTCTCTGCCTCAAATTTCTTCCAACTCCATTGTATCCTGTACATTTGTGCAAATGTAATTTTCCTTAAATGCAAATCCAACATGCCACAAGACTTTCCTCCTCATCCTATCACCTCTAAGATAAAATAAAATATCCTTTGCTTTGTATTGGAAGACCTATGCAATCTGACCCCAACCTATCTTTGCAATTTCTTTGAATATTACTTATCTCTTCTTCTCCCTCTATGTGGTTGAACCAAACTGGTCTCTCTTTTCTTCATACACAACATATTACACCTTTGTGCCTTTTCTCTAATTATCTTACATGTGTGGAATGGAATCTCTCATTTCTAGCTCATAGATTCCTTTAAGAAACAGATTATGTACCATTTTCTGCAGGGTGCCATTCCTGATCCTCTCTAACTGCTAGTAAATTTTCTCATAAATTGCCTCATATTTAATAACTTTATATCATTTGCATGTATGAACTTTATGCTTATGCTGTGTGTATGCACTTGCATTATTTTCCATAGGAATGCAAGTTACTTGTGAGCAGGGATTGTTTCACTTTTTTGTATAACATTATATGTATTTGTAAAATTATCAATACACATTGATTTTATTATTTCTTCATTTTATCTTTGTATAATGACTAATACAAATGTAGAGTTGCACAGGAAATACTTATTGGAATTTATTCCTATAGAGCACAGACAGAACTGTGGGTTGCAACCCCTTTGGGGGTCTAATGACCCTTTCACAGGGGTCACAAGGGTCACCTAAGACCATCGGAAAACACATTTCCAATGATCTTAGGAACCGAGACCCTGCTCTTCTATCTGTCTCCAGGTGGGTACGCCCACATGCAGATATGCCCACATACGAGTATTAAAGGGTCGCATCATTAGGAAGGTTGAGAACTACTGCTATAGAGTTTATGCTTCTATACATATATGTAGATAAATTACTTTTTAACATTAGCTGTGTTGATATTTTCTTGACAGAGACAGAGAGATAGAGTAACAAACAGAAGTCAAGCATTTATTAAGCACTTGCTATATGCCAAGTGCTATGATTTACTGTGGCTATTTCATGTGCCTAGAATACATATAGAAACAATGAGGGCACAAAATGAGTTAAATTTCCTGTTACTTAAAAAATGCTCTGTATTACTGAGACACTGGAATCCAAAGAATATTTCGTTCATGAACTCAGTTTACCTTAAGATGTTAATCATATTTTTGATAGAATTTTGTGATTTTAACATAACATACAAGCTTCTTCCCTCAGCCTGTATTTTCATTAAGTCTCAGACAAGTTAAAACATTGTGGTCTGATTATTACCTAGAGTGTGTGGGTTGTGGTAGGGAGAGTAATCCCAATGAAAAACTCATGGAGTTGAGGAAGAATCTTTTACGATTGAATGGGTATTAGGAGTCTTTGAGAGTTAGAGGTAAATCTAAATATATTGACAACAAATTGAGATCATCTTCTCTGATTGTTGCTAGTCTTGAGAGATTAGAGTCCAAGATTTATTTTAAAAGTATGCGTAGCTCTTTAATATTATAATTAATAACTATAATCTTTTCTCTGAATATCCAGAAAATTGTTTTTCAGTATAATTTTTTACTTCTTAATAGAGAACCTATTTAAAAATCTGGGCTTTCCATTAATTGCCTGAGGTCCTTCATGTTCTGCTGTATCTGTGCTTAATGTCTTTCTAGCTTAACGTGTATGTATGCACATATGTATGCATCTATCTATCTATCTATTTGTGTATCTCTATGCATAAGTGTGTGAAGAAAATATATGTCAAGAAAAAATATGTATGCCAAGAAAATATCA
>CM053580.1:124248615-124289103 GCA_028627135.1 Pseudochirops cupreus
CTAGCTCCCTTGATCTCCAGAATATCATATTCCAGGCCCTTTGATCCCTTAGTGTAGAAGCTGCTAGATCCTGGGTTATCCTAATTGTGTTTCCACAATATTCAAATGGTTTCTTCCTGGCAGCTTGCAATACCATCTCCTTGGTCTGGGGATTTCAGAACCTGGCTATTATATTTCTAGGAGTTTTCTTTTGGGGATCTTTTTCAAGAGGTGATCAGTGATTTCTTTCAAGTTCTATTTTGCCCTCTGGTTCTAAAATATCCAGGCAATTTTTCTTGAGAATTTCTTGAAAGATGCTTTCTAGGCTCTTTTTTTTTTTTTGATCATAGCTTTCAGGTAGACCAATAATTTTAAAATTATCTCTCCTGGATCTATATTCTAGGTCAGTGGTTTTATTTCAAGAAGATATTTCACATTGCCTTCTATTTTTTCATTTGTTTAGATCTGATTAATAGTATCTTGATTTCTCATAAAGTCATTTGCTTCCGTTTGCTACACTCTAATTCTGAAGGAATTATTCTCCTCAGAAAGCTTTTGAGATTCTTTTTCCATCTGGCAAATTCGATTTTTGAAGGCATTCTTCTCCTCATTGGCTTTTGGGCCTCTTTTGCCATTTGAGGTAATCTATTTTTTAAGGTGTTATTTTCTTCAGTCAGGTTGTTGACTCTCTTTTCATGATTTTTTTTTACATCATTCTCATTTCTCTTCCCAATTTTTCCTCCACTTCTTTTATTTGGTTTTCAAAATCCTTCTTAAGATCCTCTATGGCTTGTAACAACTTTACATTTTTCTTGGGAGCTTTTGGTGTGGGAGTTCTGACTGTGTTATCTTCCTCCCATTCCATGCTTCGATCTTTCTTGTCCCCAAAAAATGAATCTAAAGTTGGATTGCTGTTCTTACTTTGCTTCCTTTGTCTGCTCATGTTGCCACTCAATTACTTGACTTTTTAGCTCTGTGGTACTCTGCTTCCAGAGGGGAGAGCTTTGCCCTAAATTGCTGGGGTTTTCATAGCTGCCAGAGGTATTAGGAGGCTACTGCAGCCCCCACCACCTTTGGTGCACTGAAAACGCACCTCAGGACCACCACCCAAGACCAAGATCCAGATCCAGGCAGCTTAAGGCAAGAGTAATTAGGCTTTTAATGATCACTTGGCACCCCTGCAATCTTCAGGCTGAGAGCTCAGAAGTAGCAACCTGAAGGTGGCTGCCACTTTTGCTGCTTTCTTGCCCTGGAAGTAGACGGTGGGACCTGCTTTTCTCCCCCAGATTTAGCAGGGTTCCACTAACCTTTCACTTAGTCCTTGTTTCTTATGGGTTGATAATTCTGGAAACTGCACAGCTGCTGATGATCCACTCTTCTGAAAGCTCCAGCTGCAACTTGTCCTGGCCACCCTGTGTCCAAGCTGTAGTTTCAGGCAGACTGGTTTTGGCTTCCAGCGCACTGTGATGATCCCTTCCTGTCCTGCCTGCTGGGCTGCCTTCTGTGGGAGCTTTGTTTCTCTGTAATTTTGTGAGTTCTGGAGCCCTAAAATTTGTTTAGAGTCATATTTTATAGGCATTTGAGGTGGTTATGGACGGAGGTGTGGAGCTTTCTGGCTTCTACACTGCCATCTTGGCTCAGTCCCTATAAACATTTTTCTTGGTTGTTTTTTTTAAAATATAGATATAGATATAGATATAGATATAGATATAATTTTGTCTATTAGTGATTGGTAATTTTACAAAAGGATAATTCATTGAAATGGAAAGATAAGAGGAATCTTCATGGAAAAGGAAACATGGATTCTGAACCTTAATAAATGGGTAAGATTTTATCAAATGGCTATGATGAGGGTGAATGTTTAGCAGGGATTTCTTTTTTTTTTAACTTTTATTTATTCTAGTTTAAATCATTCATTTCCACAAGATTTTGAGTTACAAATTTTCTCCCCATCTTTCCCCTACCCAGCACCCCAAAACAGCTATCCCATTGTATAACCCGTCCCCCATTCTATTCTCTCCTATGTCCTCCCCCATCACCCTTCTGACTTTCTGGTAGGGCAGGATGGATCTCCCTACCACAGTGCCTGTGTCTTAAGTTCCAGTTGAATGTAGTTAATAATAATAATAATAATAATAATAATAATAATAGTGTATATATGTGTATATGTATATATACACACATATATATATTTTTAACATTTGATTATAGAGCTTTGAATTCTGGATTCTTTCTCTTCCTCCCTCGTCACCTACCCCCACTGGAAGGACAAGCAATCAAATACAGCCTGTACATGTGTAATTACACAGAACCTCTCCACAGTGGACATAGTGTGAGAGACTGTTTACATGTCCCTCCTTCCTATCCCCCCCCTGTTCCACTCTCTATCCTGTCCCTGTCCCTTTCCCTCCACAGAAGTGTGCACTTCCATCAACCCTCCCCACCACCCTGCCCTCCCCTCCATCATCCCACCTCTCATCCCCATTCCCCCTACTCTCCTGCGTGGTAAGATACCCAGTTTAGAGTTTATGTCATTCTTTCCCTAAGCCAGGTTTGCAGGGATTTCTAAGAAATCCTTTGAGGGTTCTTTTATTCTGAAAGAATTCCTAGGCACAAGCAATCTTGGTAGGATTGTAAAATTTTACTATGCTTTTCAGCAGGCAGGGTGGGTGGGGTGTCAGAGAAAGCCTGCAAAAGTGCAAGAGCTAGATATCCACTTTATATCATAATAATAACATAAATCAGGTATCAATTATGCAAATAGGTGAGTAAGGGAGGGATTAGGAAGGAGTTAAGGAGTGGTCAGTCCTTAAAGGGATATGCACTTTTTCTATCAACGGCACAGGAATATTGCCCATAACTCACTGGGGGAAAGCCCATGGGGAGGCTAGCAGGAGGTGTGGCTTTTGCCTTGAAATGTCATTTAAGTCAACTAGATGTCAGGGTTGATTGAAAGGTGCCCAGTCTGTTACCCATCAACATCCTGGCTGTTGGGAAGCTAGACTGATTGGGGCATAATTGGTGAGGAGTTATCTTACTGATAGAGTATTGAAGGATTCATAGGTTGCAGCTGGCCACTAGAACAAAGGAGGTATACATTTCTCTATACTAAAGGGTTTGTTTATAAATGCTTTTTTGAGGATTCACAGATATAGCCTGTTATTGTAAAAAACAGAGATAAAGCAGTTCATTAATTACAGCTAGGCAGAGTGCTCACTCAGGGGAGAGGCAGAGTTAATGCTTTATGGCTGGGCGAAGTATGATTTTACAACTTTATTGCATAGGCTTTTGCAAACATAAGTACGTGAACACAAGTGAGATTTTACAGACTGGAGTTAAAACTCAATGTAACAAAGGCACCCCAGCACCCCATCAGCTAGACTAAGAGGCTACTTAAAGGTAAGGATGATTAGAGAGCAAGCATTGTAGCTGTGAGCAACTCTTTGAGCTAAGGCTTTAAGAAAAGCAGGAGGGAGAAAACTTAATGTTTTGGGCATACATTGAGTCAGTCAACAAACACTGAGCACCTACTTTGTACTCAAATATGGCACTAAAATGACAAACAAAGAAAGACAAAAGAGAGCCCCTGCTTTCAAGGAGCTCAACATGAAAAGGAGAAGAAAACATGTAAAAAATTATTTGCAGACAGCATGTTTAATCAGAAATTGTTAATTAGAAAGATAGGAAAAACACTAGCATCAAGGGATAAGTAGGACAGACTTCACAAAGAAGATGTGACTTTAGCTGGAACTTCACAGGAAATGAAGAAGCAGAAAAGAGGAGGGAGAGAATTGTAGGCTTGGGAGATATTGAAGGACAATGCTCAGAATTGGGAGATGGAGTGTTTTACCCAAGGAACATCAAGGAAACCAGTATCTTTGGATTACAGAATGCAAAAGAGTAAATAATAAGTAAGAAGACTTGGAAAGGTTTGGGTGAAAGGGTTTGAATTTCAAAGAGAGTATGTTATATTTGATACTGGAGGCTATAGAGTGCCATTGAAGTTTATTAAAAGGACATGTGATTCAGTCACATGGGCAGACCTAGGCTTAAAAAAATGAATTAGACAGCTATATAGAATATGGACTAGAGTGTAGAAATATTTTATCCAGGGACATGAAAATATTGATTCACTGATATTATAGGTATATATCCTTCTATCAATCAATCAACACATATTTATTTATTTATTTATTTTTTTGGCTGGCAGGGAGGCAGAGTAGTTGGGGTTAAGTGCCTTGCCCAAGGTCACAAGGCTAGTAAGTGTTAAGTGTCTGAGGCTATATTTGAACTCATATCCTCCTGACTCCATCATCAGTGCTGTATTCACTGCACTAGCTAGTTGCCCCTCAACAAGTATTTGTTAAGCATTTACCATAGAGTGTGCCAGTTACTTTGGTAGGTGGTAGAACACAAAGACAAAGAATGAAGCAACCCATATTCAGGGAGAGAATACAATCTAATGAGGGAAGAGAACGAATTCAAATATAAGCACATGGGGAAAAGGGGATAAATAGAATAAATACAAAAATCTACACCTCTGTACACACACACACACACACATGCATGCACACACACGCAATGAAAGCAGTTTGGTTATGGAAACAAGCCATTGAACTTGAACTTGGACGCAAGGGATTTAGTTCTCTGTCCTGGTTCTGCCCCTTAGAATTTTACATATAGTCACCTACCTTTTAACTTCAATGGTTCTATGATTCTTCAGTAAAATGACAGAATTGAACAAGGTTCTGCCTAGTTCACAATATTAGATTCTTAAAAGTAGGTACATATGTATATCTGTCCATACAAAATACAGTTGCCTGGCATACTCAGGGTAGAATTGGACATGTACCAGTAACCTAAGGGTATAGAATGACAGCAGCATAATAGTAAAGGCATTTTGTGTACTGAAACCATTAGAATATGTATAATTTTGGACTAATTATCAAATACTTACATGGTCAGGAGACTTAATTAGTATTACATTATATTTCTATGCCAAGGTAAGAACCATCAGGTAGAATGAAATTGTACTTCTTCCCTAATTCAGTTGAAGAAATATGTTTCTCAGTCATTAAATTATTTATAGCCTGCCTATCAAAACTGCAATGAACCAGAATGCAACTCTGAAACAGAGAGTTATAGGACTGTACGAGGTACTAAACATTTTAAACAATTATATTTGATTGAGTTGTCCCTTTCTTTCAATGCTAATAATGAATATGAAGAATCTCTTTATTGGCTGGTGATATACAAAAGACTGATTCTTATTGTTTCATATCTGAGTGTTAGCAGGCTTTTCAGGAAATGTATTGCAAAGCCAGGTGTTGTGGTGGCTGTCTGTATTCCTTGTGAGTCATTTATGGTGGCTAATGCTGGTGGACCCCTTGAGCATGGGAATTCTGAGATGCAGTTGGGCTGAAAGAAGCCCAGTATGTGTCCAAAAGAAATCCAGTGCCAGTGCAGTAAATTTCTAGGAATAGAAGAGTATAAGACTATCTAAAAAGGGGTAAAGGGACCTATTATGGGAAAGAATAGTTGGTTAAAACTTCTGTGCTCATTAGAATTGGGGTCACGTACAAGAGTGACCATTGTACTTTCAACATGAGATAGGGAGACTTAATCTTGAAAAATAAAGAAAAGGGGCGGCTAGGTAGCACAGTGAATAGAGCACCAGTCCTGGAGTCAGGAAGCCCCAAGTATAAATCCAGCCTCAGACACTTAACACTTACTAGCAGTGTGACCTTGGGCAAGTTGCTTAATCCTGATTGCCCTGCCTTCCCCTCTCCAAAGAAAAAAGAAAAATATAATTAGACAGACAGATAGATAGAGAAATAGATAAAGAAATAAAAAAGGAAAAAAAAATGAACCTGTAATCCTGTTAGCAAGGCCAGAAGGCTTAAGGATAAGAAAGGTTACATGGACAAATCCTCTAACTCTGCTTTACTGATCGCTAATTCTGTTTGAATTTGTATCCACATAATATATTATAAAAAGTGCCTCCTAATTGTTATCCCTGCCTCTAGTCTCTCTCCCACTTCACTATTTTCCACATAGCTTCCAAAGTGATTTTCCTTAAGTTCAGATGTGACTAAAACTCTTCCCTACTCAATAAACTCCAGTGATTCCCTCTTGCCTTTGGAAATAAATATAAATTTCTCTCTTAAGGTTTTTAAGCTCTTCACAAACTTTCCCAACCCATATTTTGAACCTCAAATATACCATTATTCCTTCCTTCACTCTGTGATAATAACAAAATAACCTGCTCTCTGTTCCTCATAAACTATGCCCTCTGCCTTTCTATTGGCTGTTTCCCATACCCGGTATGCATTATCTTCTCATCTTCTCCTCAAAGAACTTCTCCCTTCAAGCTCATGAATCAGCTTCTATGAGAAATATGTCCTTGTCTCCCTCTACTAGTGCTTTCCATCACATGTTATCCACTATTTATTTGTTTTTATTTCATTTTCTACTTCTGTTTATATTTATATAGGTCTTTCCACTATGAAAACATAGCATCCTTAATAGTTCAATAGTCTGCATCTATATAATACAAAACAGGTTACAAATATAAAAAGACAACATAATAAACAATGGAGGACTATGCATGTAATATGTTATGTTTCATAGACATAGATATAGATATATACTATATATATATGCTTGTATGTATGTTTATATATGTATATAATATATACAAACATACACATATATCTATCTATGTATATATCTATCTATCTATCTCTATCTATCTATCTATCTACCTACCTATCTATATTGAAAGGTATGTGAAATGTCCAATGGTAATGGTGGGAAGTGGAAGGATATTTAGCAAAATATTATAGTATACTTTGAAAACTGATGCTGTAAGAGCATGACATAGATGTGCCAAGATATTTGCTAAAACAAACAAGCAAAAAACTTACCAAGGATTTTAGTTTTACTTGCAAATGTCTGTCCTCTATTAAACTGCTAAGTGAGTACACTGAATATAGTTCTGGCCCTGGAATTAAGAAGACATGATTTCAGATTCAAGCTTAGACTCAAACTGCATGGTCCCAGGCAAGTCACTTAACCTCTTTCTCAGATTCTTCACCTGTTTAATGGAGATAATAATAATAACACTTCATAGGGTTGTTATGATGATCAAATGGAATAATAATTATAAAGTGCTTAGTAGGCACTTACTAAATTCTTATTTACTGCCTGCAAAACTTTTCACTGGCCTATGATAAAGACAACAAATAAGAAGATGGCAGCAAAGAAGCAAGAAAACTCTATGAGTTCTTCCATAACCACCTCAAATACCTATGAATAATGGCTCTAAACAAACTTTAGAGCTGCAGAACCCACAAAGTGAAAGAGAGAAGCAAATCTCCCACTGAAGGCAGCAGGGTAGGCAGACAGGAAGGGAGCCAAGGACAGTTCTACATGAGCCTGCAGTGTTAGCCCCAGTGTGACCCTGGCAAGCAGCAGCTGGAGCAGAATTCAGGTGACTGGATCACCAGCAGCTGTGGTGATTTCCAGAATTATCAAACCATAAATGACAAAGACAAAGTAAAGGGTCAATGTGAAACTCTGTTGGAACTGGTGGGGATGGAGGAGTGTGGTCACAGCTGCCTCCACATGGCTTCTTCAGAGTTCTTGACCTGCAAATTGTAGAGGGGGCAAGCAACTGTTCAGAGGGTAATTTCTCTTGCTTTTACCTGTTTGTATTTAGATCCCTTTCTTGGGTGGAGGTCCTGAAGTGTATGAGCAGTGAGCCAGAGTTTGTAGGGGCTGCAGACAGGGCATCTAACTAATACCTACAACAGCTGCAAAAAGCCCAGCAATTTGGGACAAAGCTCTCCTCCGTGGAAGCAGAGGTCTAATATGGCAAAGACAAATAATTGAGTGGCAACATGAGCAAGCAAAGGAAGTAAATCAAGCACAGCAATCAAACCTTAGATTCCTTTTTGGGGGATAAAAAGGATCAATGCCTGGAATGGCAGGAAGGCAATGAAGTCAGAATTCCTGCACAAAAAGATTCCAAGAAAAATATAAATTGGTTACAGGTCATGGAGAAATTCAAGAAGGATTTTGAAAACAAAGTAAGAGAAGTGGAGGAAAAATAGGAAAGAGAAATGAGAAAGATGCAAGAAAATCTTGAAAAGTGAGTCAACAACCCGACTGAAGAAAATAACACCTTAAAAATAGAATTACTAAAATGGCAAAAGAGGCCCAAGAAGCCAATGAGGAGAAGAATGTCTTATAAAGCCAAATTTGCCAGATGGAAAAAGAATTTCAAAAGCTCAATGAAGAGAATAATTCCTTCAGAATTAGATTGCAGCAAATGGAAGCTAATGACGTTATGAGAAATCAGTATATGATTAAACAGATGTAAACAAAAGAAAAAACGGAAGACAATGTGAAACATCTCATTGGAAACACCACTGACCTGGAAAACAGATCCAGGAGAGACAATTTAAAAATTATTGGACTACCTGAAAGCCATGATCAAAAAAAGAACCTAGAAATCATTCAAGAAATTCTCGAGGAAATTTGCCCTGATAACTTAGAACCAGAGGGCAAAATAGAAATTGAAAGAATTCACTGATCACCTCTTGAAAAAGATCCTAAAAAGAAAACTACAAGGAATATTATAGCTAGGTTCCATAGTTCGCAGAATGAGGAGAAAATATTACAAGCAGCCAAGAAGAGTCAATTTGAATGCTATGGAAACACAATCAGGATAACACAAGATCTAGCAGCTTCTACATTAAGGGATCAAAGGACTTAAAACAGCGGTTCTCAACCTGTGGGTTCTGTTCAATTTAAATACATCCTTCATATCAGATATTTTCATTATGATTCATGACAGTAGCAAAATTACAGTTATGAAGTAGCAACAAAAATAATTTTATGGTTGGGGGTCACCACAACATGAGTAACTATATTATAGGGTTGTGGCATTAAGAAGGTTGAGAACCACTGACTTAGAATATGATATTCTAGAGATTGAATGAGCTAGGATTAAAACCCAGAATCACCTACCAAGCAAAACAGAATATAATGTTTTAGGGGAAAATCTGGTCATTCAATGAAATAGAGGACTTTCAAGCATTCTTGAGGTAAAAAAAAAAAGTTGAATAGAAAATTTGACATTCAAATATAAGAAGCAAGAGAAGCATTAGAAGGCAAACACAGAAAGGAAAACATAAGGAACTTATCAAAGTTGAACTATTTACATTCCTACAGGGAAAAATGATCATTGTAACTGATGAAACTTCTCAGTATTAGGATAGTTGAAGGGAATATAAATGTGGCTATATATATAGATATAGACATAGATATAGATATACAGGTATATAGATATAGATATACATATATAGATATACACACATATATACATATATATATGTGTGTGTGCATGTGTGTGTATGTGTGTGTATGTATATATGTATATTTATATATACATATATATGTCTATATAGGAGGGTATATGTGCACATGAATACATATATGAGTGTGTATACAGGTACACATAGACATAGGGCACCAGATCAATTGAATAGGAAGGGATGATATTTAAGAAATAAAATTAAGCAGTGAGATAGAATTATAATTAGAGGAAATAGGGAGAGACAGAATATGGTAAATTATCTCATATAAAAGAGGCAAGGGAAAATTGTTACTGTGTAGGGGAAGAACAGGAAGACAAAAGAGAATGGGTCAACCTTACTCTCATGGAATTTGGTTTAAGGAGGGAACAACATACACACTAAATTGGGTATCTTACCCTACAGGAAAGTTGGGGGGCAGTGGATAAGAGGGGGAATGACAGAAGGGAAGGCAGATTGGGGTGGGAGGCTAGTTAGAAGCACAGACTTTTGAAAAGGGACAGAGTCAAAGTAGAAAATAGAAAAAGTGGGTGGTGGGATAGGATGGAGGGAAATATAGTCACTCTCTCATGGTATATCCACTATGGAAATGTTTTGCTTAACTACACATGTACAACCTATATTGAATTGCTTATCTTCCCAGTAAGGGTAGGTGATGAGGGAAGAAGGGGAAAAAATCTTCAATTCAAAGTTTTAAAATCAAATGTTTAAAAATTACTATTTTTATTATTATTAATATTAATATTATTATTTTACATACAACTGAGAAATAAGATATACAAGCACTGGGGTATGGAGGTCCATCTTGCCCTGCCAGAAAGTTGGAGGGTAAAGAGGGGAGGATACAGGAGAGAGCAGATTGGGGGAGGGAGTATTCAGTTGAATCATTGGTTCATGGTGGTGGGTAGGGGAAAGACGGGGAGAAAATTTATAATTCAAAATATTGTGGAAATGAATGTTGTAAACTAAAAATAAATATAAAATTAAGAAAACCACAACAACAAATAAGCAACAAAACCCAACAGTTTCCCCCCCCCACTTCCATCCCCCTCTCAAAGGTTACTGTTTCAATATCCTTGATAGTGTAAAATAAACCAAATCTCTTTCATTAATGTTGCAAATTTCAATTTTTCTCTTATGGAATTATTGTCACCATCCTTTCCCATATAAATATTCTTTACCAAATCCTGCCATGCATAATCTATATGGCATACAGCAAATTATTTGACCTCTCTGAGCCTCAGTTTCCTCAGGTATGAGGTGAAAATAATATTGACCCTACCTTCCTCTTGACATTGTTGTTCTGAAAGCTCATTGTAAACCATGAAACAACAAAATACTATTAGGCTATTAATACTAGTAACAACAAAAAGAACATTTATGATAATAATAAATATCTAGGAATATACAGATAGTACTTTTCATATTTATATTTATGCAATATGAGTGTGGTGCT
Organism: Pseudochirops cupreus; assembly: GCA_028627135.1. NCBI lineage: Eukaryota > Metazoa > Chordata > Mammalia > Diprotodontia > Pseudocheiridae > Pseudochirops > Pseudochirops cupreus. The sequence goes on from CM053580.1 coordinate 124,259,431, forward strand.
TCTTCAGATCACTGAAGATGGATTCACACAGAGAAGATCCTGGATACCTGTTTCTGAGAAACAGGAGAACTGGTGCATGCATGGGCATTCTGGGTTGGGAACAGACTCTTTCCATTGCTGTGTAACCAAAACTTTCTGCAACTTTAAAACTAATTGACTGAGAAAGTCTGGCATTTTTCCCCCAAATATCTATTTAGCAGGAAGGACTTATTTACTCACAGCAGGTAACAGCATAAGGTAAAAGGAAAGGGTGAGAGGGCCACCTCCTCTCCTTAGATCATGTGGCCTCAATAAATTGTCTTGGGGTTTGGTTCTTGCTTTATTTATTCTTTTCAATTCTAAGTACAGATTGTGGGGTCCTAGATCTGGTAGTACTTGCCATGAGACTCCAAGATGGATATTATAACTAGCCTACTAGTGAAATCTTGTGGAGTAATGGTCTGTAGAACTAGCACACTGGAACTCTTGACTTGAACGTCTTAGAACTAATGTTACATAGGAACTGAACTAATCTGTGAGTCAATCAATTCCCTTTCCTCCATTCCCTGAGAGTAAGGTAGTATAGGGAGATTAGGTCTCAAGTTGTTAGAGAAAATATTTGTATGCTTTATTTTTTCTGTCTATATATTTGAAATAAACATATTTTAAAAGCTAAATTGATATTGGGTTTAAATAAATCTATGGTGTTAGACATATGGTCCCTAAAATTGGAAATCCAAGTGGCTTGGACTCTAGCAAATAGTAGAGTCCAAATAACACCTCTCCAAACTTTTAGAGTATTAGAGAGTCCTAGAGGAGGAAGAGAGAAATGTAATCCTGATTCTCAGAGATTGGCATCAGAGTCAAACTATGTTAGATGTGATTTTTGCCTTTAAAAAAATTCTTAAGGGAGAATAATCTTGTAAATGATAATGATACATATAACATATTATATAGACATGGCTAGTCCTCCATTATTCATTATGTTGCCTTTATATTTTCCTTGCTTTTTTATTTCATTGCTACATTTCCAAGAGCACCCTATTGCTTCTAAGACAACCTGCACATTCCTTTTTATAGTTTAAAGCTGTCCATAGTCTGACTCTCTCATGATTTTTCAGCCATTAGTCATTCTCTGCTCCTTTTAAATAGACATGGTATGTGTTTCTCATGCTTCAGGAACGGTGGCTATCTCATTCCTACTTGCCTTTGACCAAGTTGATGCTCATGCTCGAAAGACATTACCTCTTCATTTTCAGCCTGTGGATCCCCTAGCTCCCTAACAAGTATATTTGGGCATTAGCTCATCTGCTGGGTTTTTCTTGATCCTGAAGATATCAAAAATCTCTCTCTCTCTCTCTCTCTCTCTCTCTCTCTCTCTCTCTCTCTCTCTCTCTCTCTCTCTCTCCCCCTCTCTCTTTTCCTCTCTATCTTTCCCTCTCTCTCTCTTTCTCTCCTTCTCCTTCTCTTTCTCCCTTTGCATTACTTCATATAGACTTTGTATTTGCTTACTTGTCTACATTTTTTATCCCCTGTAGAATATGTTTCTTGAAGGTAGGAACTATTTCATTTATCTTTGTTTTTCCAATAACACAGCATCTTTCACAAAGAAAGAACTTAATACATGATGATTAACTGGATTTCCAGATATAGGTGAATTTGCTTATTTATTTGCCAAATTAGAAACATATATACTCTAATTTTTAACAGAATTAAGTCTAGGAAAATCTTTCATTAGATGATCACTTTCAGCATTTGAGCTTTCCTTTTTTCTGTCTTTTAACCTCATAGATAGTTATTGAGTCAGGTGTCACAACGTGTCCATTTACAGTTTATAAATTGCCAGCTGGATTTACCTTTCTCACAAGGCACATCAAGTTTGGTGTGTTTTCATTCCTCTTTATCCCATTCTTTTAGACTTACATTAGGTGAGTGAATAGCTTGCTGTTAGAGACTAAATTATACTAAAAGAGAAGTGATTGATACTGATTTAATACATTATCCCTCCTAAGTAACAAATATTCATTTTCACAGAGAATTAAATTAATAAGTTTAAAAGCACTCTGAAAATTTTATATGACTGATGAAGTTAAGGTCTTTAAAAATACCACCAATAATAAGACAGAAAGGCATAGTAGACTGGGTAAAGAACTTAAATACAGAAGGATCTGTGTTCAAGTTCTATCTCTAACACTATCCTTGTGAACCCGAGTTAGTCAGTTCACTAAAATTCATTTACTTCATCTGTAAAATGAGAGGTTGACTAGAGGCCCTCTGATATTCCTTCCAGTTGTAGTCTTACAAAAACTCCACTGCTGCTTAAAGTTGGTCTTGAATTTGTAGGTAATTAGGTAGAATCTTGGAAGTAATGTGTATCGCTGTCTCACTCAGTAAGAAGATAGTGTGATATATATAGAGAGAGTGAAGGGCAAGGAATCAAAAGATCTGGGAAAATGATATGACCCTTGGCCTAAAATATTTCATTGCTAAGGAATATTGTCTCTGGGCTTACAAAGACCTACATTTATCCTGCTGGTAGTGGTGGGGAGGAAGGGAGGGAAGAGTTATCAAACTTACTTGTTTCCTCTTCTTGCTTCTTACCTCTATCACACAGTTTTTGCATGATTTAGTTGCCCTTTCTTTCCCTTATTCCTAATATATTTCTAACATTTTCTATTTCATATCAAGGAGCCATTAGGATATATAGAATAAAGATTATTTTGAGTGAAATAAGTTATTCAATTCTATTTCTGATGCTCATTTCCTCGGTGTGATCTTGGGAAGATATTGAGCCTGCCTGAACTCAGGTAGTTCTATCACATCACCATTGAGGTTTTCATTACTTCTACATTAGTATTTAATTTGAGATTTTCAATTTTTTTTTCTAGATTTTTCAATTGCATGCCCAATTCATTGACCTCCATTTTCTCTAACTTATTCATGTATACAGTCAGGGATATAAAACTTCCCCTAATAACTGCCTTTGCTGCATCCCACAAGTTTTGGTATGTTGTCTCATTATTGTCATTCTCTTGGACGAAATTACTGATTTTTTCTATAATTTCTTGTTTGACCCACTCATTCTTTAGGATTAAATTATTTAGTTTCCAATTAGTTTTTAGTGTAACTTTCCATGGTCCTTTATTGCATTTGATTTTTATTGCATCATAATCTGAGATTGAAGCACTTAATATTTCAGCTTTTCTGCACTGAATTGCAAGGTTTTTATTCCCTAGTACATGGTGAATTTTGGTGTATGTACCATGTATTGCTGAGAAGAGGATATATTCCTTTTTATCCTCATTCAGTTTTCTCCAGAGATCTATATCTAGCCTCTCTAAAATTCTATTTGCCTCCTTAACTTCTTTCTTGTTTATTTTGAGGTTAGATCTATCAAGTTCTGAGAGGGGGATATTGAGGTCCCCCACTGGTATATTTTGCTACCTATTTCTTCCTCTAATTCTCTTAACTTCTCCTCTAGGAATTTGAATGCTATACCACTTGGTACATATATGTTAAGTAATGATATTGCTTCATTCTCAATGGTGCCTTTTATCAGGATACAGTTTTTTTTTCCTTATCTCTTTTAGTTAGATCTACTTTTGCTTTTGCTTCATCTGAGATAAAGATTGCTACCATGCTTTTTTTTTTACTTTAGCTGAAGCACAATATATTCTACTCCAGCCTTTTACCTTTACCCTGTTCATATCCCCTTGTTTCAAATGTGTTTCTTGTAGACAGCTTATTGTAGGATATAAGGTATACTGTTTTTAATCCATTCTGCTATCCACCTCCATTTTATGGGAGAGTTCATCACATTCACATTCAGATTTATGATTACTGTCTGTGTCTTTCTCCCCATCCTATTCCCTCCTCTCTTTATGTTTTTGTTTCTTCCTTCTCCCTTCCCCTCATTAAGAGTTTTCCTTTTGACAACTGCCTCCCTCAGTATTACCTCCCTATGATTCCCCTTCTTTATCTACCCTTTCCTCTTACTGCTATTTCCCTCCCTTCTAACCACTCCCCTTCTTATTCCCCCCTTTACCCCTACTACTGCTTGTAGGGCACAATGGATTTTTATACTTAGCTCAGTATGTCATTCCCTCTTTGACCCCAAACCAATGAGATTAAATTTCATACAGTGCTCCTCTCCCTCCCTCTGTTCCCTCTGTTGTAATGAGTTTTTTTGTTTCTTTTCACTTTAGAATCTTAAACTTACCTGCTTACATTGATCCCTCTTTGAACCAGAACCAATGAGAATAAAGTTTATATGATGTTCATCTCCCTCCCTCCTTCCCCTCTACTATAGTATGTATTTATGCCTCTTCTCGTGGCATAATATACTTTTTTCTGCCTCATCCTTTGCTCTTCTCCCATTACAGTCCCTTTGAACCCCTTAATAACTTTTTTTATCATCAGATTAGTTCATTTATACCCACACCCTCTATCTATGTATATCCCTTTTAAATGTCACAATAATCATATAAATTTTAATATTGACTGGTATCAGCTTCTCATATAGGGATCTAAACAGTTTGCTCTTATTGAATCCCAAGTTGTGTGTGTGTGTGTGTGTGTGTGTGTGTGTGTGTGTTTTCCTTTTTTATGTTTTTTTATGTTTTTCTTGAGTCTTGTGATTGGAGATAAAATTTTCCATTGAGCTCTGTCTTTTTCATCAGGAAAGTCTGTAAGTCCCTTATTTCATTAAATGACCATCTAATTGCCTGAAAGATTATGCTCAGTTTTCCTGCATAGTTCATCCTTGGTTGCAATCTTAGCTCTTTTTAATTATGAAATATCAAATTCCAATCCTTTTGATCTTTTAATGTAGAAGCTGCTAGGTCCTGTATAATACTGACTGTACTTCCATGATATTTGAATTGTTTCTTTTTGGTTTGCAGGATTTTCTATGACCTTGTAATTCTGGAATTTGACTACTATATTTCTTGGTGTTTTTAATTTGGGATCTCTTTCAGGAGGAATCTGGTGAAGTCTTTTGATAACTATCTTACCCTCTGATTCTAGGATGTCTGGACAGTTTTCTTTGATAATCTCTTGGAGGGTGTTGTCCAGGCTGCTTTTTCATCATGGCTTTCCAGTAGACCAATAATTCTTAGGTTATTTCTCCTGGATCTCTTCTCCAGGTCAGTTGTTTTTCCAGTGAGATATTTTATACTTTCTTCTAATTTTTCAATCTTCATGTTTTGTTTATATAACTCTTGATGCATCATAGAGTCCTTAGCTTTTATATGACTGATTCTAGTTTTTAATGAATTATTTTCCTCAGTTAATTTTTGAAGCTCCTTTTTATTTTAGGGAGGAATTTTCTCCAGTTAGATTTTTGAACCTCCTTTTCCAGTTTACAAATTTGACTTTTTAAGGATTTGCTTTCTTCAGTGAGATTTTTTCCCCAGTTTCTTCACTGTAGATTTAAATTTATCTTCCACCTCTCTAATTTGGCTTGTAAAATATTTCATTAGCTCCTCCAACAATGCTTTTTGGGCTTGAGACCAGTTTTTTTGTATACATACATATATATGTATATATGTATATATATATATATATATATACATATATGCATCTGTAGGAGTATGTGTGTGTGTATGTGTATATATGTATATATATATATATATATATTATATATATATATATATATGAGTGTGAGCATTTGTATGTTCATGTATACATAGAGGGCACAGCATGACTTCAATATGAAGGGATGATATCTAAAAAAATAAAATTAAGAGGTGAGAGGAATTTATTCAGAGAAGAAGAAAGGGAGCAATAGATTAGGGTAAATTATCTGATGTAAAAGAGGCAAGAGAAAACTCTTACAATGGAGGGGAAGAACAGGGAGATGAAAGGAAATGGGGCAACCTGATTTTCATTGAATTAGGCCTAAGGAGGGAATAACATATACAGTCAATTGGGTATCTTATCCTACAGGAAAATTGGGGGGGGGGGTTAGGTGATAAGTGGCGGAAGGATAGAAGGGAGGGCAGATTGGGGGAGAGAGTAGTTAGAAGCAAACATTTTTGAAAATGGATAGGGTCAAAGGAGAAAATAGAATAAGTAGGGGGTGGGATAGGATGGAGGGAAATATAGTTAGTCTTCCACAATATAATTACTATGGAAATGATTTGGTTAACCACACATGTACAATCAATATAGAATTGCTTATCTTCCCAGTGGGGTGGATGAGGATGGAAGAAGGGGAAAAAAAAACTGGAACTCGAAGTGTTAAAAGTGAATGTTAAAAATTGTTTTTTTACATGCACCTGGGAAATAAGATGTGCAGGTACTGGCATATAGAATCCTATCTTGCCCTACTAGAAGGTTAGGGGGCTAAAGGGAGAGGATGTAAGAGAGAAGAGATTGGTGGAAGGCCTATTCAGTAGGCTTGCTATTTCAGGGTGGGAGTAGGGGAAAGATGGGGAGAGAGAAAAATTGTAACTCAAAATCTTGTGGAAATGAATGGTGAAAACTAAAAATACATAAATTAAAAACTAAAAAAAAACATGAAAAAAAATTTAGTGACAGAATTCATGGAGGAACATAGAAAATTCCTACTTACGCTCTGCCATTTGGCTCCATCCAGTCCTAATCAACTTAGTATCAAAAAGTGTAAAAGCCTTCCTATAACCAAGATTCCCCTAAGCAAATTTCTCTTAGGGTAAATTCCTCCCCATTGGCCTTTATGTGATTCAGGATGTATGATACCTGGGCACATAGGCCTTAATAGACCACATTAATTATGGCCACATTAAAAACCCACATTAATATGGGTGGGGAAAATATTATATCCCACTAACATTACAGGGTTCTCATTTATTTTTCTCTCTAAGGTAGAGATGATGAGGCATTTTCTCCTTATGTAATTTTGGGTTTGAGTGGGGAGGTTAAAAAAAAAGCACTTAAAATTCCTAAGATCAATATCCTATGTCATAAGGTTTCCTCATATGTTTCACATTCCAATAATAGAGATTTTCAGAAGGGACTGATAGATACAAACACTCCCACCTTCCAATTGCATTTCTTTATGTTTTTGTTAGAAAGACAATTCAATTGAATTGCTGCACCATCAGTAGCAATTTTACCAGATTACCAAATAAACTAAAATCAAATATTCTATCCAGATTGCATTTAGAGATCTGAGTAGGTATGATAGATAGATAGATAGACAGACAGATGGATAGATGGATAGATGGATAGATGGATGGATGGATGGATGGATGGATAGATAGATAAATGTGTATGTGTGTGTATGTATATATGTATATATGTATTATATTTATACACATTTTATATAATATATACATATACACTAACATTCATGAATATTTTTGCATTAATATACAAACTATGCACTGTTATTAATGTTCATTATATATGAATGTACATTCATGCATAATACAAATATACATAGTGCAAATGTTAATATTTTGTATATACATATGCATAATGTACACATATACATCTATAGCTGTACATGAAAATATGTGTGTACATGTGTACATATATACATATATGTGCATGTATGTGTGTGCGTATATATATGTATATACACTATACTCATCAACAAAATAATTTGTGATATGATTTCCCTGAATTAATTTAAGTGGATTTTTTTTTTAATCAAGGAGAAAATGCCTATTTTTTGCTATCTTGGACACCAAGGGAAAATTATTTGCTGAGGTTTTGCTGGTGTTATTATTATTATGACTACTTTTATTTCTTCTTCTATAAACACAAATTTGAATGTGAGTAAATCAATCTCATTTAAATACCTTTGTGGGGGAAGGCAAAAGTCAAAACATGAAATTCATTTTCAGTGGTTAGACAAGCTTTTTCCAATTTAGGCATCACAAGGCAGTTAAAGAAATCATTCCATATAAACACTCCAACTGTACTGTGAAAGTCAACATAATGTTCATAAAGCTACTCATTTTCAAAGATATCTGTGACTTCTCTAAAAAGTGTCTGACTTGTCAAAATAGGTGCTGTCTTGTAAACTTCCTGACTTCCCTCTGTGGTATAATTAACTTGTGCAACTATGTCTCTGCCATGATAACAATTGATGGAGTTGCTATCCATCTTGAGCTCACTTCGTACAAAGCTTTCCTTATGTTCAGCTTCCTGTAGTGATTAATAGACATTTTCTACTTCAGACTTTAATTAAAAGTAATAAAAGAAGTCAGCTGTAGGCCATGAATGTGTTGGTGACAAAAAGAGTGCCATCACAGTGCAGGAAGATCAAGCTTGGTACAAATGTGCAGTGAAGCCAAATAAGTAGATCCATATGCCTGCACTGAGTCTCATTCAGAGATCACCATGATAGCCCAGGGATAGCTGAAGTGGAGCAAAATATCAATTAAAGGCAGAACACCCAGTTTTTGGCCCAATCTGCTTTCATTTAAGGAAAATACACAGCACATTTTTTCTATATGTATCATAATGTCAAAATTAATGAAAATAGAAAAAGAAGACTAGTTTCCATGAGCAAGTTTTCACCTGCAGGTTTTGTTATAAAATACAAATTGCTAAATTAATTCTTTTGTATCTGAAGAATAATTTACTGTAAATGAAGAAACAGATGTCAGAGGCTGCTATGGCTCATAGTGAAAACTCCAAAATAGCATTTATTGTTTTCCATGATTTAGTGCTCATTATTCAGTGACTACTATATCACAAATATTTACCTGTGTTCTAAATTTTATGTCAGGCATAAGCTTTAGAATTTCAGGATGAAGTACCATTTGTAGCAAAACGTAGCAGGTGAAAAAGTTTGCTATAGGAACAAAAAAAAGTTATATTCCTTCTTATTTGTACTATTTTTATAGTCCTTTCTAAGCAATTGAAAATGGAACACTTACTAACATACCAGCATCACTGTTGATAGATACTAAAACAGCGGGTATACATACTTGAACATTCAGTTTGCCTTTACAAAGAAGGCAAATACCTCAGCAATTTCTGAATGATTACAATACATGTGCTTTTTTCTCATATCTGGAACAAAACCAAGCAATGTGTGCAAAAGTATCTTGGTGACAGGTTATCTTTCAAAGAAAGACTCCTTTTGCAAATTTGCTTGGATATTGCATTGCTGTATTTTAGTATGATAAATGAGGCCAAATATTGATATTTATATAGAATAATGGACTGAACAGTGGCTCTAGATAAAGGGGAATTGGATTCAAATTCCAACTTTTTCCATGCTTAAAACCCACATAAATTTGGATAAAACCATTTAACCTCCTTAGGGCTTTAACACTTCACCTGAAAAAATGAGGGTGGTGGACTAGTAGACTTCTCAGGTAACTATTCCAGCTATTTCAGCTTTAGATTTTTAAACTTTAGATGGCTGATTATTGATATTCTTTTTGTTTGTCTGAAAAAGTTGATAAAGAAAAACTTAGCGAAGAAATAGGTAATTAATAAGGATGTACAAATGAAGCGCTTGATGCCTTTCCTTTATTGTGTGCTTAATTTTAAATTTCTGACAAATATGGGACCCAGCAAAATTGGTAGGTGCTTAATTAAAGTTTGTGAATTTTTTGATAGACTTCATACCTTCTAGGTCTTGACTACATTGGACTACCCTAGGAATAAGGTACTTTAAAAAAGTCAAAATCATTTACTTTTGAGTCACATATATCCACTCCATTTTGAAGTTGTCTAATATGTAAAAAAAAATATTCCATTTAAACAATTAAAATTTTCAGTTTAACCCCTTTTCACCCTCCATAAAAAAGCTATGACTTTGATGCTTTGATACTTCAGTGCATCCAATGATAGCAATATGTGAGTATTTCTTTTCTTGATTTAGATCAAAACCTGGCCCCACATTCTCTACCTATGCTATTCTTTTTTCATTTATTTCCCTAAATATTCAGCAGGGGATCTGCATAAGGCCCTGAAGTCTTACTTGGGTGCTTTTAATTTCTTAAATCAGAGTTAAAAAAATTTAGGAAAATTAAGTGTGGAAGTAGAAAGTGTCACTTAGGAACTAAGCCTTCCCTGATTGAAAGGTATTTCATTTTATTTGAAGTCCTAATTTATTCTAAAATTCTGTAATTTTTCTTTCCTAATGGAACACCCAAGAGGTCATTTTCCTTTCATAATATTCAGTTAAAACAAACAAATATAAATCAGAAAAATAATGGAGATTTTGATGACTATCATATCATCAGTCCACAGGCACATTAAAATTCCAATATTAACAACCAGTAAAGTAATTAAAATACACCTTATAGACCTACATGGAAAATCAGCAACAGCTCCTGATTTACATGAATATCAGTGGAATATCAATTGCAATCTAGTAGAGATGAGCTTAGATTAAAAATGAAAACCTTTTTTTGGTTAAGAACATTTATTAGATCTATTGAGCAGGAAAATTTTTATGACTAGGAAGCATATTTTCTTTTTACCCTAAAGTTTACTGATAGATTTTTGCTCATAAAGAATTATATTATTTCCTTGAATGTTTGAGCAGGCTTTTATACTTTCTATCTTTCTTAGTCTTCCCAAGAATAAAATTATTATCTCGAGAGGTATTCCTAACAAACTACCAGAAACTCACAACATGAAAGTCCCACAACACACACACACCATGTGTGCCCAGTCCAAACATGACATTATGCTGAGAGTTAAGACTAATCGGTCTTTCTCCTTTCCCTGCTTTCCACAGATGGTTTTCTCCAGAAGAACTTAAACATGATGCTGTACCTGGAGATAATCAAATAAAACATGGCCACTTCATTCTAAGAACAAAGACAAAAATGTTTGCCTTCTGTCTTTGGAACGAAAATGGCCACCCACAATTGACTGGAGTGATGGTTTTAATTGCTTATCCCAAAGCTTATGTTGGGTTTTTTTTTATAAAGTATTTGGGAGAGAAAAGAAAAAGATCTTCTCTTGTATTCTTAGTGTCTTTTCTTTGTTTAGGACAATGATAGCCTTTGCTTCTTATACATCAACATCAAACCAATATTATTTTTAGCAAAATAGTCTAACTATTGCTGTCAATTATAGAATGGTCTCAAAATGTTTACTTCTAAGATATAACTTCTGTTTTAATGTTTATAAGATAACTTCTACCCCTTTCCACAGTAGAAATTATATGGTTGAACCTAAATCAAGTACATTTATTTGCCTTTTTTATTCCCCAGTAGATATTCTTATCTAGGTTCTAACTCAATGAGTGTTTTTTTTTTAAATAACATCTAGTCTTCATTAAACGTTATCGCATTTGATGGTTGTATCCTGATTTAACTTTTATACCCAGAAGAAAAACTTTTCTAGGTACATAGAATTAATATAAGATGCATAAAGTTGGAATATACTAGTGGGATAAAGGTATCCCTCAGGATTTGGGAGAAAATAAATTCAGCATTATACACTGAACTCATTGTTCTTGCTAGGTATGATGCCAGATAGACAAAAGACCGCAAAATCTTAACAAATTGTGTCTGTCACTACCTGAAAATTATCCACTGCACTATTCTTAGACTGTAAAAAGAAATAGCAATCGACCAAATTACAACCAGTTGGCTTTTTTTAGAAGTCAAAACAGGTTTGAAAGTTTTATTTTATTTTAACCATTTACTAACTACTGAGGAATTAAAATTCACTCATGATTCTCCTTACAAACAATAGAATCACTGAGACAATTGGAGAATCCGATTCATTCAAAAAATAACATATCACCTAATAAGAAGATATATATGCATATCCATATATATAATTTCCTATTTCCCTTTTCTCTCCCTACATCTCTATGTGTATGTATATGTGTGTGTGTGTGTGTATATATGTGTGTATATATATATATATACACACATATATACTTTTGTATACACACACACATATACATACATAATGTATATGTACATATGAATGTATAATATGTCTTAGAAATAAAGATGAAAATCATCTTCTGTTTTTCATGTCCATCCTCACCCAAAGCTAAGTAACAGTGAATACATGGAAGAAAAATACATTGTAATAAAGCAAATAAAAGAAAGGTTTGATGTGACAAAGAAGGTGATTACAATATCAAGCCACTAGTAAACAGGAGAGCATTGAGATGTGGGAAAATGATAGTGGAAAGATGTGCTAGCTAGAAAAAGCCAAGGTGCTTGAAAATACTTGTTCTTTATTTGACCTTTGTCTAGTGGTATGATTGCTCTTTCTCAGTCAGGAAATGATTAAAAGTTCTATTGGTATAATAACCTTTCTGGAATAATCTGAAGATAAATTTGGGGCATGAGTCTTTATAAGATGCTGTGTTGGAGACATTTTCTCAAATTTTTTGATACATATTCCAGTGAATTGGAATACATATTTAAATTTTATTCAATTAACTAGATCAGTGGTTCACAACCTTCCTAATGCTGTGACCCTTTCATATAGTTCCTCATGTTGTGGTGACCCCCAACCATAAAATTTTTTTTGTTGCTACTTCACAACTATAATTTTGCTATTAAGAATGAGAATGTAAATATCTGATATGCCGGATGTATTTTCTACTTTTTTTTTTATTTTTGGAGGGCAATTGGGGTTAAGCAACCTGCGCAAGGTCACATGGCTTGTAAGTGTTAAGTGTTAAGTGTCTGAGGCTGGATTTGAACCCAAGTCCTCCTGACTGCAGGGTCAGTGTTCTACTCACTGCGCCACCTAGCCGCCCCCCCAGGAAAGTTTTCATTGTCTTTATTTTACATTTATTCTGTTCTCAATAAGTGGGTAGCCTCCTGAAGAGACTACCAGGATGTATTTTCATTGTTACAAATTGAACATAATTAAAGCACAGTGATTAATTACAAAAATGATATGTAATTATATATTGTGAAATATTTATTTCTAATTACAAATAAGTGAAATTTTGTCTTGAAGCATGGTGTAGCATTGGTAACAGTCTTAATATAACAACAGTAAACTACATTTCTACATTTTGTGACAGTATGCGTAAAAAGTCAATGTCAGTGAGAAGGTTGAAATTGCTTCTTTCTCACCAGATCAGAAATTCTCAGGGTAGTCTTTGCAAGAGCACAACGAAGATCACTTTCCACAACACGTCTACTTCTGTAGTTAGACTTGATAACCAACAAGCTGGAAAACCCTGTTTCACAAAGATATGTTGTTGGAAATGGAAGAAGAAGGCACAACACAGTCTCAGACAGAACAGGATATGACTGCAAACACTTGATCCAGAATTTTGTAACTGGCATTGTAGAGAAATCAATTCTTGCTGCATTGCTGTTAATAAGTTCAATGAACTCCTCTTGTGCTATCTCAGGAACATCTTCAACTTTGTGAATGGGCTTCTGGCAAGTGCAAATATGGTGTCAGGTAAATTTGGAAAGTATGATGAAATTTCATCTGCAAGCATGTGTAAGTGTTCTTTCACAGAAATTCTCATCATAATCCTTTTGTCTGGTACAATGTCATGTTCCTCAAAGAAAACAGATAAGGTAGGCAACATGCAAATTTTATTTTCATCCAATTTTTTTTTTGCCAAAGCTGAAGTTTCATTTGGAATGATTGGATCTTTTCAGACAAATTGAGGCATGCTGCATTTGGTCCTTGCAGTGATAAATTTAACTCATTCAAGGTGGCAAAGATGTCAACCAAGTAAGCTATTTTCGGCAGTTCACTTTTATCACTGAAAAGTGCTTCGAACTGGGGTCTTGCTTTCTGATTAAAAAACATTTTGAGTTCATCATGAAGGTCAAAAATATTTTAAAGCTTTTCCTCCCAATAACCATCTCACTTCAGTGTGAAATAGCAGAGCATTGTTCAGCCCTTCCAACTTGTTGCACAGTTCCAAAAACAGTCAACTGTTTAAAGTGCTTGGCTTTACAAAATTGACAGAACTTATGATGCTTTCATTACTTCTTGTAACTCTTGTGGCAGCATCTTTGTTGTTAATATTTGCCTATTAATCATACAATGAGTACTGATGAATTTTGGTGACATATTTAGTAGCAAATGTTGAAATCTAGATCGACTTCCTAGCATATCTGGAGCACCGTCTGTGCTAACACCACAAACCTTTCCCCAAGAGATCTTATGCTCTTTCAGAAATGAATCAACTGTGTCAAATACATCACTTGCAGTAGTTGTTGTTTCAAGAGATTTGCAAAAAAGAAACTCATCTTTAAAGTCGTCATCATTAACATACCTCACGTAAACCAGTAACTGTGAACAGTTTGCAAAGTCTGTAGATTCGTCAAGCTGGATACTAAATATTGGAAGTGGAGAAGATTTAATTTCCTGCATTACCTGCTCAAGAATATCAGCAGACATGTCAGCTATTCTTCTGCGGACAGTGTCATTAGATAAGGAAATTGTTCTCAATTTCGTAACAAATTTGCCTCTGATCATAACTCAAACAATGTCTTTGACTGCTGGCATAAGTACATCCTCAGCTATGGTGTGAGGTTTCATAGCTCTGGTGATTCTGAGTGCCACCAAATATGAAGCTTCAATGGCTGCTGTCTTTTGTTTGTGGTACTTGCCACCAGTGTGAAGTTTGACTTTCTTGAGTCCATCAGCTTTGCTTCTAAAATAGTTGGTATCCTTGCAAAGCTCAGATGCTTTCTATCAAAATGGCGTTTTAGTTTGTTTGGCTTCATAGATTTGGCTGATAGAACTTCACAACAAATAACACTTTGTTGTTTTGCAATTCCTGCTGTAATTATTGAGGCAAAACCACAGTGTAAAAAATCCTCACTATATTATCTTTTTGTAACATTCTTCTCTACACTATCCATTGTCATGAGATGGTTTGATAATGAAAATAATTTATAACAGTAGCTTTAATAATACAAAAGATGATACATGGCATAGTTCAGTCAATACAGTTCATTAAAGTTTCCTATGATTAACCATTCTGTGTTGTTTTTGTTACATACCTGTTACTATCACAAGGGGGCAGTATTTACATCAACAAAGCTGAATATAAAAAGACCAATCAACATCCAGATTAAGTTCCCATGGCACAGAATTTTTTTTTTGTGGTAGTTAATGATTCTAGGATACATAATTTTACATTTACCCAGTAATTATAATTCATGAAGTGTTGTTTTACCTCCAGTACTGCTGCTTTTGGCCCAGCAGCTGCTCTCTACACAGTAGCTGCTCTCTACACATGTGACTTATCCGTATAAGTCCATTATGGCACCAATCCTGTCTCATACACCTGTATTTGTACATGGTGTGTGTGATGAGGTTGATGTGATGATATCATCATGCTGGGTACTCATATGTGGGCATATGTGCATGTGGTTGGACCCTCCTGGAGATGGATAGAGAAGCTATGTCTCGGTTCCTAAGACCATCAGACATATGTATTTAGGTCTTAGGGGACCCCTGTAACCCCTTTGAAAGGGTCGTTCAACCCCTAAAGGGTCATCGAACCCCTTGTTCAATGAGATAACTTTTCACAAATAGTGATTACTTATTGATAGAACATTAAAAACTTAGAGCAACAGTATTTTTAGGACAGATTATTTGGAAACTACCTAGTATAATCACTTCATTTAAATAATGAGCAAAGTGAGGTCTAGAGATGTTTATAGTATATGACTGGCAATGTTGTGTATACATAATTGTAATATAAGACTTCTTCCTTCCTAGATCTATCCATCTATCTATCTATCTATCTATCTATCTATCTATCTATCTATCTGTGAAACATAATACTAAATTAATAAATTGATTAGGATTTAAGGAAAGGAAAAAATAATCCATATGATCTGGAATGATGCAAGGGAGCGTTCTGGAAGAAAAAGGACTAGAAGTGAACTGGCACGTGTTAGTGATAATTAAATCCAAAGAAAAATGTAAATATATAAGGAACTGAGCCACAGTCATAAAAATAAGTGCCATTCCCTATTTGACAAATTGCTAAATGGTAGGAAAAGGCAATTTTCAGAGGAAGAAATCAAATCTATCAATAGTCATAGGAAAAAATGCTCATAATCATTATTGGATAAAAAGTAAAAATTAAAGCCACTCTGAGACTCCACCACACACTTATCAGATTAAATAACATGGCACAAAAAGAATATGGAAAATGCTGGAGGGAAGGTGGTAAAATAGGGAAATATGTACTATTGGTAGAGTTGTGAACTGGTCTAACCTTCTGGATAAAAATTTGGAATTGTGCTCAAAGGACTTTAAAACTAAGCATGCCCTTTGACTAAAACAAATAGGTGTGTATCCCAAAGAGATCACTGAAAAATGAAAAAAAAAAGACCTATATATATAAAAATATTTATAGCCCCTCTTTTTTTGCTTGCAAAGAATTAGATATTGAGGGGAAGCCTATCAACTGGGGAATGGAAGAATAAGATATGTTTTTCAAGGAAATAATAATGTGTTTTAAGAAATTATGAGCAAGATAGTTTTAGGAAAAATGTAGGAAAGATTATACCAACTGATGCAAAGTGATTGAGGAGAACAAAGATAACATTGTACACAGTAACAACATTATAGCAATCATCAATTGTGAAAGACTTAGCTACTGCAATCAGTACAATGATCTAAAGCACTTCCTAAGTACTTACAATGAAACACATTATCTCCATCGAAAAAGAATACTGATGAACACTGAGTGCAAATTAAAGCATACTTTTTAAACTTTATTTTTCTTGTTTTTTTTGGCAACATTATTAATACTAAAATATGTTTTACTTGTGTAATTGATATCATATTTATTTCCTTCTCAATAGTTAGAGGAGGGATTGGAGGGGGTGGAAATATTCTGACGCACTATTTTTTTTAAAAATGTCAAAATAAATAAATGAAGTACAATTACAAAGAAGAAATGATCAAGCACTTGATCCAAGCAGTAAGGAAAAGCACCCAACTGAAGAGGGTAAAAAAGATCCTTTCTACTGTGGCGCAAGGATGGGCCTGAATTAAAATAAGCCCTTCAACAAAAACAGTGAGGCATAGTGGATGGAGAGATGTTCTCTGAAGTCAGGAAGATGTAATTTCAAATATCTTTAGCAGGAGTCAAAGTAATTTAACCTATCAGTGCTCTAGGAGCCTCTATCAGTATGAAAACTTTAGAGAAGTTGACAATTTACCTTGGCATGCTGAATGTACTCAATTCATAGCTTCCTACACTAATTAAATCATAGTGCTGTTCCTAACTTTTCAATAAAAAATGGTACTGTACAATAACTTGAACATATGAATGAGAATAAAGGGATTTAATCTTTAGTTCATGTTGTATAACCTTGGGAAAGCTCATTTAATCTCTCAGTGCCTCATTTCCTTCTTCCAAAAATCAACAAATAGTATCTTCTTAAATACATGTAGGGAGAGCTAATTGATGAATCACAGTTGAGTCAACCCAAATGTGTATGAAGTTTAATTGTGTTAATAGTCTTGGGCACCTATTGTTAACTATTTAATTGTAGCTATGATGTTCTTTGGACCCAATTAAAAAAATTTGTGTTTTCATAGAATTTATTTCCTCAAAGTATAAAATGTTAGGAAAAAGGTGGTTTCAATTAAATATCATTTTAAAGGCCAATTTAGTTGAAATGATTCCAGCATACTAAGTTCAATATATTGGTTCATCAATCATACATTGACAACCAGAAATGTTTTTGTGATAACCTCTACATTTTACAGAAGAAGAAATGAAGGAACATAATGTTAATATAATTTTCAAAAGGTTAGACAGGTAGTAGTGAACAGGGTCAGAATGTGAGCATACATCCTCTGATTCCAAATTCAGAGAGTTTGTTGCAAAATAATGAGATATTTATTTTTATGAACTATAAAGTGTATCTATTGTTGCTGTTATTGTTATTGCTGTAGAATTGTTTCAGTTGTAACTGATTCTTTGTGACCTCATTTGTGGTTTCTAGGAAGAGATAGTGGTGTAGTTTGACATTTCTTGCTTCAACTCATTTTACAGATGAAAAAACTGAAATAAACAGGTTTAAGTGACTCGCGCATGATCACACAGCTAAATCAGCACATTTTTTTTTCCTGTAGAAATGAACAGGAAGGAAATTGAGTTAAAGTTGGTTATAATAAGGCCACAAATCTTTCCAGTAAAGAAGCCAACTGTATAGAAGGCATGGAAAATTTCCCAATTTAAATAGGTATATTTCTTTTTTTTATTTAATATTTATTTTTAATGTTCTTTTTTTTTTCAGATTTTGAGTTCCGAATTCTCTCCTTCAACCCCTCTTCAAATCCACTAAAATGGAAAGCAATACATCAACTGTACCTGCAAAATCATCCACAACATATTTTTATATTAGCTGTCACAAAAAAGCAAGAAAAATAAATTAAGAAAATATACTTCTATTATGCACTTAAGAGTTCATTAGTTACCTCTCTGGAGGTAAATAGTCTTTCAGAATGATCTTTGATCATTGTATTGATCTGAGTAGACAGGTCTTTCACAGTTTATGATAATTACAATATTGTTATTGTTTACAATAATCTGATTCTGGTCACTTCAGTTTTCAGCAGTTCATATAGGTCTTCCAATATACATTTTTTTTCTGGAACAATCTTGCTCTCAATTTATTATAGCACAATTGTCATGATCACATATCAAAACTTGTTCAGCCACCCCACAATTGATAAATCAATTTCCCAATCTTTGCAATTATAAAAAGAGTTGTTATAAATATTTTTGCATAAAATGGTCATTTGTCTTGTTCTTTGGTCTTTCTGGAATATAGACCTATTGTTGGTATTACCAGGGGGACATGTAGTTTTATATTCTTTTGATCTTAGTTCTAAATTTTTCTCCTGAATGGATGAGCAAGTTCACAAATCACATATTTTATGTATGCCTATTTTCCAACATCCCCTCCAGCATTTGTTATTTATGAAAAGTGATTTCAGTTACATTCAATAAGGATTTGGTGCATTTTTTCATATGTAGGTAATTTTAATTTATTTTCCTGAATACATGTTGTTCATATCCTTTGACAATTTATTAATTTAAGAATGTCTCTTCTTTTAATAAATCTTACTCAGTTCCCTATATATTTAAGAAATGAGGTCTTTATCTGAGAAGCTTATTGTAATTTTTATAACACTTCTTTGTCTATCATTCCTCCTAGCAAAATGTAGTTTACATAATTATCTCTTTTAACTAGGTCTATTTTTGCTTTCTCTTTGTTTGATATGATTGCTACTCCTGACTTTTTTTCTGCAGCTGGAGTGTAATGGATTGTGACCCCATCCCATATTTTAACTCTGTATGTGTGTTTTCCTTTTTTTAATTGTGTCTCTTGTAAGTAGCATACTGTTAGATTATGGTTTCTAATCCACTCTGCAATTTGATTCTGTTTTATGAATGCATTCATCCCTTTTACATGAAGTTATGATGAGTAACTGTATTTCCCTCCATCCAATTTTCTTCTTTGTCCTTCTCTTACATTTTGCTCTCTGCCCCTCCACAAGTTTCTTTTCTCTTTTGATGACTGCCTTCCTTTAACCACTACAACCTTTATCCCCGCCCTTTTGTTCATATCCTCTTTCCCTCTTTGCTCTTTCTTCCCTGTTAAAATTAGTTTTCTATAACCAACTCTCTCTCTCTCTGTCTCTCTCTCTCTTTCTCTCTCTCTCTCTCTCTCTCTCTCTCTCTCTCTCTCTCTCTCCCTCTCTTTCCTCTCTTTCTTTGAAACAATTTATATTAGAATAAGGTTCAAGCATTGCTGTCTTCCCATTCACACCACTGTAAAAATTTTTCTCTTTTATGTAAGACAATTGACCCCATTCTTCCACTCCCTTCTTCTTTCTCCCATTGCATCCTTTTTTTCTCATGCCTTTATTTATTTTTGAGATTATCATAATGTAATTGTCTTACTTTCATTTCCTCTGCCTATGTAGACTCCTTCTAGCTGCACTAACAATGAAAAAGTTCTTAGGAATTACAAGTATCTGGGGTAGTAGAGTCAAGAAGGCAGATAAGTTCCTGGGATGTGAGCTCCCCAACATTCTCTTCTAAGCAACCTTTTAAAATGCCTTGAAATGAATCCTGGACCCTCAGAACCTACAAAACGATGGAGTGAAACAATTTTATAGCCAAACACAACTTAGAAGGTTGGCAGGAAAGGTCTGTGACAGTAGGGGGAGAATGGAGCACAGCACAGTGCAGGCTACATCAACATAAGCGATACCTCAATAAAACATCAGCAGATTTTGAAGGAGACTACATCAGGATTTGGAGGGGGGGGTCATCCTTTAGCAAGTTCTTAATTGTTTTTTATTATTTTCTTGGGTTTATCTAATTTGTTTTCCAAATTTTTTCTCCATTGCTTATCTCCTTCTGTAATTCTTCCTGGAATTATTATTTGGCTTTTGTCTAATTACCATTTTTCTTTGAGATTTTGCTTGTAGCCATTTTCACACTGTTGACTTCATCTAAATTTGTGTCTTGATCTTCCCTAACCTTATAGTTGCTTCTTATGGTCATTTAAAAAATATATATATAATTTATTCATTTATTTTTTTGCTGCATGCTCTTTTTCTCTAGATTATTTCTCAACTTTGATTTTTATGTTGAAGTTGAGCTATGCTCTTCTAAGGATGGGGATATGCTTTTCCAATCTTCAGGCTTCTTCATGCTGCTGTTTTCAGAGCTAGTTGTGTGGGTTTGAAATATTTTGATGTCTCTGAAGTGGTGTGATCTACAGAGACTTGTGACTACTGCTTTCCTACTCTGCATTCTCATTTTTATCCAAGAAGAACCCCAGCTACCCTGCAGCCACAATTGCTAGTTTCCCTCAGAACCCTGGAATTGTGACCAGGGCACATCCCTCTTTGTGACTGATGCCAGGCCCTCCTCCCTGATCTGTTATTAAGACAAAGACATTTTTACAGTTCATACAAAAGGATCTTGTTCCCAGTGTCAACTCAGACTTTTCTGCAATCCTGTTTTCTGAGGAGTTGTCTGACCTCTTTACCACCTCTGGAATGAGACCTCCAGAAGTTACTCCTGGTTCTGTCAAAGTCACCTCCAGGGACCTTAGCTGGTACTGCTCTTGCTACCACTGTGCTCCAAAGCAGCCTTCTTCTCCAGACCTCTTAAGTTCTCTATGGCTGGAAAAAAACATTTTTTTTTTACTTTTCTGCTCCAGAATTTGATTTGAGGTTTTAAAGTTGTTTGGAGGGGAATATCAGCACAGTACAGGCGGATTGCTGCTTCTACTCCTCCATCCATGGCTATATTTCTTTTTTTTTTGAGGGGGGAAGGCAGGGCAATTGGGGTTAAGTGACTTGCCCAAGACCACACAGCTAGTAAGTGTTAACTGTCTGAGGCCAGATTTGAACTCCTCCTGACTCCAGGGCCAGTGCTCTATTCACTACACCACCTACCTGGCCCCATAGCTATATTTCTAATACAGATATTGCTATTACTTTCTTCAGGGTCTTCTCATTTAAGTACATAATATATATTTTTTCAGACTCAATTTTGTGATTCCATATATAGGTCAAGGCAGAGTTAGAACCAAGGAGCTGTCCCAACAGCACAAGAATTGAGAATATGTAGGATCAGGAAAAGCTAGGTATTTTTCAATTCTGTGAATTCCCTGTTAAGAGAAGTCCTCTTTCCAATGCAGCTAGGAAAATTTCCTATGACCCATTTCCATTTTAAATAAGTTATTCTTAACCTGACATCTGTGATTTTGTATAATATTTTCATACCCATTTCAATATTATTGGTTTCATAAGTAAACCTATAAGTTTTAATTAATTCATTTAAAATTTATTCAGAAGGGGAGATCCATACTTCACTAGAGTAGTAAAGGGTTCTGTAATACAAATAATAAAAAAAAAGTTTAAGTACCCTTATTATAGAGAGTTGGTTAGAGCACCAAGATATAAATTATGTGCTGATTGTCATGATCAATATGCATCAGAGGGGGATTTGAACCTAGGTCTCCATGGTTTCAAGAAACCACATTATCTTTTTATGAACTTTCTTCTAATTTATGATTACCTGAAGTTGCATGGCAAAGAAAAATATATTTTTCCAGATATAGGTTGATATGAACAATTGATTCTTTGTATCAATACGCCATTCAAAATTTGGGAGTTTGAAAGAAACAAAATATTATATAAATAATCTTCTCATTTTACATGACACAACTGAGACATATACTAAATTCTAAGAATGTCCATTTGTTTAATTGAAGCAAGTGTCAAGCAGGATGGTTTCTGGTAAGAGATACATAAAACTCTAAAATAGAAATCAAAGACACTAATTGGTTCAGGCCGAAGAAATCAGTGACAGACACCATAATAGGTATATTACTTGCCACAGTATTTCTTTATCTAGTTTCAGCAGACAAAAATTCAATCTCTATTCAGGAGACTTAGATTCCCTAGGGCTTCAATCCACCCCCATTTTAGATTCCTAAGGAGCAAAGTCAACTTTAATACTATTCTAGATTTTCCCCTCACTCTCAAAGGAGGAAGTAAAAGAAGTATCCAATATGCGCCAAGTGCTAAGTTAGATACTAGAGCTTTAAAAATAATATATAAAACAAACAACCTCCGCCTCAAAGAAGCTACATTCCATTTGACTGATTGATTGAACTACTTTTCCTTTTAGTCTTTACACATACAAATTGAATCATTTGTACGCAACTTCTCCCTATATTCCAGAATGATGCAAGAAAGAAAATTTAAAAAAATATGTAAAAGATATATTTATAACACATTTATTTGTTTTAGCTAAAAATAAAAAAATGAAAACAAAGATGGTGTCCAAGAATTGTGCTATATATAATTGAACAAATTCCGTAATGAAATTTTACCTAATTCTAAGAAGTGAGGAAAGAGATGGCTCTTGAGAAATTTCAGAAGAGTTATATCAACTGATAAAGAATTAAATGATCAGATCCAGGGTAACATATTCTATATTAGATGCACTTATAAAAAATAGCTTTGGAAGACTTGAAATACGTATTACTGCTCATTCACAACTCCCTGTCCCTGCCAGCAAAATGATCAAGAGATATCACAAGATGAAGTATTTTCTTTTAAATCAAAGAAAAAAACAATGAGTCACTTTTTTTTTCCTTATAGGAAGCAGAAATAAGATTGAGTCAGCAGTTATGTCTTTGACCACTGAGTTAGAATGTGAATCCAGTTTAAACTAAGAAAGGAAACTAAGGCTAGGTTAATAGTCTTGGATACAGCTCAAACTTGTCTTGAGGCTCTGTAATAGCAAAGAAGCAGAAACAGAAATGAGCACGAGGTTTATGTCACTGACTCAGAGGGTCATAAACCTTGCAGCTGATTGATTAGGACAGGAACCATGGAGCAAGAGGGTCACCTTAGTTTCACTGGTCTAAATCTTCAGAACATTCAGATTAGCCAAATTTAATTGAGGCCAACAGCAATCTACACGAATTCCAATCATGGTCAAGATTACACTCAGATTATATAGACCAACCAAGTCCAGGAGATTACAAAGTCAGAACAGGACAGCAATCAGACTTTGCAATAGATCAAATAGTTTAAGATCCTCTGAAAATCTCAGGTCACAGTCTAAGTCACTTATGAGATCCTTGAAGAAAACATCACTTATTAGCCACAGAAAGCAGAGCAGCAGATAAGGTGAAGCATGACTAATCAAGGTCTAGACCTTCCCTACAGAGTCACCCAGGGGGACTTCTGAGAGCCAAAATGGCACAGTAACAAGCAAATCAACATAACTTTCCCATACTCACCTCAAAACAACCATAAAAGAGTGCCCCAAGAGAAATCCCGTAACAACAAAACCAGCAAAAATATGGGGTGAAATGATCTTTGTGCTCAAGAAACTTGTGGGATGGGCAGGAAATGTCTACCTCATTTGGGTAAAAGGAGCATGGTCCGGGACTGGAAACCTCACAGTAAGCCACACCTCAGCAAGCCAGTGGTTGATCCTGAGATCCAGTGTGGTGAAGCAGGAAAAAGTCAAGAAAAATCAATGCCCTTCTGCTCCTGTTCCTCACCATAGGCAGAGGAACAGGCAGATTATAGCTCTGAGAACGGCTATATGCTTCAACACCCAGAAAATAGGTAACCTTAAGTGACCAGACTTCCCTGTACTTCAGTGTATCCCCAGGGAAATGGAAGGATAGCAATCCTGATCTCAGAGAAAGTAAAAGCAAAAATGGATCTAATTAAAATAGATAAGGAAGGTGCCATAGAAAATGAAGCAATACCAATACTATTCATATATTCATCCATTTTTAAAAATTTTTATTAATTTATTTTTAGTTTCCAACATTCACTTAAATAAGATTTTAAGTTCCAAATTTTCTCCCTATCTCTCCCCTCCCCACCCCAAGAGAGCAAGCATTCTGATAACTTCATCCCCCAATCCACATTCCCTTCTGTCAACCCCTCCTCCCCCATCCCCTTCCCTTCTATTTTGCTGTAGGGAAAGATAGATTTCTATACTGCATTGCCTGTATATCTTCTTTCCCAGCTGCATTTAAAAACAATTTCTGACATTTGTTTTTTAAAGCTGTGAATTCCACATTCTCTCAATTCCTCCCTCCCAAACCACCCTCATTGAGAAGGCAAGTAATTTTATGTGGGTTATACATTTGTAGTCATATAAAACACTTCCAAAATAGTCTTGTTGTAAAAGACCAACTGTATTTACCTCCATTCTATATTGTCCCCCATTTACTCTATTCTCTCCTTTGAACCTGTCTCACCTCAAAAAGGTTTGCTTCTGATTATCCCTATACCTATTTTCCATCTTTTCTATCATCCCTCCCCCTCTCTTATCCCCTTCCCCCCTGCTTTCCTATAGGGTAAGAGATTTCCACACCCAGTTGAGTGTGTATATGTAATGGTAAGAAAAGAAGTAGTTAACACCTTGTTTCAGCTATTTAATTGTTTAGCACTTTGTTTCAAGTTGAGCCTTGCCCTTGATTATGTCAAGTCTTTTGTTAAGAAACAGAACTTGTCAACCCATGTTCCTGATGCAACAGGAAAGGGCAGAAAAGGGAGGGGCTTAATGACCACATATAAGGAGAATCCCAGACTGGAAGACAGCAGAACTGAGAGAGCACTTGTGGTTGCAAATTTTGAGAAGGAAACATCTAGCTTGGCAGTGCTCTGTTTGTCTCTTCTATCTTTGTTGGTTTTTTGTTTGTGATGTGTGTTGAATTCTCAGACTTTGTTGATGGGTCTGTGTTAATTTTATAGGAAGATTGTGAATTGATAATGGTGCTGGCAATGTGCATGAATTTAATGTGACTCTTTTCAGCTTTTTCTTCCCAAAACAAAAACTGTGGAGGACTTGAGGTGGACTGGACAGTGCGAGCTTCAGTATGGAATGGGAACTGAACAAGTTGCTCTATGAAGAATTGGACAAGGAGCTGGAGAAGGAACTGAGAACTGCTTGCCTTTGAATCCAGGTGACAGTTTGGTAGATTCAGGCAGGAGCTGGGACCATGGAAGAGGAGCCATGGAATCTGAGAGCCAGCCTTGAGTCCTTGATGTCCAGTCTCCTTGGGCATTTAATACAAACTTAGAAGACCATGATTTACTGTGGCTTAGTGGTGGGAGGACTTTGTACTCTGTATGCTATACCTCTTCAGGATGATTGAATTAAGGATGATTGGAAACTAATCTCCAATTAAGAAGAAAGAAGAGTGTTTGACTGAGAGATTAAGGCAATATGACCTAGGGGTTGTGAACTTTGACCTTTTTATTTTGTGTCCCTTAAGGAGATTTACTTCTTAAGGATGATTGAGTTAAGGATTTACTGCATGATTGTACTTTGTTTAAAACTAGGTGGCCACTTTGGTGAAAACTATGTTGCCACTTTAGTGATAACTTGTTATGTCATAACATTGTGAATGCTGTACTTTGATTTCTGTCAATGTTTTGTCTTAGTTTATTACTGAGTAAATAGAGAGTTCACTATACTATGTAATCAGAACCATGAAGCTGTTCATAGCAACAGTCCTCTGGAAAACTGCTTGTGCTTGACTTTACAGTATGTTATTCCTTCCTTCAGCCAAATCTGATGACAGTAAGCTTTGCTCACTACTCCTTACCTCCCCACTCTTCCGTCACTGCAAAAACCTTTTTCTGGTCTCTTTTATGTGAGATAATTTATTTCATTCGACCTCTCTCTTTCTCCTTTTCCCAGTACATTCTTATCTTACACCTTAATTTTATTTTTGCATATCTTCCCTTCATAGTCAACTTGCCCTGTGATTTCTGTCTATAAAAATTTTTTCCATATGCGTATGTGTATATATGTTTATGTGCACATGTGTTTATATGTGCATATATTTGTGCACATGTATGTGTACATGTGTATCTGGATATGTATATGCATATGGATGTATATATGTATATATGCATAGGCATGTATTTGTCTGTACATGTGTGTATGTATATGTGTATATATGTATTCCTTCTAACTACCCTAATATTGAGAAAAGTCTCAGGAGTAACAAATGTCATCTTTCCATGTAGGAATCAAAACAGTTCAATTTTAAGAAGTTCCTTATGATTTCTCTTTCCTGTTTGCCTTTTCATGCTTCTCTTGAAAGTCAAATTTTCTGTTAAGTTTTGGTCTTTTTATCAAGAATGCTTGAAAGTCCTCTATTTCATTGAATTTCCATTTTCACCCTGAAGTATTGTAGTCACTTTTGTTGGGTAGTTGATTCTTGGTTTTCATCCAAGCTCCTTTGACCTCCAGAATATCTTATTCCAGGTCCTCTGTTCCCTTAAGGTAGAAGCTACTAAATCTTGTGTTATCCTAATTGTGTTTCAACAGTATTTGAATTATTTCTTTATGGCTGATCCCAATATTTTCTCCTTTAAATGAGAACTCTGGAATTTAGCTACAATATTCCGAGTATTTTTCTTTTTGGAAACTCTTTCAGCAGGCAATCTGTGGATTCTTTTGATTTCTATTCCCCACTCTGGTTCTAGAATATCAGGGCAGGTTTCCTTGATAATTTCTTGAAAGATGATGTCTAGACTCTTTTTTTTTATCATGAATTTCAGTTAGTCCAATAATTTTTAAATGATCTCTCCTATATCTATTTTCCAGCTCAGCTTTTTTTTTCGCAATGAGATATTTCACATTGTCTTCTATTTTTTTCATTTTTTTGTTCTGTTTTATAATTTCTTGATTTCTCATAAAGTCATTAGCTTCCATTTATTCTATTTTAATTTTCAAGGAATTGTTTTATTCAGTGAGTTTTTGGACCTTCTTTTCCATTTGGCCAATTCTGCTTTTCAAGGCATTTTTCTCCTCATTGGCTTTTTGGACATCTTTTGCCATTAGGGTTAGTCGATTTTTTAAGCTGTTGTTTTTGTCAGCATTTTTTGGGTCCCATTTACCAAGTTATTGACTTGTTTTTCATGATTTCCTTGAAACATTCTCATTTCTCTACCTAATTTTTCTCTACTTCTTTTACTTGATTTTTTTTTATAAGACAGAAAGGGTTAAGTGTCTTTACCAAGGTTACACAGCTAATTAAGTGTCAAATGTCTGAGGTCAAATATGAATGCAGATTCTCTTGACTTCAGGCTCAGTGCTCTATTCACTGTGCCACTTAGCTGTGTCCCTTACTTGATTTTCTAAATCGTTTTTGAGTTCTTCCATGACATGAGACCAACTCATATCTTTCTTGGAGACTTTGAACTCTGTCCAAAGCTTTCACTTTGTTGTCTTCTGATTGTATGTTTTGATCTTTCTTGTCACCAAAGTAAGATCCTATAGCACTGTTTGCTCAATTTTCCAGCCAATTACTTGACTGTTTAGCTCCTTGTTAATGTAGAACTCTGTTTTCAAAGTGGAGAGCACACTGTTGCAGGCATCAGGGATTTTGCACAACTGTTTTCAGAGATATTTCTAGGGACCTGTTCAGGTTCCTCCAAGGTGTTATGATCAAAGGAGAGATGTTTATTCGTCTCCTGGTCTGTGCTCTGCTCTGTGAGTGACTACAAGCACTCTTTTCTGCCTTGGAACTATAAGGATTACATCCTCACTTCTCCCACAGGCTCTACCCCACCAGTATTCATTCTCACCCCAGGATTACCACCCAGGACTGCAACCTGCATCTAGGCAAAGCAAGAGAATCATGTTTCAGAGCCAGCAAAGAGATCTCTCCTATCACTCTCTGATGATCTGCTCAATCCCCCATCATCTGTGGTCCAAGAGCTCTGGAAGCACTCCATTGCCACCGCCACTGCAACTGCTACCATAGCCACCCCCACTACCCTGGGTCTTGGGCCTGACCATGTTCCTCTCTCACCAAGGTGTCACAGACTCCTCCTCCTACTGACTTTATAAGTTGATTTTGTCATTTGTGGGTTGAGAAGCCCATAAACTGCCACAGCTGCCAGTAAGTCAGTCTCTTTAGACCTCCTCTGTGTGTTGCAGGGACCCAGTCGATTATGGTATGGCCCACACTGGACAGTGTTTCTCTTCCAGCCTGGAACAATAGACCTTTCCTGTTGACCTCCCAAGTTGTATTGAGCTAGAAATGTGTTTCAGGCTATCATTTTGTAGGTTCTGTAGCTCTAGAATTAGTTTAGAGTCATTTTTTTACAGGGATTTGGAGGGGGTCAGGAGACAGTTCAAGAAAGTCTCTGCTTCCACTCTGTTACATTGGCTCTGCTCTCCCACCTCTCTTCATTCAAATTCTTACAGGAAAATTTAAATGAGTTATAGTTAGAAAAAGCAAAACTACACTGGTGGTGGACATCAACTGTCCCTCTCAGAACTCAGTAAATACAACCACAAAATAGACAAGAAACTAAAGAGGTAAATAGAATTTTAAATAATTTAGATATGGAGGCGGAGCCAAGATGGCGGTGTAGCAGCAGCAACATATCGCAGCTCTCACAAAGCCACCCCAAAATACCCATAAAATAGGACTCTGAACCAATCCTAGAACTCCAAAATGCACACAAAGATACTTTCCACTAAAGTCCGCTCAGCTATAAGAAACCATATCAGCACTGTGAACCGAAACCAGCCTGGCCTGAAGCCGTGGCTGTGCCCCAGGGGCGGCTGGACGAGAGGAGCAGTGAGCGGATTAGCGGCAGCTGCAAGCAACATTCAGGACTAGGTCAGTGGGAATTGCGAAATCGGGGGAGAAAAGCATCTGGCCGAAAGGCCTCCAGAGTGAAAAAGAGAAAGGCAGAGGTTTTGCACCCGCCTCTGCATTGCAGCTTCCCGCCCACGGCCTGCAGACAGCAGGGGGACTAAGCAATTGTTCTGAGGCCAGTGCTCTCATGCTGAGTGGCCTGTATCCGGATCGCCGTCTTGGGCCTCGGTCTTGGAGTCTTCATTATCCAGTCAGCGGGAAGTAAGTAGGAAGAGTCCCAGCATCTAACTGAGAGCTACAGCAGCTGGGAGGACCCCAGCGATTTGAGACAGAGCTTTCCCTTCTGGAAGCAGAGCCCCACAGAGATTAAAAAAAAAATCATGGATTGAACAACCATGAGTAAGAATAAGCATAAGAAGCAAAGTAAGAACAGCTCCCAAACCCTAGATTACTTCTTTGGGGAAAAGAAAGATCATGGGAGAGACAGGGAGGAGGAGAGCACAGCCAGAGCGCCCCCACCAGGGGCCTCCAATAAACATGAAGAATGCCTTAAAGCTAGAGATGAGCTGAAGAAGGATTTTCAAAACCAAATAAGGGAAGTGGAAGAAAA
>CM053580.1:124289603-124306320 GCA_028627135.1 Pseudochirops cupreus
ACTTGAGATACACAGGCACTGTGGTTGGGAGATCCATCCCGCCCTACCGAAAAGTGACACAGGAGAGAATAGACTGGGGAGGAAGGACTCACTGGGATGGCTGTTTTGGGGCAGTGGGTGGGGAAAAGAGGGGGAGAAAATATGTAACTCAAAATGTTGTGGAAATGAATGATGCAAACTAAAATAAAATTAAAAAAAAAGAAATCCAAAAAATAATAATAATAATAATTTAGATATGACAGATCTTTAGAGAAAACTGAATGGGAACAGAAAGGAATATACCTTTTTCTCAGCAGAACATAACACCTACACAAATTTGACCCTATGTTAAGGCATAAAAACTTCAAAATCTAATATAGAATGGAAAAATGCTAAATGTATTCTTTTTGGATCAAAATGCAATAAAATTACATTCATATAATCTAATCCTAAGGAATAAGTGAGTCAAAGAAAAAATCATAGAAGCTATAATTTCATTAAAGAGAATAACAATAAAGCCTTGTTACATGCCAAAATTCATGGGATGCAGCCAAAGGAGTACTTATACAAAAATTTATTCCTCTAAAGTCTTACACCAAAAAAGTAGAGAAAGAACCAATCAATGAATTGGGCATGCAATTAAAAAAGATAACAACAATAACAACAAAATACAAAGAACGAATTAAAAATACCCAATAGTGTACCAAATTGGAATTCCTGAATATCAAAAGTGAGGTCAATAAGATTTGAAGGGAACAAAAACCTATTGAGCTAATAATTAAATCTAAAAGCTGGTTTTCGGGGAAAAAACCAACAACAATAAGATAGATTTGTCAATTTAATTTACCAAAGAAAGAAGAAAACCAAATAACCAGTATCAAAAATGTAAACATTGAATTCACAACCAATGAAGAGGAAATTAATTGTTAGAAAATATTTTGCCAATTACGTGCCAATGAATTTGAAAATCTGAGCAAAGTCTGTGAATATTTATTAAAAATATATGTTATCCAGGTTAGCAGATCAGGAAATACAATACCCAAATAACACCATATTAGAAAAAGTAAATGAACAAGTCATTAATGAATTCCCTAAGAAAAAATTCCTTGGTTCTGATGTGTTTACAAAGAAATTTGGTACCAAACAATTAAAGAACAATTAATACCAATATTGTATAAATTACTTGGAAAAATATGTGAAGGAGTCCTACCAAACTCCTTTTATGACACATATATGGTACTGATACATAAACCAAGAAGAGATAAAACAGGAAAAGATAATTATAGACCAATTTCTATAATGATTATCAATGGACAAATTTTGAACAACTACTAGCAAGGTGATTA
The DNA here is from genome assembly GCA_028627135.1 of Pseudochirops cupreus. Lineage (NCBI taxonomy): Eukaryota > Metazoa > Chordata > Mammalia > Diprotodontia > Pseudocheiridae > Pseudochirops > Pseudochirops cupreus. The sequence goes on from CM053580.1 coordinate 124,290,929, forward strand.
CAGAAATCTCTCAAAAGTTTTATACACTATGACCAAGTGGGATTTATTGCAAGAATGCATGTTTGGTTCAATATTAGTATAACTATCAACATTATTGACCTTATTAATAAAACCAAAAGAAATAATTTTACTTCAATAGATGCCCAAAAAGATTTTGACAAAACATAGCACCCATTCCTATTAAAAACAGTAGTGTGCATAGGAATAAAGGGAGCATTCCTCAAAATGATAAGCAATCTCTATCTAAAACCATCAACAAACGTTCTGTGTAATGAGGATAAGCTAAAAGCCTTCCCTAAAAGACCACTATTTTGTTTTAAATTTTATTTTAGTTTGCATCATTCATTTCCACAAGATTTTGAGTTACATATTTTCTCCCCATCTTTCCCCTACCCAGCTCCCCAAAATAGCCAACCCAGTGTATCCCTCCTCCCCCAGTCTATTCTCTCCTATGTCTTCCCCCCTCACCCCTCTGACTTTTTGGTAGGGCAGGATGGATCTCCCAACCACAGTGCCTGTGTAATTCAAGTTCCAGTTGGATGAAGTTAATAATAATACTACTAATAATAATTACGTATATATGTAGATAGATAGATAGATAGATAGATAGATAGATAGATATTTATAACATTTGATTCTAGAACTTTAGATTCTAGATTGTTTCTCTTCCTCCCTCGTCACCCACCCCCACTGGAAGGACAAGCAATCAAATACAGGCTGAACATGTGAAATTACGCAGAACCTCTCCATAGTGAGCACACTGAAGACCACTATTTTTCAATAAATGACTAAAAAAGTTAGCTATATTAAGAAGAAAAATAAATCAAAGAAATTCCAATTGACACTAAGGAAACAAAACTGTAGCTCTTTGCAGGTGATGTGATGATATACTTCGAGAATCCTACAGAATCAACTAAATATACTATGTAAAATAATTAACAATTTTAACAGAGTTTTAGGGTATAAAATAAATCATCAGCATTTCTATATATATATACCCAAGAAAGCCCATAAGCAAGAGATACAAAGAGAAATTACAATTAAAATAACTGTAGGCAATATGAAGTATTTGGAAACCTACCTGCCAAGACATAAAGCCACATACAAGCAGCTTTCCAGAGTACTCCTGCTGTGAACAGCTTCAAGGTTTTGATTACATAGTATACTTATCTCTCTATTTATTCAATAACAAAACAGAGCAAAACATTTATAGAAAATCAAAACACAGCATGCACAATGTTACAACTTATCACAGAAAATCAAAATATAGCATTCACCAGTTCACAACTGAAAAACTTATCACTAAAATGGCCATATAGTTTTCAAGAAAGTGGTCACATTGCTTTAAACAAAGTAGATTCATTTAGTCAATCACAAAATCCTTAATTCAATCACAAAGTATCAAAGTCAATAGTAAATCATAATCTTCTGAGTCAGTACACAGTATCCAAGTAAAGTCTTCTTTCTGCTTGAGTTGAGACTGGCTCTTAGCTTCCATGGTTCCTCTTCTATGGTCCCAGCTCCAAATGTCACCTGGGTTCAAAGGCAGGCAGCAACCAGTTCCTTGTCTAGCTCTTTTCCAATTCTTCATCCAGTTCCCATTCCATATTGAAGTTCACAATGTCCAGTCCACCTTAAGTCCTTCACAGTTCCTCTTTCTGGGAAGACAAAGCTTGACAGAGACACAATAGTATTCATAAACATTGCCAGCACCATCATCAATTCACTATCTGCCTGTGAAATCAAATCAGACCCACCAAAAAGGTCTGAGAAGTCAACACAAATCATCAACATAGAAATCAACACAGACACAGAAACAAGGTGCAGGAGGTCAGCACAAATCATCAGTAAAGTCTTAAGACTTCCAAAATCCTCTTCTGGAACTTCTGTAAACATGCAACCAGAAAATCCTCTTTCAGAGCTTCCAGTAAGGTCCCAGCGCTTCTGTACAAAGTATCACAAACAAATATCAACACAGAGCAGACAGACAGAGTGCCAGGAAACCACAAGTTTTCTCTTTCTTGACTCAGCCACCACAAGAGTCCTCTTCTCAGTTCTGCTGTCTCTAGCCTGGGCCTCTCCATATATAAGGTCATTAGCTCCTCTCCTTCCTGTTGCAGAAGGTAATGAGTTCTAGGGTTCACAAGTTGTGGGGTTCACACTTTCTGTTCCTTAAAGGACTTGATACAAGGCTCAAAAGACACTTGAATAGAAACAAAGTGTTAATTCAATAGCTGAAACAAGGTATGAACTACTGCTGTGCTCGCCATTATACAAGACAAACCCTGGACCTATATAAATACAATTACGAAACACTTTTCATACAAATAATTTCAGATTTAAACAATTGGAAAAAAAATATCAATCGTGCATAGACTGAGTCAATATAATGAAAATGACAATACTGCCTAAACTAATTTACTTATTGAGTGCCATATAAAACTACCAAAAAATTCTTTGATAGAACTAGAAAAAAGAGCAACAAAATTCATCTGGAAGAACAAAAGGCCAAGAATATCAAGGAAATTAAAGAAAAAAAATGCAAAGAAAGTATCCTAGCAACACTGGATCTCAAACTTTATTATAAAGTAGTAATCATCAAAACTATCAAGTACTAGCTAAGGAACACAGTGGCAGTTCAGTAAGCTAGATTAGCTATGCAAGACTCAGTAGTCAATGACCACAGCAATCTCATATTTGAAAAAACCAAAGATGCCAGCCTTTGGGATAAAAACTCACTATTGAGAATAACTGCTGGGAACATTGCCAAACAATGGGACACAAATCAAGCAACATATCGTACCATATACCAAGATAAAGTCAAAAAGTTTCTGTGATTCATTTTTTATTCACTATTTTATTTTCTACCAATTACATGTAAAAACAATTTTAACATTTTCTTTTCAAATTTTGAGGTCCAAATTTTCTTTTTCCCTCTCCTACTTCCCATTGAGAAGGCAAGTAATTTGACATATGTTATATATGTATAAGTCATGTAAGAAAGAAAAGCTAGACGAAAAAAAAACCCTGAGAAAAACAAAGAGAAATCCAAGACATCTTACACCATACACTAAGATTAGCTCAAAATGGGTACATGTGTTAAACATAAAGTTTGATATCATAAGCAAATTAAGAGAGTAAGGAATATTTTACCTGTTAGATCTATGAAGAATGGAAGAATTTATGACCAAACAAAAGCTAGAAAACACCGTGAAATGCCAAATGGATAATTTAATTACATTGCATTAAAAAAAAAAAGCTTTTTCACAAAAAAAGGCAATGAACCAAGACTAGTGTGGAAGCAGAAAGCTGGGGGCAAAAGTTTATATCCAGTGTATGAAAAAGATCTTAATTCTAAAAATATATAGAGAACTGTGTCAAGTTTATAATAGTAGAAGTTATTTGCCAATTGATAAATGGTCAAATATATGAATTGGGAGTGTTTAGATGAAGAAAGCAAAGCATTTGAAGAAGTGCTCTAAATCACTAATGATTAGAGAAAGGCAAATTAAAACAACTCGGAGGTACCGCATCACACCTATCAGATTGACCTAAATAAAACAGAAAAAATTAAATGTCAGAGATGTGGGAAAACTGAAACAGTAATGCATTCTTGGTGGAGTTATGCTGTGATCCAACCATTCTGGAGAGCAATTTGCAAATTTGCCTAAGGCTATAAAAATGTGCTTATCCTTTGACCCAGCAATACCATTTCTAGGACTGTGTTTCAAAGATATTGTAGAAAGAGGAAAAAGACCTAAATATTTTCAGCAGGCATTTTCATCATGGCAAAATATTGGAAACTGAGGGAATGCTCCCACCAACTTGGGAATGTCTGAACAAGCTGTGGTATATGAATATAATGGAATACTATTGTGTGATAAGAAATGATGAGTAAGCAATTTCAGAAAAACCTGGACTTATATGAACTAATGCAAAGTGAAAGAAGCAGAAATGGGGGAATATCATACACAGTATCAGGAACATTGTGTAATGACCAACTATGTATGACTCAGTTCTTCTCAACAGCGTAATGATCCAAGGAAAGTACAAAGCCCTCATGAAGGAAAATGCTATCCAAATGCACATAAAGAACTGATGGACTCTGAATGTAGATCAAAGTATATTTTATCCTACCTACTTTACTCTTTTTCATTTTTTTGTCTTGTGATCTGTTTCTTCTTCCACAACTGTGACAAACATAGAAATATGTTTTACACAATAACACATGTATAACTTTTATCAAATTGTCTAGCATTTTAGGGAGAGGGGATGGGAGGTAGAGAGGGAGAAAAATTTGGAACTCAAAACATCATAAAAATAAATGCTAAAAATTATCTTGATGTAATTGGGGGGGGGGGGAATGCTTTAAAAAAAAAAAGAAAAAGAAATGCACATAGATTGGTCTACACTCAAAGTCCTGATGGTGGGACAAAGTCTTTCATGATAAAAAATGTAATATGATATTAGAGCCATCCAAGACATAAACATATAAGGAAAGTATAACTTAAAATCTCTATAAGCAACAGTTAAAACAAAAGTTCAGCTTGGACACAAGGTTAGATATACTTCCAAGTAGAAATGAATCAGGAGTTTAAAATAATGCCATGTGTAAAATTAGCAAGTTCCAGGAAAGAATGAGAAAAAGAAACAAGATATTTGGAGAGAAAATTGGGAAGCAGAATTAGCAACTTGTTAAAAGAGGCACAAACCTTACCCAAGTAATGTACTACTTGAACATTGGAATGGAGAAGTATGGGGTGGCTAGGTGGCACAGTGAATAGAGCACTGGCTCTGGAGTCAGGAAGACCTGAGTTCAAATCCAGCCTCAGACACTTGGCACTTACTAGCAGTGTGACCTTGGGCAAGTCACTTAACCCCAATTGACCTGCCCTCCTCCCTCCCCTCCCCCCCAAAAAAGAATGGAGAAGTACAAGATGATAGTTACTTTGAGACAATGAGAAATGTAAAAAAAGTCAAAATAATTAAAATTAGAAAGAGAAAAACCAGAACTGCCCTATAAAATAGCTAAAGGAGAAAAAATTTTCAAATCACTGGACTATCAGAAAGCCATAGAGGAAAAAAAGTAGCTTGACATCCTATTTAAAGATATCATGAAAGAAACCTCTCAGACTTATTAGATAAAGACAACATGCAAATAGAATGTATCCATCAATCTCTTTATTATAGAGATGATGAAGTGAAAATTCCAAAGAATACCATAACTTGTTATTCTTGTAATCCAAGAATTTCACATCAGAGAAAAATACCCTAAAAGCAGCCAAAAAGAATAGTCAAGTACCAAATATTCACATTCAGAATTATAAAATATTTAGCATCTACCAGAATAAAGAAGTGAAGACATTAGATTATGCTACTTCAAAAGGCAAAATATTACAACCAGTTATAAACGAGTACAATGAGATAGGGAGAAAATTGACCTTTAATGTAATAGAAAAATTCTATAAATTCTTGATCAAAAGACCAGAACTAAGTAGAAATATTGAAATACAAACACAGTTGTCAGGAAAAACATAAAAAAAGATAAGTACAAGTGAAATATTTTTAAGATGCTGTAGATCAGTGGTTCTCAACCTTCCTAATGCCGCGACCCTTTAATACAGTTCCTCATGTTGTGGTGACCCCCAACCATAAAATTATTTTTGTTGCTACTTCATAACTGTAATTTTGCTACTGTTATGAATTGTAAGGTAAATATTTGACATGCAGGATATATTTTCATTGTTACTTATTGAGCATAACCCACAGGTTGAGAACAACTGCTGTAGATAGACTATCTTCATATTCTAATGGGGGAGAATACAAGTGTCCCTTCAGAACCTCAGTGTCAAAGATGGAGTTAAATAAGAGAGAGTGTTTTTGCTTGGTGATAAAGAAATGTAAAACTGGTAGTTACCTATTAATAGAGAAATGGTCAATATATTTCAGTATACAAATGTATAAAATAAAATTGTGATATAAGAGATATTGAAAGAAACCTGAGAAGACTTTATGAACTGATGCAAAGGGATAGAATCCAGAGAAAAAAATTATGTAATAGCAATAAGATTGTGAAAAAAATAATTAAGACATGGAGTCTATTAAATGCAATGAGAAACCATAACTTGCCTAGTTGATTATTGAGGGAACATGCTACCCACCAAGGGATAATGATCTTGAGATGCAAAATGAAGCATACAATTTTGGAAAGAGCAAATACATGTGATTGTTTTTTTTTCCCTATTCTTATTTGCTACAAGTATTTTATTTTTAAATTATGGATGGGAGAGCTAAAGATAGGGTTGTACTCCCAGTGAAAACAAAAAGGAAATAAATGAGCATCATAAAAAAAAATAAGAAAACCACATTTAGCTTACATTTGGATGAGGGAGAGGGCACAGTTCAAATATGATTCCTCTCACGCTGCTGTGAATATAAGCCAACAAAATGTCAGCAAAGTAGAATAACACAAAAGATTAAATTCTTTGAATTTTCTTGAGAAATGGAGGGGTTTATCATGGGAATTAAGGTGTTTCTATTGATTTATTGATCAATTTAGATTATTCAATTAAATTGTGGAAACCATTTAATGATCCCATCATCCTTAAAACCAACCATCCATTAATACATAATCTGTCCTTAAAGCAAATATAACCACAAAAACAGACTACTTCACTGAACTCTACTATCCCTTGAATCATTTCATGTAATTTTAGAGTAATATAACTCTGTGTGCTTTTTTAATTGTTGTTGTTTTATTCATTGTTATTACATTTGTTATTATTCTTTAGCTCTCAGTTACCTCATTTATAAAGTGAGAGTGTTGGATTAGAATCAGTGGTTCCCAGCCTTCCTAATGCTGCAACCTGGGCGTATTTGTGTGTGGGCAGACCCGCCTGGAGACGGATAGAGAAGCAATGTCTTGGTTCCTAAGACCATCAGAAATATGTGTTTTCCAATGGCCTTAGGTGACCCCTGTGACTCCTGTGAAAGGGTTGTTTGACCCTCAAAGGGGTCGCAACCCACAGGTGGAGAACCGCTGGATTAGATGATCTCTAAGATACTTTCAACTCTAACATTCTAAGATCTAAAATACATTTCTAGGATCTGACACCTCAATTTTCCATTATTTATATGAATAAGCAGCATTATTTTCATCCTTAGGGTAAATGTTGAAATTTCATTTTCATATTTTCTAATGCCATGTATATAGGAAAAGTTCTGGCAAAAGTTACTATCCGGCTTGCCTCGTCTTATTCAATGTTACACAGTGTATTGATTAGGTGAAGAACTTACTATTTTAGTTGAATAAAAGTATTAAGACATAAATACATGTCCTCAAGGATTCTCCAAGGAATCTTCACAAACAAAACTTTTTCCTATAATCACTTGGACATGATATTGAATATTTAGGAATGACCAAAATAAATAATTTCTGAAATGTGAGGAAGAAAATGCTTTCAAGACAGATTCCTAATTCGGGAAGCATAGGATATATTAGAACACCATGAAGCACATACCATCTCTATCATTCTATCTCCTATTGATGTAATTTCAAAGAAGGTTTCAGTAGGGATACATTCCAAATAAAAATCTATCCTTAAAAACAAACAAAATACCAAAAACAAAGCAATGCTAACTCCCAATCTATTGTTCTAAGTATTTTTTTACATTTATCTAAATTTATAGAAAAAGGTATCTAAGACTAATTCTTCTACTTCCCCTGTTGTCACTAAATCTTTTGCAGCCCAGCTTTTTACTTTACCTTTCTATTGAAACTGTTCCCTCCATGTTTATCAAGGATCTCTTGATTGCTAAATCTGATGACCTTCTTCAGCTCTCATTTTTCTCAGACTGTCTACTATGTTTGACATAGTTGTTGACCATCTCTTCCCGAATATTCAGGCACTAATATTCTGGGCCTTCTGTCTAATTGTTCTTTCTCAGTCTCCTTTGCTGGTTTATTATCCACATCATTCTCTAAAACTGTGGTTGTTCTCCAAAGTTCTGTCTCAGGTCTCCTTTACTCTCTATACACTTTGTCATTAATATCATCAGCTAACAAAAGGTTAATTATCACCTCTATACTGATGAATAATAGACTTCTTAATCCAGCCCTAGCATCTCCCCTTAGTTTTAATCACACATCCCCAACTGCCAATTTGTTACTTGAAAATGAATATACCTAAGACATCTCAAACATCACATGTCCCAGACAGAATTCATTACCTTCCCCACCCCTACCAATCCATTCCTCTTTCAAACTCCCCTATTAATGTCAAAGGCACCTCTCAGTCTCCTCAGATGAATGACCCTGGCATTAATCTTGGTTCTGTAATCCCTATATCAAATCCCTTGTCCTTATCACCTTAACAAAATCTCTTGCTTCCAATTTCACTCTATTCATACAACCACCAGCTTAGTTAAAGCTTTTTCCTGCTTCTCTTCTGGTTTACTGTAAAGATTGATTGATTTCCTAATTGATTTCCCTGTCTCAAGACTTTTGTCCATTTTACTCTATCTGCTGTACTATTACCAAGCTGATTTTCTTTTAACTCAGATTTGACCAAATGAGTCCTATAACAGCATTCTTTTGCCTTTAGGATAAAATATGAACTTCCTGTTTAGCTTTTAAAGGTCTTAATAAACTTGTACCAACCCATCTTTTCACCTTCATTATATATACTTCATATCTCACACTGTGATCCAACCAAATTAGCCTTCTTTCTCTTCCTCACAGGAAATACCCCATTTCTTGATTTCAGATATTTGCATGGCTTGGTCCTCATCCCTGCCTCAAAAAAATGTATTCCTCTTTCAAGGTGCTGCTCAAACACTCTCTTTTACATGTATTATATGATTCCTCCAGTTGCTGGTGCCTTTTCTTCATATGTGTATATGTGTGCATGTGCATAGATATATACACACATGTACATATGTATGTATATATGTATATTTCCATCCTTTCAGTATCCTTGCCATGAAAAACCCATGAACTGTACAGTTCATGGGCTCAGAAAGAATTAGATAAGACTGAACAACTCAAGAATAATGACAAAATACAAAAGAGAAATAAGGCAGAGAAGTTAGGTAACTTGCCCACACGAACACAACTACTTAATCGTATAGCTAGGCCTAAATTATTTGCCCAGTCATGTCATGGTATGTTGAATTTAGGTCTCTTGATTACTAGTTCCTACTCTTTTTATTTCAAAGTACGCCATCCTCCAAGCATAGGTCCCTTCAAGTAGATGTTTCGTTAGCTACTTCTTTCAGGTATATATGCATGGTTGTTGTGACTACTTCCTACTACAGTATTCTATAATGCTAAAAGCTCACTATGACTATGAGTATGTTGATCTGGGCTGCTATCCAATGGTGTGAGAGTTAGTTGGAACAAACATACTTTTTATATTTGGTTTCATTTTGTGACATCAATGGTGACTGGGTCCATATTCCAACAGAAACTAACATTACTAAGAACATCTGACTTTGATGAGACGAAACTGTAGTAAACTATATTCTGCATACAAATAGTTCCTTGTATTTCTGTATTTAATGCAATAAGCATTTAATTGTTTGTTATATTATGCTTTTTAATATTTTGGCGATTTAAAATTTGATTTTACTCCAAGAAAACATGCAAAAGTTGTAATTATGAATGATCATACTTCATTAACTATTTTAAAAATTGCAGTAGCATTGTTGTGGAGAAGTCAAACATTTTAAGTATCCTTCACATCAACAATAAAATAAATCACTCACATACAAACATAAGGGAAAGTGATCAAAAATTAAAAACAGTGCAGGAACTGATAAGTTCTTGCTATAAAACAGCACAATCTAGCCTCAGAAAACAAGCAGTCATCCAAAGGACCACACAGCTAAACATAAACATCCCCCCCTCCAAAAAAATGTATTTCCCTTTTTATGAGCAAGACACTACGTAGACTGTCACACTGGATCTTGGAAAAGGTAATTTTTATGAATGAAACTCTGTGGTCAAGTCTGTAAAATCAGGACGTCTTCAATGGGCTATAAAAACCTCTTTCTGAAATTGCTGATTTTTTTTTTTTACTTTCCATGGAATTGTTAGTCTTATCCTCATGGAGAAATTGATAAATTCAGGTAAATAAATATTGAGAAACAGACATTTTCTAGACTTACATATAGTCTCAAAAGAGATAGACTAATATGGTCTTGCGTCATTCCATAAATCATGAAAATTTTTAAAAGTGTTTTAAGAAATAGATATCATGTATTTTAATTGCTTCAGGACTTACCTATTATAAACTCCACTGGCCTATGATCAAGGTTAGACTTTGAAAGACTGATTTTTCATCAAAAAATACTCTTAATATCCAATGTAATAAAAGTTTTAGGATGAAGAATTAAATATGAGTCAAAATTTTGTGAACTCAATGTCAAATTACATAAAATAAGTGATTGCAGCCAAAGGAGGGCACATTGCATATTGATTTTTCAGATATTAGATTAAATCAATAATTTAATTATTTTACTTAATTTCTTTAAGATGTTCATTTTCCTTTCATTTCATTCCACAGTAAGTAGTCTTCCTAAATTGCTATCACACACATACAAGAATTATCACTAGATGACGTATCTCCTGGTGAAGGGACTCATTGATTCTTGTTCATCTGACTCATATATAAAAAAGTCACATTTTAGACACATCCCTGGATTCTCTAGAGATTGGTAGGACTTGTCATATTTTCTGCTTCACTGACATTGCCTTCAGGAACCCTGGGTAATTATGCATTCTTCAGGCAATAAAATAAAACTATAATTAAGGAAGTGGACAGTTTGTTTAAATTCTTTGATGTGATAAATACATTGAATATCATTATGTTTCATACATTTTCACTTTCCTTTGGTGTTACCAGATTTTACACTGACTAATGTCATTAAAATACTCTAAAGATCTATGAAAACACACCATAATCTTTTGCAGAGAACAGGGGCTATAGTTAGTGAGTGATATTGACAGAGGCAAAGTAGCAGACAAAATTGAAGTGTTATCCATTAGGGAAGACCATATTTTTTATTTTCAGTAGCGTAATAACTCCACATCAGCAAATGAATACTTCATTTCTAATTAGGTGACTATTATGCTCTATATCTGCACATAAAAGGCCAAGCTTAGTTGATGTCTTTCTAAACATGATTTTTCTCTTCTCATCTATCTAGAAGAGACAACGAATGCCCCTGCTAAAAATCAAATTTGTAGCAATTTTGGTAGAGATTATTAAACAGGTAATTCTTTACATATTTTATTCACCCAACTGTGGGTCATTAGTTAACTCTTCACATTTGCATGAGTTGGACACTATTATTCTTGTTTTACTAGAAAAGAAAATGACATAGTTAATTTAAGTGGTCTTTCTCAAAGCATGTCAAGCTTGATTCCCAAGGCTTAGTTATCTGACTCAATAGGTATTGTGCTGCTATAATGTTTTTCTAGGGCAACTCAATAGCCAAAACAGGAAAAATTAAACCATTTATTATTTTCCACCAAATACTTATTAAATTCCCACTATCTGTGAAGCATTATAGGAAACATATTAGATAGAGAGATAGATACATATATACAGATAGATATGTATATGCACATATACATATTTATACATATATTCTCATATATTATACATTTCTTATAAGAATATTTTATAATTATAAGAACAGAAGAAAAAATATTGAAGACATTTCCTAAATATATTGAAAAAGTGAAAGATTGGCATTCTAATGAAATTGCCTTTGAAATTATAGCAAATGGGTTGCAGGAACATAGATCAAGAGCTAGAAAGGATCTTAAAGGCGACCTAATTTCCCCTTCCTTTTACAGATGAGAAAAGTCATCCTTAAGTCCAAGGGGACACAGAAGATAACAATCAGATGTAAGATTTGAAGCATGGTCCTCTGACTCCAGTGCCAATGCCCTAAAAATTGTGTGATAGGATGATAGAATTACAACTTTGAGAGGGCAATAGAGACATCAAGCTTGACCCTCTCGTTTTAAAGCTGAGAAAGCAGAGATAACATGAGATTAAGAGACACCCAAGATCATTCCGCTATTAATGCTTGAGACAGGATTTGACCAAATTTTTTTTGCATGTTCAGCCCTCTGTCCACTACATAATTCTACTATATTTGTACAGATATAGATTAATAAGGCCCAGAATGCAATCTAATTAATTCATTCTAATCTAACCTAGGAAACACTTGTTAAATGGGGCCCCATGCAAAGTGTTTGTTTACTTAATCATGAAGATTCAAAGATAAAAAGAGGAAAAAAATAGTCCCTGTCTTCAATGAGATTACAGGAGTAATGCAAAAAATAAATAGTTAGGAATTTATGTGATAACTTGTATAGGTACAAGTAGGGGTGATGTCAATTAAAAATAAAAAGCAAAGTGACAGATTCAAGAATAATTGAGAAGACAGATTTTAGAGTGAAAACATTGGAGGACAGTAAAGAAACAAAGGTTAATTTAAAAATTTGAAAGTGGTCAACAAGGCAAATTGTATCATTATTATCAACAATAATAGGAAACTCAGAAAGAAATTTTGCTTTAGTAGCTTTAAATGTAAGGAGATATAATGATTTCAAATTTTTTTTTTTTTATGCTCAGGCTGTCTAAGTAGATGGAAATCACCAATTTTGCCTATTTTTGTACTCCTCATTGAAGTTCTCCCTTAAAACATGAAGTTTGCTATTTTTATTTCGGCAACATCAGAAGTTCACATTTCAGTGTTGGCCACTGTCTTATCCACTGGATTTAGTGTTTATCAATTCCCTAACCTGGCACTGAGTATTCTAAGACCAAAGCATTATGGAGTAACTCAGGCCATAGCCTTTTACTGATAACTAGGTATCTCCTGGCATGTATGAGGATTTGAGGGAGGACTAGAACCTCTGATGTGAGGCTTCCTGAGCCGTTTTCAGGGCTGCTCATTTACTTCTGGCATCCCCCTGCCATTCAACTCTTACCTGTGGTTCCAAGAAGGTGTAGTGTGAGCAGCGACTGAGACATAAAAGATAACAAGGTCGTTCACTATATCCCTGGCTACTGACAGTCATATTGATTTTTGTCCTGCCACTAAACTTTGATGTCTCTGAAAGACAGAGTGAGGCTGATGACTTTGTGGAACTCTGCTATACTTAAATTTAATTCACCTGCAAGTCAAGACATCACCTGTGATGTCATTGGCCCTTTTTCCTAAAATGAAAGACAAAAAACAACAGATATCTCTTATAGCATGATAAAATAATTATTTTCAGGTCTATACTTGGTGGGATGGATGACAATGAAAATTTCTTTAGATTCTCAAACATGTTCTTCCCTACTACTTAGCAGTAATTGTTCTCTACATAAGTAACTTTGTTGTAAGATAATTACAACAGAGAGCAAAAGAACAACCCATGATTGATTTACTTAAAGAGATGGATCAAAGAATATTCTTTGCAGCCAGCATTGGCTTAAGAAAGCAGGAGATGGAAATTTTGTGGTTCCTTCAATCTGCAATCTCGTGTTGAGTCTCCTACATTTACGTGGGAAACACAGAAGTCTATAGTTTGAAATCAACTCAGTGACAGTAACAACTTCCATAGATGACTGACCAACCTTAAGATTTTATGCAGAAATTTTCTCCCTTTATTTAAATTTTCAGTTTCCTGAGGGCATCCTACAACAATGATTGATTAAATGGGAAGCTACATATAAAATGTGAAATCAAAAGTTTTAGAAATGTGGAAAGATCTCAACAATTTAGGGAGGTTAAAAATAGTAGGAAGCCATAATGAAAATGCTAAGGAGATTTTTTTTTATTAGTCTAGTATAATGTACCTAAGGGATTTCTTAATAAATAATTTGACCACTGCTGGGGCAAATAACCATGACATATATTCCTTGTGAAAGAAACAATAGGGTTTTTGCTTAAGGAAATTATGCTTTGATATAGTCCTTAGAAACAATGCCATTCCATTCACAAAGGAAAATAACATTTGTAGTTATAAAAACCTGAATAACACATATATATTTTAATAAAGAACCTAGCACCTGCAAATTAGACATTGCTGCATGCATTATGCAAGTTGTGATTTAAGTGGCCTTATACATAAGACAAGGAGACTTTGGTTAAAAGGAAATATAAATTTAAAAAAAACAAATATGTAGAACATGAGCTAGAACTGTAGCTAATGAAAGTAATTGAGGTCGGAGATACAAAGATTAAATTTAGAGTTATCTACCTAGAATTAATGAATCCATGAAATCTGCAAGGGATCTCACATAGTGAACACCAAGCTGTAAAAGAAAAAAAATAAAACCTTGGGCAACATTCATATTTAGAGGATAAGAATAGGAAGTAACCAGCTGAGACAAAAGAGTGATCAGAGAGATATGAAGATGTTCAGGAGATTATAGTAGTATGGAAGGCAAAGGAAAATGGAATTAATTTCAACATGGAAAAGATATTCATTAAGTAACATAAGCTGCAAAGAGGTCAAAGATGACCAAGAAAAGGCCACTAGATATTCCTATACTCTCATTCTAGAGAAATTAAAGAATACACTCTTTTTCCTCTCACTCATCAAAACCTAATACTTAATCTCTTCACCATATTTCAACCCCTAAGTATGTGCATGAATATGCATATACACAAACAAATACGACATCTGAAATTCTGAGGATTCTACCCCATCATAATTTTGTTTACCTGACCTACAATATAACTAGATGTTGCTCTAGTGAATTCCAATTATGACCTTGATTTCATCAGTGTCACTCGTAATCCATACTTCATAAGAAATGAGCGTTCATAAAAAGAGGCTTTAGAAGTTAGTTATTATACCATCATTGAAATAATATCCATAGCAATTCAAATAGCTGGTCAAGTGATAAACAGACAACAAATCTGGAAAGACAAAGGATTAAAAATGGAAAAGACTTTCTATGGCATCTACACTCTCATTTTACACTTGACAAAACTGTAGACCAGAGATAGTAAATGACTTAACCAAAGTCACACGGTAAGGGCAAGACAAATTTAACAAAGTTTCCTCAAGGAGAAAGAGGGGATTATATTTGTTAAGAGACTGTAATACTGAAAACAATGTTTAAGGGACAAAAAATGCTTAAATTATAAAGAACAATTAACATTTCTAGAATGCCAGTTTTAATACACAGTTGTAAAACATCAAAAGGGATAGCAATTGGTCGACAAAGTGTGAAAACAAGAAATAGTATATTTTAATATATTTTATTATTAGCTTTTAGTTTTATAACACACATATGCCCTCCTTCCACTCTACATTTATTTCCCAGAGTTACCTCTTCCAATAAAAATTTAAAAAGGAAAAAAATATAGGAAGA
>CM053580.1:124306820-124323103 GCA_028627135.1 Pseudochirops cupreus
TTTTTTTTTTAATAGTCTCCAAGATATGTTAGAGTTTTTAAAACAGCACTGTTTAAAACTATAAAAAAGCAAACCTGAACTCTGACAGGAGATCAAAATTTAGAATCTAGTTTGCATTTTAATTAGATGTGAGACTATGACTACTTCTTCCCATACGTCACTTGCTATTGACGAGTCACCAGAATAGAGGAAACCCATGCATAATTAATGAGCAAAAAGAAATGTATTTACTAAAGAGGTGATTCGATGATAAAGAATGAAACACTTTTATCAAAGTTAAGTCAGGATCTGTCATGGAACCATTGATACTATTCCTGATGTGTCAGCATTTTAATATATAGGTAAATGGATATTTCTTTGTTTCTTCTCTTTAAGAGTTGTAGTTATGACATAACAATGGCTGATCTACTGATATGCCTTCTCAGTAATTTAGTTGCAGCTCCATTTCTATGAATCATAGCCAAGTAATTAATCTTTTTACCTAGGAGACAGTGCTGGTGATGTTAATAAAACACAGGAACAATAATACATTTATGTAAGAAAAAGGACAGGAAAGACCTGTTTTAGGGTATTATTAAAAGAGGATGTTTTGGCAGGCTTGTAGAGAGATAGAAGCTTGATATCAGTGTGCAAAAGATCTCATTACTGGTTAATAGTAGTGTACAGCAGACACACATGGGGAACAGAATTTGACTCAGAAGAAATACATTGGTTTTTAAAAATACTGCAAAAGTGAGGTTGAGGGAAGTTCACTTGTTTGTATGCTCCATGTACTGCATTCATTCTAATTGCCTTTTCAAGGCATTCAAAACCCATTCTATAGATAGGCTGCATCTGTTTTGTTTTTTTTTTCCAAGACACATTATCCTGATTAAATATTTGAAATTAAGATCAAGTGATTTCAGTATGTATTCATTTTGATTATGCCGACAGATTTTGTAAGGGGAACAAAGTTCAGCAACCTCATATAAGTATTTCAAGATTCAGAAGTGGTACAATTTGGTGGCTGAGAGATTTAATTTGCATATTCTGGAAAGATGGCACGGATTTAGATTTAGAAACTGTCTTGGTAAATCTATAGATATCAATGCTATGTTTCGCGATTTCTAAATTTCCCATTTCCATTCATTCCAAACAATAGCAGTTATGAGTTGAAATGAATGGAGTGATAGACTTGAGACTGAACATATGAATTTTAATCTCATCTTCAACTTTTATACCTGTGCTACCTTGAACAAGTCATTTGATCTGTTTTCTAATCTGTAAGTAAAGATAATAATGCCAACTATTTCACATGGTTGTTGTGGGAATCAAATAAGATCATGTATGTAAAGTATTTTGCAACCTTTAAAGCATGATATAAATGCTAGCTACCATTATAATTAACATGAACACAAACACGTTACACAGAGTTCTATAAAATGAAAGCCAATTATTTCCTACAGATACCCCATCACAATGCATGGAAAAGTAGCATGACATAGTGCCTTAAAGATAGCAAGACTTGAATTACACTATCACCTCTGACATAAAGTGGTTTGTAACTGTGGACAAGTCACAACTTCTCAGTTCTCTAAGACATTCTTTAAAACTCATGTTCTGACTTTCATTGGTAGATATAGTTTCCTCACTTGAGAGTCAACTAAACCAATTAAATCATGGATCTAGTCTTAGTTAATATCTTTGCCAATATGATCTTTAGCATATGATCCTCAAAGGAAAATTTCCTGTTCAACTCCCAAAATTATGTTACATTTTATTAAAGTGGTTTATACCAAAACTCTTTGCATGAACAATTCTGGTTATTTTATATATGAAAAAAATATTTTTGTTGGAGGTTTTGCCTGACTTTGTGGGGTTAAAACAGCTGGATGACAAGTGAACAAATCAGTCAGTCGTCTATATGTTTAGTCTACATAGACTAAATATTCACAGATTGAGAAGATCCTGCCGAGCTCATGAAAACCCTTGTTTTCCCTTCCAGTGTGTACATTTAGAATGGAAATAGAGATTTCTTGCCTCTTGGGATTTCTTCGTTCCATCCTATACTCCAATACAGACGTGATTTTCTAGTCCTAAATAATCTGTAGTTAAGAACATCATACATGTCTGTATTTTTTGTTCTGCTGAAGTTCCTTTAAGTAGATGGCTTTTGAAAATCAATGATTCATTTTTAGCCAAAAGAATTCAACAAATATTCGTTAAATCCTTACTCCATAGCCAGGACCCAGGGATAATGAGATGGAAACCAGGCAGTAGTTTCTTTCAAGGAGCTTCCATAACAAATGAGTGAAAGTGCTGGAACTCCTGCATTTTTCTTTCATTTTCATCAAAAATCAATTGTTCCACCACACCCCACCTCATGCGGCTTCTTTATGCCTCAGTCACCTGAGTTACAAAATTAAATGATTGCATTAGAAAATGTCTTAACTTCTTTTTTAGGTCTGAAATTTTATGTGTATACATATTTCGAAAATGACATGTGCTTTCAGCCACTACTCATGTCATATGTAACTTTTATGACTAGAAATCCTATGATCCATTAAAACAATCCAATAAGTCATAATATTGTTATTGTTATGCAGGAGATTCATTTATAAAAATAAGGCTTGGAAGGAATATGAGCTTTTATTTCCTTTTAAAAAATGAAACAATCTTACATTTTAAAAATCCTTTGTGATTATCAAAGAATAGAACACATCTCTATGAGAGCCATGTGCTATGTTTACATATATATCAATCAATTAAAAAAGGATGCATGTGAATATGATAAATGGCGTGCATTTGGAAATATCTCCTTAATAATATTAATAATTGGTTGTTTAAGAAAAGTCAAATTGTTTTCAAATTTTCTATTGGTTTTGCTATATAGAGTTGTTTTTTTTTTTTTTGCACTAACATGGCCATAGAGAGAAGTTTTAAAAGTTTAAAATTAGAAACACCTTTTAACATTTCCCACTGCATTTTCTACTATAGATATATATCTGCTAAATCACCCTGATGAAATATCTACAATCCCCATCAGAGATCAGCCAAAATGATTTCTTGGTTGTAATAGGAAATGTTAGGGAAATAATATGACAGGGGAATCACAGAGGGCTGTCATTATAAGGGATGTGGCTAACAAGGGATGATGAAATCTTTATTTAGTCTGAAATGGTCTAACACCAATTTTGACTCCAATCCAGTCTACTGATCAGCACAAGGTATGAGCTTCATTGATAGGAAAACAGCCACATAATCTGCAGCTAGACAGATACCTCATTTTCTGAGATAACTCACAATTTTCCCCCAACTGGCTTCTACTTTTCCTAGTTAATAGTCCATACACAAAGTTCACCAATTCTCCAAGCTGCAATTCATAGGCATTCTCTGTCAATTAGACCCAGATGGCAAAATTAAAGGCCCTTCACATCATTGCACAACAGTAATTTTAGTTCATCAAAGATCTGTACCCCATGCAGTTTTTTCACAATTAATATTGAAGTTCCTGTTGGGCAAATGCTTCATGAACAATGACATGTACTCTGGGGCTAGAGGATCCATCTTCTTGTCAGGGCTGATGGAGAAAAGAAAAGTAGTGTGAGGACATGATAATTACATAGTGCCTGAAAAGGTGGAAGGTGAGACAGTACAGATGGGAGGGAAGATGAAAGAAGCTTTCACTCTTAAAGAATTTCAGGAACAACAGTGAACTGTAACTGAGCCTCATCTGCAGTGGGAGGAGTCCTGAGCCAGGAAAGACTGAAGAAAAGAGAGAGGTAACTGAATTTTGGGCATTAAACATATTCCAGAAAATTTAATGTTTAAAGGAAGTGAATTCAATCCAACAAAAAGCCAGAAATTCTTGGTAAATCTGTGTGTATTTTTTAGTCAGTCTTCCAAAAAGCATTGCCTTCTGACTGAGTGACTTCATGACAGTCATTCTGAATTAATTATTCTGTGTGAAGCTGAAGAGAAGGAAATTCTTCATTTGCTGGGTTTGCAATTCTCTCACTGAAATAAAATTATGCAACCAGATTGTTTGGTCTCTTAGCCTTCATGATATGGCAAATTAAGATTGGTATTCCATGTTTTCCATAGTATCACTTATACACTATTCTCTAGTATGACTCCCATGTTGTCATACTACTGTTATTGAAGGAAATAACTTTTAAGTTGTAGCTGCAACTCTGACATTGAGTTTATCCTTAAATGATCAAAGAGTCATCAACTATTGTGCCACCAAAAGATGCCCCATAATGAGTTTCCTTTCCCTAAACTTTTCCACTAATGCCTTATTCTAAGTGATCTTCTGGGCACCTTGATATTATCCAGTTTCCTGATAAAACTAGGAGGAAGTCATTCTATCACACAAGAATAAATTTACCGAGACTATAAATTCGTTTGACTATATTTATTGAGGATTTTTTTTCCCCTGGAAGTAGAGAAAATAAATGCTTTTAAATTGAAAACACAATAATAACATCAAAATGAATTTAAAGAACATTTGAATTTTTTTGTCTTTCCTTCCCATAACAAGTGTTGGAAGCAAGGAGCATCTTCCCTCTACCAATCATAGAAAATGCTGCTGTATCACATCTGAAGTAGTTATTTGGGTACTAGACTTTTTTGGGGGGGGGGAGTATGAACTTTTTTTGGTTTGTTTCCTGAAAAGAAAATGTATTTTTCAACTGTAATAAGAGAAAAGAAAGAGAAAAAAAGCCCCAAGAAATCTCTTTGGAATAAAATTGACCATACTTTACTACATAATTTGGATAGGGGCATTTCTTTCACATTAAATTTCTTTTGCATCAACCTACAACTAATTCAACTAAATAAAAGATATAATTCAAAATATGTTGTTTACTTGATTTGATTTCATCAGTAAGGTGATTTAATTGGTGCAGGGAACTCAGAGTGATGAAATCCCCTTTATTTATTCAGATCATCTCCACCATCAGAACTTTAGAGACTTAATTGCTTGGGAGCATCAAGAGGTTATGTGACTTGCTCAGAGTTACTCAATAAGCATTTGTCTGAAGTAGAACTCATATCAAAGTCTTCTGTGTTCTAAGAATGCCTCTCCCTTTATCATTAATATAAACCATATTGACAGTTTTCAGTGAATTGAGTAGTGAAATCTGAATTCACTATGTAGAGCTAATGCATTTTTGTAGATAAGTTTGAAAACTTGAAATGAATTGAAACTTTTGGTCAGAAATGCCGAAAGAACTAAGAAAAAAACTTTTCTGAGATGTAAAACATTGGGATAATTAACTCATTTTTTAAAACTTCACTTAGCACAAAAGAAAAATAATATAATAGTAATAAAATAGGAAAGTAACATCAAAGTAGTTAAATTTGATCAAAAGAGCTAAAAATATTGTTTGAAAAAATTAAGTTACAAATACTGTACAACAGTAATTTTATATTTACATTGCACTCTACAGTTTATAAGTCACTTCACAACAAACTTCTGGGAAAGTTAATCATCATTAGGCCAATGTTTCTAAGAACAAAACAACAATAAAAACTCCATCTGATAGAACTAAGGATGCAACAATTTGCTCTTAGTCACATTCTATAAGTAGCAGGTTTGGGACTAGAATTCAGGACAGATCACCCAAAGTCCAGTGAACCATTCACCATGATATTATTGCATTTATTCATAAAACCACCCTCCATTTGCCTTGAAATGCATCTTTTCCAGCTAAAAGAAAAAGATCCCCTTCATGCAACTTTAATAAGAAAAAAAAAAAAGATAAATCAACACAAGCACTCACAAATCCTTTAAATGTTCCTCTGCCATGAAGTAAAACCGCCAAAAAAAATTGACCTGAGGCTGAATATGGGTGCAAGCTATTACAGGTATTTTGTCAGTTTTTCTAAGAGTCTCCTAGGATATTTTTGTCTATTATCCTATAGATAACAAATTGGTAAACAGTTTGCTAAAAGTCCCACCTTGAGCTTAAAGCTACTTCTTTTACTAACTCTTTAGAAATTTACTATTGTTTTTATCAATCATATAAAACTAGTAGAAAAATAATATGGAGAGGAAAAAATCTCATTTTTTTTATTTTTTAGGGGCATATATCTCTGTAATTTCTGTGTCTACATTTGGACTTTAAATATTTTGTTTATAGCATGAAATTCGTATTACACAAAACTTTTTGAAAAA
The DNA here is from genome assembly GCA_028627135.1 of Pseudochirops cupreus. NCBI lineage: Eukaryota > Metazoa > Chordata > Mammalia > Diprotodontia > Pseudocheiridae > Pseudochirops > Pseudochirops cupreus. The sequence continues at coordinate 124,312,981 of CM053580.1, forward strand.
AGATCATTTTTGAATAGTCAATAAAATTCCTTAAATATTCAATTTGTGTTATCTAGATCATGATACTCTAATATTTATGGACTTTGGAGGAAACAGGGATTTTATTCAGAAAAGCTTTGTATGAAAATACAGTTAATATGAAGATATACCATTCTTTTATGAGAGTCTTTCTTCTTTCATATCCTGATAGGACCTGCTCTGCTTAATTTGCATAATATTAAGATAAGTACAAATCATAAATAAGCAATGTAAATGAAAGTTTTGAGGAATTTTTCTGAGATCAGAATCACTTGAAAGAATGTGGAAGTTTTCTGGAGTAATTTCACTTGTGAAATTCAGAAGACATTTGTTGTGTCTGTAATTCAAAGAGAAGTCTCAGAAATATATTTCCTAAAAGGGGGGTGCATAATACAAGGGGAAGAATATTGCACCAAGAGCCAGAAAACTACATTCAACAAGCTACTTTAAAAAATTCTTGGCCTTACTTTCTCATTTTTAAAAGGGGGATGAGAAGTGGGTGAGAGCGGCAAACCAGAAATATTTTATGATTCTTACCAGGTCTAAATTTATAAACTTTCCCTTTTATTTTGTTTTTGTTTTGTTGGGGATAGTGGTGAATGGATACAAAGTATTTTCCTCTTTAACACCAAAAAATAAAATAAAATCCAAGCTATACAATTTTGTTTACTTATGGGAGATTGAACCATCCCAAGGGCTCACTTCTTTTGTTCATGTTGAGTGTTGACTACATTTAGCTTCCTAATTCAAAGCTTTCATGTTTCGGTATCTCAACAATAGAGCAGTCAACTGAATAACTAGGTATGTGACATCCTCTCAAGAAAACTCTTTGATATTACTTGAAGCTCTTTATTTTCCTGTGAAAAACATTCCAGAAACCCTAACAAGTTTGGGAGTGATTACACCTTGACTATGGCATAGTTTTCTATTTCAGTTGCATCAATGGTATGTCCATTGTATAGAATTTCAAGATGGAATGGCAAACACAGCCAATCAACAGTTTAATAGACTGATCACGCCATTCAAAGGTCAAAGGTGAAGTGTAATAGATCCATCATCACAAATTATAAAAACAGGAATGAAATGAACTCTTTCAGGTTTCCAGGGAAGCTGGGATTATTTGATGGGGAAAAAATAGTGAAAAAAACATGATCATTTTAATCTCCCCATTCTCAGAGAAGCAGACATTAAGACCTGAAGCATCCAGTCCAGGAATACAACTACATAACAGTTCTTGTGTTTTGTTAAAAGAAAAATAGAGAGATACAGTGGGTTACTCACATTTATTTGGAGAAAGAAACCAATTGGCCAACTTAAAATAAAGCAAGAGTCTTGATCTAGACCTGGATCTTATGGGTCAGCAGTAAAAACATTCTCTGTGTCGAGGTTATGGAAAGGATGAATGACAGATGAGTTCCCTTATCTCTCCCACGGACTAGGAGGGAACACACAGGAACTCCACAGATTGGCTTCCTTTCAAAGAATATAACCATGAAATGCAACAAAACTGTGTTCCAAGAATGTTAGAATAGCCTGAAAAAACCAAATCTTGGATATTCTGATAGCACAATTCTCCCCAAGCTGATTCCCACTGTGCCAAAATATTGCAGATCAGCATGTCCATAAAGGATTTTCATACCATATGTGCTCTCATACCTAGATAGAAAATGATGGCTTCAAATTAAATAAAACTCACAAAGGGAGAAGCAGTTCTAAAAACTACTAACACATAATAATTTGTGTGTGCTATACATAGGCCTTAATCTTTGATTTTTCTTTGTCTACAGCTCCCTATTTTGATGGTCCTTGCTATAATGAATAAGTATTGATAGTAGATTTTTCTAGACTAGATTTAATCAGCTGTTAGAGAAGATATCATCTCAAAGGTCTCTTCCAAGGTTTAGTTCTAAAGATCAACATCTTTAATTCTACATGCAATATCTCTTTTGAGATATACTCTGCAAATTTAATATGTTCCTTCATTTAGCCCAATGTCTCTTTCTCCTGGTATCTATAAAAGGAGTTACTTCCTTTTGACATTCTATATCCCCAAGAAATGTAATTTCTTCATCATCAAAAGAATTTCTTGAAGACCTCCCTGAATTTGCTTCATGTTAGTCACTCAAAAAAGAGCAAAACTGAAATTATTACAGTCTTTGATCTTTCATATCTTATAATTTAAAGCAATTCTAACACAAAATGAAATTTGTGTTAGGGAGAAATTAATATTAATGATTTTTTAAAAAATATCTACAGTAATAAATGGCTTGTCTTTCAATCCATGAACAAGAACATCATGTGTCTCTGTATTTAGAAAACGACCATGGTGACCTATATTAAAAATAATAGAGGTAGCTAGATGGTGCAGTGAATAGAGCACAAGCCCAGGAGTCAAGAGGACCTGAGTTTAAATCCAGCCTCAGAAACTTAACTGTGTGACCTTGGGCAACTCACTTAATCCCAATTGCCCTGCCTTCCCCTCTCCAAAACGACAAAAACAACAACAAAAATAATGTACCAAAGTAATCATAATATCTAGCACTTAAATAACACTTACCATTGTCACCATGTACTTTGCTAAGCACTTTACAAATATTATCTCATTTTTATTGTCGCAACAATCCTGCAAGGTAGGTACTCCTTGTTTTTATGGTTGAGGAGTCTGAGACAAAGGTTAAATGATTTATCCTGTGTCACACTCTAGTTAGTGTCTGAGGCTGGATTAGAACTTGGATCTTTCTGACTCTAGGTCAAGAATGCTCTACACTGCACCACTTGATGTCTTTGAGTCAGTAAAGTGCTTTTTGAATTATCAAAGTGTAATAAAAGGAGAATCCCCATTGATTGTAGGGACCATAGGTTTGAATCAGCTGTGTGTTTCTAACATTCCTTTAATCTGCCTTGTAAGAGTAATTGCTAGGGTCTGCACTGCTGAAAGTTCACAATGCCAATTGTCCTTCCTTTCTGTTTAAGAGATCACCTCTTTGTTAAGTTCCTCTCTCAGTTCCTTTGCAATCTAGCAGGTATCAATATGTTCAGATTTACAAAATACAGAAAGCTTTCTCACTAATTGACTCTCCTCAACCGCAGTTTGAACTAGATAAAATTCCTTTTCTCTTTTGGTTATCTTCCTCTCTCTCAATCTTAAACTATGTATAGGTTCAAATAAAAATCAGAGTTAATGGTCACATACTTTCATAGAATTATCAAATAGCATAAAATAAATAGGCAAGGATCAAGGCATCAAAGGCTATAATATCACTTATTCTCGGGGTTTTAGGTCTGTTCTCTTCTCCTCTTTTTCCATCCCCATCCTAATCAGTTGGAAGAGGAAGTTCTTCTACCAAGAAGCAGGAGATTGGGAGAAAACTTATGCATAGACTAGATTTGGCTCTTACCACTTGGTTCTCTGTTCTGTTGGCCACTGCCAATTTACCTGCAATTGCATGCCTTTTCAGTATTCACTATGGTCTGCTCAGCACCTGAATTTTGTGTTTGCTTTCATTTCTACTATCCCCTGATTTCAGTGCTTTGGTCTCCTCCTTTCTCATCACTGACCTGAGGGTGTTAATGGGCTGAGGAGTTCTTCTCATCTTCCTAACTCTAGCCTTGTTCCTGGAACAGTACATACCAGTGTCTGCAGTAGAAGCCAATAACAGACTGGATAGAGAGTCACAGTTCTACAAAGAACCCACACCATGGATAAATTATACTTTTTGAGCACCCTACAAAGAAAACAAAAAGATTTCTAGAAAATAGGAGCACACATTTTTCTTTAAGCTTGACTCCACTTCCCCTTATGCAATTCTAGGAAAGGGTATCAAGGACCTTAGAGAGGATATTTTGCACTTCCTTTTGTAGTACCTTAGCTAATAAATTCTTTCTAAACACAAATCAAATCTGATTACATTGTAATCAATCCATAATCAATTAGAACATATTGGTTGAGGATTCAGGAATTACATAGCATTAGAATGACATTCTCATCCCCTCAGTACTGCCCCTGGAACTCTGAGGGTAGGTAGTAGTCACACTCTGGAAACTTTACTGGCAGTGTGGATGGGACAGAGTGTCTACTACCCAATGTTATGGTAGTTCTCCAATAAGTGTCTACTCAAAAGCCTCACCACAATGTAGAGATGACCAAAGACTTAATGATAGTGGATCACAGAGGCAAGGCCTATCATGTTTTGAGGATGGCCAAGGAACAAGTATCTGAGGACTGGTATAATTCAGTTCAAAGTCACTTATCAATAAAAGTGTGATTACCTGGTGGTGACATTGTTCAGGCATACAGCCAGCTCATGGAAAGGGGCATTAATCTGGGTTGGTGAAAAGGGTACATAACTGACCAAACATTGTATCTTTAAAGTATTAAAATGCATATTTTGCTAGTTAGGATATTTGGTTCATCAAAGGCTCCCAGCCCCTGATAAAGTAAAATAAATAATTTGCTCTGTTTATGCAAGATATAATAGAACTGTATCTTTCTATTGGAATGAATATAAATGGGAATGTAAGTGGACAAAATGAAATTAAATTTCAGGAAAGTTAGGCAAAATCTGATTTCAAATCATGAGTCAGAGACTTTAGAGTAGGAGATAATCAATTTATTGTTTTCAAGTTCTTTCTAAATATAAAAGCTCTTTCCATAGTCTATCTGGTAAACAGATAACTATCTTTTAGGGACTGTGTGAGATTTCTGGAGTGATTATCCTCTAAGGCATAGATTATGAAGTAAGCTTTACATCATAAATTGAAACTATACTTTCTTATTAAGAAACGGACCTGATTGAATCAGAACAAGTTTGTAAGATTTCTTCAGTGAGAAGTAAAAGGATAGAACTTGTCTACTGGGTTGAAACAAGGGTAATATAATTGTTTGGAAGCTAGCATTACTACATTGTTCTGGGGCCCGGTCATTGGCCCTTTGGCTAAGCTCGCCTACAGGTGTTGATTTTCCAAATTTGAATGAGAGTGCCTTGACAACAGGAACTATCTTCTTTTTTTTTTTCTATCCATATCCTCCAAGCTTAGGACAGTGCTTTATACATAATGCTCAATGAAGGGTTTTTCACTTATTCATTAATCTATTAACTCATGCATAGATAGAGAGTTCTCAGCCTACTCAGTTCTACCATATAGACACACTTCTGACCCAGCTATATTGACTCGTTGTTACTTTATTTGGAAAAAAAAATGCAGGGGCACCTAGGAGGTGCAGTGAATAGAGCACTGGCTTTGGAGTCAGGAGGACCTGAGTTAAAATCCAGGCTCGGACACTTGACACATTTACTAGCCATGTGACCTTGGACAAGTCACTTAACCCCAACTGCCCTGGCCTCCCCCCTCCAAAAAGCAAAATAAACAACAACAAAAAAAAACCAACCACAATTAATTCACAGTTTCTTTTTTTTACTCATTCAGCAATAGAAAAATAGACGTAAGTATGTGGCTCTTCTCCATCAGGACTAGATTGCCCATTTGCACTTTTTTTTTCTTTTTTGTAAAGAACATCATTGCATTTAAGGCAACACAATTTTATTATTACCTGAAATAACGAACTGATTAAAACAGAGTTATTTATTCTGAAACCTATATAAGGTACAAAATTGAAGTCTCTTAGGCCCATCAGTGTCAGCACCATCTTTTGCCATCTGTATCTCAATTTTATTTTACCTTTTATTTTACCCTCTGAAACATTCACTTTCAAAAATGCCCTAATAGATCCTATCCTTGAAATAACTTTGCATATATTTTTATTTAATTTTATGTGCATTTTCCCCAAACAAAAGGTAAAATCTTTTGAGACTGGTGACTTTTTTTTGTTCTTTCTATTTGCTAGCAAATTGACTGACACACTGAACACTCAATAAATGCCTGAATCAAATGGATAGATTGGTGAACTACTGAATACATTAAATCTACTTGGGTTAAGATACTAGTTTCAAAACAATTTTCTGAAAGGGTTTTTTTTTAAGATTATTAACTTCTAGAAATAATAAAATTCCGTCTTGTACCGTCAACACATTCATTACTGCCACCACTTTTTGTTTCAATTTCCTTTCTTGATTTATTTGGTTACATTTTTACCTAGGCCTGGAATAGCTATTAATATCCTAACTAACAATTTAAATTATCCCCATCTGTCAAGGACCAAGGTTTTTTGGAAATTTTAGTTCTCTGCTACCCTAAAGAGCTAATTTTTTATATAAGGAATTTGACACTATTTTCATGGTTCCTAGGAATCTAACCTCATATAGGTGTTTGTAACTTTATAAGTTAATGGAGTGAGTAATTTGTCTTGTAATTCTATTTCTTCCGTGGTAAGTATTGAGGTTGCACCATGATTAGGGCACTGGTCTTGGAAATGGGAATACTTGAGTTCAAGAGCTACCTTAGACCCTAGAAAGCTCTGTGATGCCGGCCAAGTCCCTTATTGCCTCTCAGATTCATTTTATTTTTTCATTTATGATTCAGAAGGGTTACACTCCGTGGCCTCTACTGTCCCAGCCATCTCCAAATCTGTGATAAAAACACAACAGTACTGGGTATATTTGCATGTATGCGATAAATGTATTAAATGGATAATAAAACAGCAAAAAGGAGTTTATTAAATATTGAAATCTAACAGAAAATATTTTGGGGACAAGTCACAATAGGAGGGAAAAGACTCATTATAAAATGAAATAATTAATTAAAGATATAACCAAATTGATTTTCATGTGTTAAGCTGAGGAGACGTTTGGAAACCAGAAAACTGAGGTAAATTGGTAAAGAGATAAATCTGGTTAATGGGGTAGCTAGAGAATGAGAGGAAGTTACAATTTTAGAGGGAAGAGATAATAAGACCCTGGACTGAGGTGATGATCATAGTGAAAGAGTTGCTTTGAACTGCAACAGTTAAGTTTCAAGAGACAGGAATTAGCATGGAGTTAAGGACAGTAATAAACTGAAAAATGAATGATGTTTTTTTCTCCCCGGGAAGGTGATGAGAAGTGGCCTTTCCCACTATAAGAGGAAGTATATGGAGAGGCACTGATCTATCCATGCTATGTTTAACTTGGTTTAGTGATGGAGAAATTCAGTTGGCATGTGTTTTTTTGTATAGCCTGGATTGATGAAAAAAGTGTAGTTAAACACCACTAATTTAGAACTTGGAATAATTCAAGGAGGGGTTGGGCTGAAGTTTATTTTTGCAGATCTATGAAGAAAGGGCTTGCCAAACAAATTAATAATGCAAACAGATTACAGAGAGAATACTTAAGCTACTTAAGAAATGAAGCTGTTTCCAAACACTGTCAAGAATTTTAGAAGCACTCGCAAGTTACTATTTAACTTGCATATTTTACTCTCTCTAGTAGTTCCTCTGAATACACTTTTTTTGAGAAAAAAATAAAGAAATAAGTATTCCTGTGAGTTTTTCCCAGAACACTCATTTTCCTTCTTTGAAGTCGCATCTATGCCTGTCAGCAGAAGCTCCTCAGGGGCTAAAATGCTATATTTTCACTATATTTCTCTTTTCCCATTAGGGAAAACATTTCACATGAAGTGAAATTTGTTTTGTCCTTATGAGGGTAAAAAAGAGAGGTCAAGTGGTTCGAGAAACAAAAATCCCCTTTGCTGCTGAAGTGGAGAAAGTGAATCAGCATTTCTTCTAGCCACACTGATGCATTATTTTCTCTGCTTTTTATCTCCAGTTTTCTCCCTCTTCAGAACTTGGCAAGAACACACTGCAAGAGCAGAGACATTATATAGGGCTGCTTCTCTTCCCCCTTATCCCTGGCTTCTCCCTCCTTCCCTCCACTGCTGCAGCAAATTACCTAAATTCCTACACTAGAGTTCAGATTAATCAGTAAACTATTGTGTTTGTCCTTTGTTCTCTAAGATGTCCATGACATCAAGGAAAGATGACATGACTTGCAGTTGATTTGGATTTGAGTGAGTGAGGATTGAATCAGTGAGTAGTCACTATATTTAATACAGATCCAAACCTACCACACTGTTTTTAATTGCAATGTGTTTGTACTCTTTACTGTGGAGCAGTGAGATAACACAGTGTGGAAGAACACCATGCCTGGAGTCAGAAAGATCTGAGTTAAAATGTTTGACCCTGGGCAAGTCATTTAACCCTCTTTGCCTCAGTTTTCTCATGTGTAAAATGAAGTGGTAAAGAAAATGACAAACAACTCCAGCATCCTTTCCAGGAAAGCACCAAATAAAGACACAAAGAGTTCGACCTGATTAAATAACTGAACTATAACCCTATACCTTTGATCTAGATTTCAAGCTTCCAACTTGGGATTGTGGGCTTCTGATTGGTGAAAATTAACCATACTGAACCTGGACACAGATGCATTTATCCCATGTCCTGCTACATAGCAATCTCATTTTTTTTCTCTTCCCTCTTCTTCTCCATCTTGCTTTACGACTTTAACCCTTAGAACAGTAATTAAATCAATGACCAGTATTTCAGAAAAACATGCATCAATTAACTGTACTAAGACTCTAACAACCATCAGTATGTTCTTTCAGAGAAAAATAGTCCTCCTTGGTCATTATTCCTGTATGTTTATTGTCTTCCTTTACTAAATATAAGCTTCTTGAAGGAAGTGATTATATTTTTTGCTAGGTTGTTTTTTTGGGTTTTATCCCCAGTCCAGTGCCTCACACAGAATAAGTGCTCAATTATTTTTTTTTATTTAATCCTCAAACCTGAAAGTAGAAATGATAGGATATCCTTTCTTCAATATATCTCTTTCTGTGTGTGTACTCACAAACATCCTGTTTATAACTAATCTATTCTAGTGCTGAGAACACACAGGCACTGGTATTTTTATGCTGACTTCACAACAAAGTAATAACTATACATGTGGACCTTCTTTTGTAATTCTTGAAACATGATGAAGAAATGGGCAAAATAGAAAGCACTTATTATGAATCTACTTTTTTGTGTTTTTCTCTGATAAACACCGGAAACCAGCAGAATTGCTAAAGATTTGAAATGTTCAAGAGCACAGTTCTAATTAACTTTACCAATAATTTCCATGCAACCATGAGTGAATCATGATACTTCAGTCAATAGGAATGAGAATGTCAAAGATTAGTAGAAGTTGCCAAGAATAGCAATGAACAAATATCTGGATGCTAATCTAATTTCCTCTTCAGAAGTAAACCGTGATGGTGTGGAAGTGCTAAAATAAGCAAGTCAATATGATATAAATCATTTGTGGATTTAAAATAGGACATTTTATTTAGTAGGTTTTCTTTACTAAATATCTATTTGTCATCCTGAGTCACTAAGATTTCACAAATATTTACTGAACATCTACCAATGAAATCATAGGTCAGAAAGAAAAAAGAAGCAACTACAAGTACTATGTGTTACTAGAATTCATTTGAAATTCAAATAATAAAATGTTCAAAAGAAATTAAACAAAATTGAGAAAAAAGCTTCCCTCAGTTTAAACTGAGTTGTGAGTTTTCTTTTACGTGCTTAAGCAAAAAGGTTTCCATATATTTTGCATGTAAATATAATAGTTTAAACCATGAAAACAAATATCTCCATGAAATTCTGCTGTATAGAAACAAGAGGAGGGTACAGCGAAAGCACAGCATCATCCAACTAAAAAGTGTTTTTAAGATGTGAAGTATTGAAGTAGGGAGCTTGGAAAGCTCAAGCTTCAATGGCAGGGATTAGATTTTATCCAATGTCAGACTACATGTGGAAGGTCCAAGGCACAGACTTCCTCTGAAGACCTTAAAGATAACAACATGGATATATTCAGGTCTTAATAATGAATTCACTTAAGTGTTCCCATTCACATTTGCACTGCACATTTCTATTGGGCTGGAACAAATTATTATATGTTATATAATTTTAACCTCAAATTATGTGAATTCAGATACATGTGACTATTTCATGGGATTCATTATTTGTGCTAATTGGGAACTAGCTATACTCAGAAAAAGCAGCAACAAGTCCTCAGAAAATAAAGATTAGAATGAAACAAGGCCCTAACATTACCTATAGAAGTGGGCAAAGCTGACCATTTGATAAAGTCACAATTGGAGAAGCAATGCTTCATGAAGGATTAAACAATAC
>CM053580.1:124323603-124361002 GCA_028627135.1 Pseudochirops cupreus
CAGCCACTGCCTCTGCCGCCGCTTCCAGTCAGCACCGCACGGAGACTAGCTTGGTTCCGGCGTTCTCTTGCTCCACCCCTTCCTGCTACATCAGCAAGCTCAAGGGGCGTGGAAGATCTTCAAATCCCAATATCGTTACAAATACTTAAATTAATTTTTTAAAAAGTGGAACATTGAAGGAGTCTTTATAAGAGTGGCTATAGAGATGGTGAGTTGAGGAAAACAGATTTTAAAAAGAACCTTAATTTAAGAGGGTATTGGAACAAATAGCTGAGAAAAATGCTGGAAAGCCATCATAAAGGAATATTGTAACAATAAAAATGCCACTATCAGTCAAATTATCAGGTACCAAAGAGAAGTGTCTTTTGTTTTCTTTTCCTCTACCAGAAAAATGTAAATTAGGACATGAAGGAATGTTTGTTATTCTGGTGGTAGTGCTGGTGGTAGTGTTCTTCTTCTTTTTTTTTTTTTTTGTTATTAACCAGTCGCTTTTTGCGAAACTAGTAAGGCTTATTGTCTTATCTCACATTGTCTTTTACTTGATCTGAAATGTAAAATCATGCTAATGAGGGAAAATGAATAAGCCTATACCAGTTTTGGGCACCTGAATTCTGGTGCTAGTATAATGCCTTCATTGTAAAAACACAGTGTCTGGAGTTAAAAAACAGACTAGTTCACATACTGCCTTTATTATTTAAATATGACCTTGGGAAAATGACAACACCATATGCCTCAACTGTCAAATGAATGGATTGGACTAGACATCCACTAAAGTCCTTTAAAAATCGAAATGTGTGCCTTAAGGGTCAAACTGGTAGCAACACTAAGGTATCTTAGAATATTGACCTAGATTCTTAAAATATTTACCTCATGGATTTACAATCTAACCCAGTGGTTCTCAACCTTCCTAATGTCACGACCCTTTAATACTCATATGTGGGCGTATCTGCATGTGGGTGGACCCACCTGGAGATGGATAGAGGAGGGGTGTCTCGGTTCCTAAGACCATTGGAAATGTATGTTTTCTCATGGTCTTAGGCGTCCCCGTTCGACCCACAAAGGGGTCACAAACGAAAGGTTGAGAACTGCTGACCTACCCCAACGATATGTTCTTAGATAGACACATGTAAATTTATATAAAAATGAGAAGAAATAATTACTTAGGTTAAATGACACTCAATGAAATAAGCAAAACACTTCTATTCACTGTATCTTTAAAAAAGGGAAGAGAATTTTCAAAAATCAAACTATCAATACGATCGTAGAGACATGAACTGAAGGTATTTTTTAAAACCATGAATGGTATGGATATGGGAACCAAATCTTTTCATCACATCCCACAGTACTAGAAAAAATAAATACACTTTTAATCTTCCCTGAAGTAGATTTACACATTGGGTCATAAGGTAATGTACCATATTCCTCTAAGAAATGCCAGGTGGCTGAACAATAATTCCATGAGTGATATAAGCATTATGTTATATTAACAAAAGAAAACAATTTGGTTCTGATTTTTGTTTTAATGACAATGATGCCCTTCAACAACATTTTCTATGATACCAATGTTAGAGACAAAAAATAATAGTGGGCAGATCAAATCTAATGTGAAATTTCTAATATGCATACATAATGATTTTTGTGACATTATATGAAGAAATGAAAAGAATGTTGATCACAGAAATCACAAGAGCTGAATCCTAATTTCAGATTTTGCTTAACCTTCTGCATGACCTTGGTTAATATACTTCATCTCCCCCTGATTTTCCTCATATGTAAAATGAAGCGGTTAGCTTAGATGATGTTTAATAACCCTTCCAGCTTTCTATCTACATTTCCATGAGCCTGTGGTCAAGCCTATGATCTTTTTATAAACTAGATTTCTAAAATTATTTTATGTAATATTCAGGGCTATTATCTATCTATATCTATCTTCCTATCTACATATTTATTTATGTAAATAAAAGGTTTATATCTCATAATATAAAACTATCTTAGTTAACAAAAGAAGACTGCTGCAGAATTCAGAGTAAAGAGCTTATATGTTCAAAGATTTCGTGGACTCAGCTGAAAGATAATAGTACGTAATTTAGTACTGTATGGTAGAAGCTAGCTCTTGCTGTGATGGAATTTCAATAGTAATAAAATTTATTTATTTATTTCGGAAATAAGTCATTAATTAGCAACCCCTGGCAACTTCAAATGAAAGCATATACAGATCATTTTAGGAAGTGTTCTTAAAGGCATTAATTAAACTGTAGGGGAGAAATTTTCAAAAAATGCAAATGGATAAAAAAAAATTCCACTGTACTTATTTGGCCACCTGCCTTCTTGTTTTACCGCTCATTTTCACAGGCCTGACATATAACAGTGCATATTTTAACATAAAATAGCACGTCTGTAACTCTGACATGCTGTATATTTATTCTTGTGCGAAGTAAAAAAAAAATCTCCTTTTTTTGTTGAGATGATTATATCTCTTTTTTCCAAACCCAGTGTTTCTTTTTAAGTGTAAGGTTTATTTTCACACTTCTGATTGCCAGAGGAACAGGAAAGAGAGGGCCGCACATCAGACATTCAAATCCAGACATTATGCAATCATGATGACAAGGATTAATAAAGATTAATTTAGCTCCCACTTAAAAAGCCCTAGCGTTTCAGCAGTACGATTGCTGGGCTTATAAGGAGGAGAAGAGTAATTATCATTTGCTTTTGAAATATGCCTTTTTGTTATGTAGCACAGAGCTCTCCATGTTTGGCAGCTGGTTTTTGCCAAACTGTTCTTTAGATGCTCATCTCCAAATTGCAACATCTAGGGAATGGAATGTACATATCCTAGATTTCCATCTATACATGAAAATCACCCCACACTTTTCTGTTTTCCAATTAGCTAATGTTAACATATTTTTTTACCCAAACCAAGAATAAATGTTTTTCCTTTCCAGAAAAAAAAAAACAACCAAAATTTAAAAAAAAAAAGAACTTTACTTTGACCCTTTTACCTCATCCTATTTCTATTTGCTTTCTCTGTAAAACCTCTAGGCAGAAAAAAGTAATTTGTTATTGCTATATCTACGCAGCTGTCTTTGTTCATCTTCCCTAGTTCCTCCTCTTTTTTCTCTATGCTATGAATGCTCTCAAGGCTCTGAACTCAAGTCTCATTTCTTCTCTCACGACACTAGGCTTCTCTAAACTTTGGCAATATCATGCTCTTGCATAGCTTCAAGGATGACTGTACAATTTTAGAGTAATCTTTTGATTATCTCTAACTCTAAACTCCTCTCTCAGCCCTGGTCCTATCTTGCCACTTGACTATATGACTAGCTCCATCTCGATGTCCTGCCAACTATTGAAACTTAAAACATCTGAATCAGAATGTGCCATTTTGCTTCCAGAATCTTCGTCTTATCTTAAATCCCTTATTTCTTGTGATAGCCCAATCACTGCTCCGTGCAATTACAGTAAAAAAAAAAATTGAGTTGTCTTTCCCTCTTTCTTTTCTTTCCCCTCTTTTCTGTTATTCCCCATTTCTACATTTGCTAAATCCTGTTAATTTTACCTTCACCACGACACTCTCATCTGTCATTCTTCACTTCCTTTTCTCTCCAACTAATACTAATGACATCCAGATCCTTATCACCTCTTACTTCAACCCTTTCCCTAGTTGCTCAGCTTTTCTACCTATCTCCTTTCTGATTGATCCTCCACTTTTCTGTTAATCTTTCTGTTAATCAAATTTGGCACACATTCCTTGATGAAACTCTCCTCAAAAAACCTTCAGTGGCCCCTCATTTCATATTATACCATTCTTCAGTTCCTTATTTTGGCCTTTTAGACTTTCCATAATTTGATTATCAAATCTTCTATACTGTTTATATAGACGTGCTCACTGTAATCTATACTTGATTCCAACAAAACTATATAAACAAATTCACAATGCTCCATGTCTTTGATTATTGTCTTAACAGACTTGAATGAGTTGCTCTCCAATTCCACTGCCTATTGACATCCTTTTCTTTGATTAAAGCTCAGCTTAGGTAACACCTCCTCCAGGTAGAAATAATTCTTAGTATGATATAAATCTTATATCACCATTTGACCACTGCTATAAATGTATTCATATTCTTATTTTTATAGAAGTTTTTTGTTTCCATGCTTTGCCTTTTCTCATTCACCTACCTCACATTCACACAGTACTAGATTATTTCAAGGCCCATGTCACTTTTTTCATATTTTTTAACCCATTGCCTTATATCTTACTTTGAACAGAATAACTACATGCTTATTAAGAATTGAATTATTCAAGTGTACATGACACCACCGAGCACCACATTTGTGATAGTAGCTGCTATTTGTATACCACTTTTAATCTCCAAGATACAAGTACTTCTTGGAATTTTCTTTCATTCTCTTCTGTTCCAGATGCATGAAGTAGAGTTTTCACCCTTGGGAGTTTCAAAGTCTGGAAATTTTATCAGTAGGACTCTTAGAGTGCAAGAATCCAAGTTGGTTATTGAAACCAGTCTAATATCCCTAGGGTTTTGGGAATCAGAGTGATCATCTGAAATGGTTTTTAGGATTCCAATCCAGCAGAAGGTGATGGTGATGCAATCTTTGAATTGGAATTTTGTGAAATTAATGCTAGGTTGGAATTGAGCTGTTCTGAGTCTAACCTCCCACCTACACACACACACACACACACACACACACACACACACACACACACACACACACACACTTACATGCAGACAAACACATTGTACTAAGGTGTGTGTAAAATATTTGTATATTTTTATTGATATATCTTTCATATAAATGTTCCTGTAGAAAAGTTAGTCTCGTCTGCATATGGGTTTGAAGCAATGGCAGCAAAATAAGAACATTCATCCCCTTTTAATAATATCTTTATATGATGAGGAAGAGACATGAGATGTTTGGGTCTGATTGTGTATCTGTTATATTCTCAAATACATCCCCTTATCTCTCATCTTCCTAAAGTAATGATCTAATCATGTCACCTTCTCTGCTACATAGATGATTCCATATTACCTGCAGAATATATACTTCTCTGACTTTCATAGCCTTTCATGTCTTATGTCTTTCTTATATTTCCAGATTTATAATATTTTCCCCTCCATATATTCTGTGATTGAATAACACTTGACTATTTGCTGTTTCTCATGTTGTTGTTGTTATTTGGTCATTTTTTTGGTTGTATCTGATTCTGTGACCCCATTTAGAATTTTCTTTACAAGTGTATCAGAGTGGTTTGCCATTTCCTTCTCCAGCTTATTTTACAGATGAGGAAACTGATTTATCTGGGGCCAGATTAAACTAAGAAAGATGAGTCTTTCAAGCTTCAGGTCCAGCACTTTATTGACTGGTCAACCTAGTAGCCCCTGTTCCTCATATACAACACTCCATTTTCTGTTTCAATTTTTTTTTCAACAGCTTTCCCCCATTCCTGAAACGTACTCCTTTCTCACCCTCACCTTCATTTCTTTGATTTCCTCAAGAATTAGCTCAAATTACAACTTCTAGAGACCTTCCTACACTCTGAGATTGTCTCTCATTTACATTGTAGATATTTTTAACTACAAAGATGTCTTACATTGTTTTGCTCATTAGAATGTGCACTCCTTGAAAGCAGAATTTTTTTCCTTCTTTTTTTTTCCCTTTTCTGTCTTCTTTTTTTTTATATGCACGATGTTTACCACAAAGCTAGGATATAGTTGGCACTTAAAACATTTGTTGATTCACCAAGTGATTTGTCAAGGTCAGGATTTGAACTCTTGCACTCTGCTTACAAATCCATCACTTTATAACTCATCACTCTGATGGAATCTCATTCTTTGTGATGTCTTGCTCTAAGTAAAACCAAGAAACATAAAAAGAGGGCACATAGACTGAACTATGTTTAAATATTCCTACTGTATTTCATTTCTTTAATAAAAACAATAGACAAAGCAAAATCTTCTATTCTCTATACCTCTCAAATGGTCTCAAAAGACTGATAATTATTTAAAGTTGAAATGGTTGATTAGTCTTTTTAAATGCTGTGTAGATAACTACTTAAACAGAATCATTTGGTGCATTCTCTGAGCATGACTTTCTTTTCTTCAATCTTTGCCTCTTTTTTCTCTATCAACACCTAAAAGTGGTTCACCATAAACTCTCTGAAAGTAGTTGTTATGTCTTATTTAACTTTCTCTGAGGATCATAGAATCATAAATTCATAACTAGAAGCAATCTCCATCTAGTCCCCTCATTTTCCAGTCGATGAACCTGAGACATTCTACTTAAGTGTGACCTAGAGTCACAAGGAAGTTAAGTGCAGAAGCAGGATTTGGGCCCTTGTTCTCTAATTTCAATTGTATTAGGACTTGTATCTTCTTAACTCAGTGCTCTGAATATTATTTATTGATTAATTAGCCAGCATTTAATTGTAGGCATAGTGCTTTTATTTCTATGAATGCTTCTTTATTTTAGGCAAATAGTAAAACTTAAATACATAACATGAAAAGAAAAAGAAACATTGCAAATTAAATATCCAACTTAAATTTAAAAGAAGAAATGAAAAAAAAATGTCATACACAGAGCAGAACATGAACATGACTTTCAATATTCCTAATTTCTTTATCTCATAGAAATGCTATTATACTTCAAGATTTATCTCAAGCGTTTCCTTCTAAAAGATGTTTCCTCATTGCTAGTGCACTCCTTCATAATAGCTTGAATTTTATGACCTTGAATTTATTTGCATTTATGCTACATATAATTCATTATATACTTGGTAGTTTTCCATTAGGACACAGACTCATTTAGGGTAGGAAGTATTTTTTGTATCCCTTGTTTCAAGCCCATAGGCTCATATATTGTAGCCTTTTATAAATCCTTGTTTATGGATCAGTTTTGTACAAAATGGATAGTATTCACAGGGTGTGTTTAGATCTTAAGTGGCAAAACTCCTACTAAGTGCACCTGAATGTGATTTTTGATTTCTTTAGGTAGTTCTTCCCAAGATCTATAAACTGGGCAAAATAGGAAATGAAATTAACTTTGATATTAGAAAATATCTCTACCTTATCCCTTTCCCCTCATTCTACGACTCGTCCTTCTTATGAACCAAGTGGTCCTTTGACATTCCTTGAATGTCCAGAAATCCACATTCTGATTTTGTAAGTAGGATGTGATCCTGCACAAGGGTGTTTTCATTTTATAAGAGGAGTCTTTAACACTGAAGTGTTAAGAAAAGAGAGTGAGAATTTAAAAGTGGAAATTTTACTACTGTGGTGACCAGCATACACAGTGGCCTCAAATCACTTCCTTCTTCACCTAAGTATATATCCAGCACTAAACTAAGGTCAATTTGTTTGGCTTCATTATCTACAAAGACCCATCACTACCCATGGCTTATAGTCTAGTGCTTTATAGATGAACTTCTATTGACCAAGTATACTGAAACAGAAGTTTGGACTATTATAAGAATAATGTTAACATAAACTTAAAATCAATTTTTGTGATTACTCTCCTTTAAATTCCAAGAAATATGCTGTCTTTATCCATTTCGTTTTTCCATTGTGAATAATTGAATTGAATTCATTAGTATTGGTAGGAGTTTCAAGTGGATGGAGTCAAAACAAATCAACAAGCATTTATCAAGGGCCAATCACATGCCAAGCACTGTTCTATGTGCTAGAGATACAAAGAAAAGAAAAAAAAAAGAAACCTGTTTTTAAGGAGAGAGAGAGAGAGACAACATGCACATAAGTCTTTATAAATAAATATAAATGGAAATGTTATAGGTAGTAAACAGAAGGATAGATGAAAAATAAATAGCCCATGTTGTGTCCACTATGATGTACATTTGAATGATCAGCTCATGGATCTGGTCCATCAGTGTATAGGCCTCATATAAATGCTGTGTGTATATAATGAGATTGGTATAGACCTGAACAAGAGAGGGAGCGAGCAGTCTGGGTGGAATTGGTAAAATTATACTGCACCCGTCAAGGACTCAAGCTTTGCCCAGAAAAAAAAAAATGCCTGTCCGTATAAAACAATATTTTTTTTTGATCATGTTTCAAAGTTTTAATGATGGAATCCCCTAATGTCTGAAGAATTAAAGTTGAATATAATTCAAAAAGCAATTCACACATGAGCATAAATGGAATGTAACACATTACCAAAAATAAGCAATGCAGGAGAAATTACATGAAGTATAACATTAGAGAGATGTATGATCAAAACAAGAATATGGGCTGGCAGTACTTTCTGAATAATTAATTGACAGCTTTCATGGAACAAAATTAAAAGAAAGAGAGAAAGATTGGAACTTGTTGGATAGAACCTCATCAAGAATGTCTAGGATGGTATGGTTGAAATTTATCCAGGATGAGAGGGCATCAATGACAATCACTGAATGCATTAATGATTTCTCAGAGCCATCAAACTATAAAAGAATCATATAGACTGAAATGAATTATGTATTATAAATGTTACTTGAATATTTTTCACTGGCCATATTTCTAACTGAATTTTTTTAAAAAATAGCTATCAACTGTTAAATGAAGCTGGACAGAGAGCTTTCAAGTAAGCCATATTTAAACTTTTATGGCCTCCATGTCACTAAGCATGCTTTCAAAGCAAAGATCAATGTTAACTGATTTGTTGTTGTTCAGTCATTTTTCAGTTGTGTCCAACTATTTGTGTCTCAATTTTTTTTGGCAAAGATACTGGAGTGGTTTGCCATTTCCTTCTCCCACTCATTTTATAGATGAGAAACCAAGGAAAACAGAATTAAGTAATTTTTTCTGAGTCACACAGCTACAAGTAAGTACCTGGGACCAGATTTGAACTCACAAAGATGAATCTCCCGGAGTCCAGGCCTGTGGCTCTAACCACTACACCATTTAGTTGCTCCATTAACTGGTCTAAACACCATCATAATTATCTAGGCTGTAAGAAGTTGTTTGAATCAGATATTTTTATCTTCATGTTGTAAATGGATTAAAGAGATTGGATTCAGATTAATGGATATCTAGGAAATTCAATCACCATAGGTAGTTATATTTAGTGTTAGAACATTAGAATGGTGTAATCAATGGATTAGCCACTTTTAAGGATTGTCCCAGGACTGATAGCTAAACTGCATTCTGAGAATTGCTTTCTACTCTTCCAGGAGTTGTGTAGAATTGCATACATACTCTGCCCTCCTAACTTTTGTCTTGCACCATCCAGCACAATGGTTGCCAGTAACAAATATCTCAAAATAGTAATTGATGTTAGAAGTTTCTTCCTTATAACATCAAGTTATGGGAAAAAGTGAAATATCGTCTAATTTGAATGTTCTCATATAGATTATGTTGACTTTTCTCAGCGACATTTCAAGTTAGAATTTTTAATAATGTTATGTCTAAGCTTGTAGTTTCTGGAATAGTTCTCATGAATCATTTCTGCATGCAGAATTTATGAAGAAAATAAGTATAAGTATAATTATAAGAATCTGCATTTTAGGGTACCAGTTCTATAATTATGTTTGTAGCACAATTCATTTTTTCCCAACAATTTTGTGTAACTAGCACATACATTATGAGGCCCTTTTGTTCAGGTGAGGAAACCAAGTCTCAGAGAGATGAAGTGACTTGTCTATCATCACCTAGCCATTAAATATTTGTTCCAGCATTACAGGCTCATGTGTCCTATGACTAAGCCCAATGGGCTTTACATTACACTCTTGTTTTCTTTAAAACCAGTTAATCCCCGAGACATTTATTGACCACCCCTTTCCACAAAAGCTTGTCCTTGTGCTTCTCCTGCCTGTCTGACTATTCCTTTTTCATGGATCCCTTATCCCTTTAGCACTGGTGCTCTTAGGACCTCTGTTTTGTACCATTTGGTCCACTCTTTCTTTACTTTTTTTTCTCCTCAGAGTTAATCATCTCCTATTGGTTCAATTAGTGTCTCTACTTTGTTTTTCTTCAAACAAAATCTTTCTCCTGCACTCCTATCTGTTCCACATTTCAAATTGAAATGTCTTCTAACATACATGCACCAATGGACCAGAAATATGGTTTTAACATCCAAGTGTATATCACAGTGGCCTCATCATCATCACCATCATTGACATTTTGATAGTGCTTGGAAGTTTGCAAGGTATTTTATATGCACTGACATATGTGAGTCTCAGAAGAACCCGGTAAGTTAAACAATGTGGTTGTAATATTCTCCACTTTATTGATGAGGGAGCTGAGATACAGAGAGGTTAAATAACTTGTCCATAGTAAGGCAGTGTCAGAGGGAGTATTTCAACCCAAAATTTTTCTAATTTAACTCCATAATTTTAAAAACTATATGTAACATCAGAAATCATGGTCAGTTTGGTAAATATTGTTTTATAAAAATATGCACAAAAGAGCAAAAAAAATGAGAAGATGACAGTGATAATGAATGTCTATTAATTATTTCTTTTTTGTTCTTTTATCATTAAAGATAATCTTCTGTACCCTTAAACATAAAACTTTGTCCTAATTATAATTGTTATTATGTGACAATGTTGAATGAGTCTGGATCTGTATTAAGAAATACAAGGTGTGTGAAATTCTTACAGTTATTCTTGCTGATGGGTTCGAACATTGTAATGAGCTAAGGGGAATCTATTTAAAACAAATGATTGCCTTTGATTATAGAGCTATCAATATGAGCCTAATGAATTCATTTACTAATTATTTAGCCCAGTTAAAAATATAAGCCAAAACGATCTTTAGTACTGACATTTGTTTGCATAAACAGAAGCAAAGCAAAAACAGAAAGAGATAGCAAGAGCAAGAAAGAGACAGACAGAGAAAAATAGAGAAATACAGAGATAGTAGAGAAACAGAGACAAAGACAGAGACAGTCAGAGAGACAGAAATGGAGACAGAAACAATCAAAGAAACAGACATAGAGAGATCAAAAGAGAATGCATAGTGATAGAATCATTTTCTGAACTTAGTTCCTTTTCCTAAGATTATGACAAATCTAATTCTGACCTCTTAAGATTATGCTTTATTCTACTAAAATGATATTGCCCCTAATCTGTGAACTCTTGTCTTCCCTGCTTAATTTTTTTTTGTTAATTTGGGATATCTGAAATATTTTCAGTTGAAAAAACAAAACAAAACATGGAAATAATGGGAATAATTGACTAGATAAAATGAATCCAAATCATATTCACTTTAAAACTGCTAGTTCTAAACTGAATCTCATCAGAAGCATTTGAGAGAAAGATGAATGTGCTCTCTATCTAAGAAGTCTGTACTTCTATGTCAATATCCTACGCCATATACTGACATTATGGTTATCAAATTCTAGAAATAAATGTGAACTGGGCAGAAATAGACTCATGTATCTATGCCCGTATCTAAGATCAAATTTAAAATTTAAATTGTAATTCAGCATTTGGCTTAACAGTGAATGAATCAGATTTGATTTACATTTGCTGATTCATTATTATGCTCGGATTTTATTAATAAAAACTACAAATGATATTGCTCTTTATGGCTTTATACATTGCCTCATTCAAGTTTTAAAAAGTTCTTTAAGCTACATGCTACAGCCATTGACACACCCAATTTTATTGAAAAGGAAAGAGAAATTCAAAAAATTTGATAATTCACTTGCCTGAGGTCACAAATGTAACAAGTAGAATGAGAAACTATCAAACTCAGATTTTCTTGAAGCATTCTACACATGTGTAGCATTCTACACATAATCATATGCTAATTAACTGGTAATGTTCAAGATCATAATATTAATGAGAATTCCCAAATTCTCAAAGTATATATTTATTTTATATTTGAGTATTTCAATTTAATTTTTTTCCTGAAAATTATTTGAAAAGAACTTGAGGTGATATCCCACTAGTAGGAAGTGATGTCACACAAAAGTCTGGTTAGCTATTTTCATTAATTTTTCAACCACATGTTCATTAAAAGTATTCTTGAGAATCAAAAGTTATGCACAAGAATAGTTCGTTGTTTCTGATGTGAGTCAAATACTAAGGAAAAATAACATATTATTTATATTATAAATATAATCTTCCAAGATGGCAACATTCTCTTAAAAAGATACTGGTTCATCTAGCCATTGTGGAAAACAATTTGGAAATGTGTCCCCAAAGCTATTTACTATGTATGCCCTTTGACACACCTATACTATTAGGTCTATATCCAGAAAATATCAGTGAAAGAAGAGAAGGTTCCATATATATATATATATATATATATATAAAATATTTAGAGGATCTCTTATTTATTACAAAGAAGTAGAAACAAAAGGTGTGACATCAATTGGGAAATGAACAAACAACATATGGTATTTGATTATGATGATACACGAAGTAATGACGAGAATAGTTTTCAGAGAAACTTAGGAGGGCTTGTATTAACTGACACAAAATTACTTTAAAGGAACAAAGAGAATAATGTAAACAATAACAGTAATGCTATAAACAACTTTGAAAGATTGGAGGACTCAGATCAACACAAGAACTAATTCCTGAGGATTCCTGACAAAATATATTGCTCATATCTGAGAGTGGGGTCATAGACAGAGTTAAGATTGAAATGTCTTTATATGGAAATTGATATCTATCTATTTATCTATCTATCTATCATCTCTCTATCTTTCTATCTATCACCTATTTCTTTTTATTTTTAACCTGGCATGTGTAAGAATTTGTTTTGTATTGCTACATATGTTTGTAAATACGGGTTTTTGTTTTTTTCATGTTTTCCCACTGGCTGAGGGGGGCAAAAGGAGGAGGTAGACAGAAAATGATTTAAATATAATTAGGGAATAAAGGTAGGTACCAGGTATTCATTTATGCTCATAAGATGTATAGTTATGTGGGCTCTTTATGATTATTTAGTCAAATTCTATAATTACATAGAAGAGAAAACTGAATAACAGAAAACCTGACTTAACAGTGTTCACAAGGCAAATAGAAAATCTAAGTTCAAATATAACATCTTCTGACTTCAAAACCAGTATTCTTTCCAGTATGTCATGTAATTTTAATTGTCTGATAATTAATGAAAATCTACTAGTTAATGGGCTGTTGCCTATTATTCAAAAATATTTTCCTTAAATTCAACCATATTTTCATTCTGAATTAATGCATTATTTTACTCAACAAGGATTTGTTTGTAACCTACTATGTTCTTAGTATTTTAAGAATGCACCATATGTGTTGATTTAATGAAAAATGTCACCTCTCTTCATATTTACATTTTTCATTTATTCAAAAACATTTCATTATTATATTTAAGATAAAAGCTATTTGCTGCTGATATTGAAAATGTCAGAGCACTTCCTCAATTATTTTTCTGATGTAAAATCCATTTTATCTTTATAGCATGAAGACTATGAAGAATTTTTTTTAAAAATTTTCTCCCAAAACATTTTGTGTATATAATTTAATGTACCTCATTTCAAAATTATAGTTAATATTTTCCTTAGGTATCTGCATCATTTGATTTGTACCTATTATTTTCTATACAGTTATTGGTCCAATAATGTTTTATCCATCATCCTGTATGAACTAGAATTTTTTAGAGAAAAGTTATTTTCTAAAAAGTTGCATCTAGAATATGTCTATACATATATAAACTATATGTGTATGTATGTGTGCTGTGTGTGTAAATATAATTATAACCTAGAGGTATCCAAATTAATTCATATGTGTATTCATATATGACACATGAGTGCGCATATATAATTCATATATATATATATATATATATATATATGGATGGATGGATGTAGATGTATATATGTATGGTGTGTGTACACATACACACATGTACGTATCAAGGAGGACTAGCACCTCTCATGTGAGGGTTTACCTTTCTAGGACTGCTCATCCACCTTTGGTGTCCATCTGGCATTCAATTCTCATCTGTGGCTATAAGAAGCTGTAGTATGTGCAGCCTCCCCACTCTAGTAACACTATCTCAAAAAATGGTCCAGACCAAGTTGATGGTAACTGACAGACTTACTTTGTAGTAAGATAAGGGGCATCTTCCCCAAGGATGTGAAAATTATCCCTGGTGGAATGAACTAATAAGAACTTTTTTTTTTTTGATGGGCCATCAAGGTGACTGAAAAAGGTGCCGTGGAGTTCTTAGAACACTTAGAGCTTGGTTGGACATCAAAACCAACAATGTCATTCATTGCATTCTGGGCATCACCAATCATCTTGAGTTCTGTCTTGACACTGAATTTCAATGACTGCGGAAAAGAGAGTAAAGCCAACAAATTTGTGCAACTCTGTCTCACTTAAATCCAATTTACCCACCAGTCAATACATCATGCCATGATGTCATTGATCCTCTTTAAAACTGAAAGAGAAACAACAACATATACATATAATTGCTATAATAAATAGCTTACTTTAAGGCTAGGGGCAATATAATGGGTACTTGAGCATCCTCTTAACAACAATTATGAAAATAGGTGGCATTTACATGGTTCATTTACAATCTTATCTCATTTTAGCCTAACAACAATCCTGGAAATCAGATATTATTGTTATTCTCAGAGGCAGAGATTGAGACTTACTCAAGATCACATAACTAGTAAGTTTCTGAAGCAGGATTTAAACTCAGATGTTCTGCCATTCTTATCTTCCACTGGTCAGCTTGTTCTTTCTTGCTTTATTCTGTATATTTCACTCCTCCTCTACTGATAGACCCTCAAAAATTTTCTCTCTTTTGTAAACCTTTTCCTCATGAACTGGCTTAATATTTTATAAAAGACCTCTAGGCATGACTAGATTTTGTCAACCTATCTGAAAAGTCTTCCTATGCAAAACCTTACCCAGTTGATCCAATGACTTATCAGAGACATCTAAGGTGATCAAAATCTTTTCACACTTGGCTAGAAATCTTTGACTTGATTGAATCAAGATCCATTGTTCCTTCTTTCTCTTTTAAAGTTCCAGAGTATATCCCTTCCTTTGGTGAGATCCAGTACATTGATTGACTTATTCATTCAAGTCAATGCTCACCTTTACATACACATTGATCCATGTATGTATGCATGCTTTGTATATAATGTGTGACATATCATCAGAGAATAAATATGGGTGCGTATGCAAATTCATGATTTCTTATGATGCAATAATATTCTACCTCATACACACAAGTATTAATGTTTGTATGTGTAATAAAATATATATGAAACATGTACATTTATATGCATAATTATTTTAGAATGAAATGCATGTGTTTTTAAACATACACAAATAACAAAGATGTAGACTTGAGCTGTGATACCACTGATATAAGGAATTACTGATGATGAAATACTTCTACTAAGTACCTTTTCAGCTAGTTAGTATTAGAGAATTGCCCAGAGGCATTGAGAGCATACAGAAGAAGGACCTGAACCAATTCCATCTGAATTTAATGTTTACTAAGTATTATAATTCATTTCACCACACACACACACACACACACACACACACACACACACACACAGAGGCATATGAGTGCAATCACATTCGGTTACAGAAATACATATCTTTATATGTATGGAAATACATATTTATATTATCATTATGCTTGTGTATATTATAGCTCTAGATATACACATGCATATACCCATATATGTATATAGATATAGACATATAAGGTAGATGCATGTACATATATAATTATATAGTCTAAGTAACTATATAGATGTGCATGAATAACTGTAGTAGTAAAAATTTACATATGCTTATTACACACAAATGCTTCCTTGGGAATTTTACCTTTGACAGTTAATAAGAAAATTATTTTTGAGCATATTAGAAATATAATTGGTGTTTGTAATATCATTCAGTCAGCATTATCTTGTGGGAAAAAATCATTTGAACTAATGTTGTTGATAATTTCCATCTAGCAACAGACAACAAGAATATGTTCTTTCTTAATAAACTAAACTTGTCAGCATCCAGAGACAATGCATGATTTACTGGTTATGATGAAAACTACCTAGTTAATAGGGGGATTCACTTTTCTTCTCTGCATTAATTGTTACCTATCTTGATTTATATTTTCACTTGACCAAAAGAAAGGGAAAAGTAACCATGTAGGAAAACCTTCTCCAATTTGCCAATATATATGTATATATAAAGAGAAAGAGAGAGAGAGAGAGAGAGAGAGAGTGAGTGATTACAATAACTGAGTTTTACCTCATGCCCAGAAAAATGACAAAGAGAGGAAAAATTAGAAAGTCATTGCTGATCATTGACATTTTGTTGTTTTCTTGGAAAATATTATTAAATCTACCCTAAAACCCCTTGTCTTACTTCAAATACACTTCTTTAACTGAATTTTGAAATCTTGAACTGTATTTTTCATAGACATCGGAAAATCAGTATGTTCAAAACTTCTGAAACCATTCACTCTCTTTCTACAGAAAATCTTCTCTTCTAAATTCCTATTACTCTCAATAGCACTACTAACCTCCCAGTCTCCCAGATTCACAACCTAATTGATATTTCCAATGCCTCCCTCTCTTTTATTTCCCACGTTCAGTTGTCAAGTCTTACTGGTTCTGCCTTCATAACATCTCTATAGATGAGCACTTTTCTCCCATAACACTAACATCCCCCTGATCAATGCCCTCTTTGCCTAACACCTGGACTGTTGTAAAACACTTCTGCCTCATTTCTCTGTACTACTTTTTTTCCCCTCACTCAAGTCCATCTTCCACTTAGCTATAATAATCACTTTCCAAAATTGCAGGTCTAACCAAGTCATAACCCTACTTCTTTTCAGTAAACTCTGGTGATATCCAGGATCAAATATAAAATCCTATGTTTGCAATTAAAAGTCTGTAATGCCAAGCAATAGCAACTTCCAAGGTTCAGATTACCAGCATAGTAAACTACATTTATTCAGCAAACATTCATAGAACAGAAAAAGTCAAAATACAGTGTAACTTGTTCCTTTAGCAAGTTCTCAATTCAATCCAAGTACTACTCCACCCCTAGACAGTACATTCATTTAGTCAGTCAAAAGTCTCTTCACAAATGGAGATTAGTCTCCAACCATAAACAGAGTACATTCATTTGGTCAATCACTCAAAGGCTTCCTACCCCTGAATCTCAAAAGGGGGCAGAAAAGCACAAAAGGCCATCTACCCTTAAGTTACAACAAAGTTAAGCTCAGCATTGAATACCCAAGGAAGGGCCTTTTTTCATCTTCACTCGAGGCAAGCCCTCAGCAATCTCAGTTCCTATGGAGACAGGGCTCAACAAAGCCATAGCCAGTGTCCTCATCAAGTCACTCTCTGCCTGTAGAACAGTCCCAGAACCCCTGAAAACATGAGCAAGGCCCTCTTCCAGGATTTCTGTGCAGGTACCACAAGAAAATTCTTTTTCAGGGTTTCTGAACCAACAGCAAGGTTGCAGGACCTCTATAACAGCAGCACTGTCCTTCATCATCAGGTGAATCTGGCAAAACAACATCAAAACAGACAGACAAAATACCAGGATCACAGCCATGCCTCCTCAGTTCTTGGCAGTTCCAGGTGGCAGTTCCAGGTGGCAGTTCCAACGGCTCTTAGCACTCTTTCTCTCAGCAACTTAGGCTCCACAATACTGGATACTGCTCTACCAAAAGTCCTTCTGGCCTTCTCTAGGCTTGGGCCTCTCTCCCAATTCATGGCTCCTCCCAGTTCAGCCCTCTCTCTTCATGTCAACACGTCCATCCCACAAGTGGGATTCACAAACTTTGAGTTTTAACACTCAACCCAAAAACTAAGCCAATACAGGGGCATCTCAAAATTCCATTACCAATACAAAGTCTTATAAATCCTGGTCCCTTCCCTATATCTCCCATATTGGTATAGCTTACAATGTGAGGTTTTTTGAGAGCAAGGACTATCTTTCACTTTCTGTCAAATTCTCAAAACAGTACTTGGTCACTTAATCAATGTTTTTTGCTGACTGACTGTGTCTGAGATTATGAATTAGTCACCATTCTGGAAAGATAGATTGGAAATATGGGGGAAAATTCACTAAACTATTCACATATTCTTATTTTTGACCCAGAGATTCCTTACCTATACAGAACCACAATAACTTAAATCTTTTTTTCTTCGCATAAGCACTATCAGTTAATATATGCTTACTATTTACATTAATAACTATGTACACAATTATGTAGAGCATAAATATATATTACTTAAAACAAAAAATTTAAAAGAAAAAAACAAAGATTTTAATATATTTTATTGATTATACAAACCATTTTATTATGTTATTGACATGAATTATTTAATGTTTAATTGCCCCCAATTACATGTAAAAACAATTTTTAGCATTCATTTTTTTTTTAAGTTTTGAGTTCTAAATATAATCATTCCCTTTTTCCCCCTGCTCTTCCTGAGATGGTAGGTGATCTGATATAGTTTGTACATATGCAATCATGTAAAACATTTGCATATTAGTCATTTTGTACAAGAATACTCAAAAAAAAAGAAATGAAAAATAGTATATTTCACTCTGTATTCAGACAACATCAATTCTATCTCTGGAGGTAGATAGCACTTTTCATCAAGTATCCTATGGGATTGGCTGAGATCATTGTATTGCTCAAAATAGCCAAGTCATTAATAGTTCTTCATCATACATTATTGCTGTTACTGTATTACTGTGTTCAATGTTCTGGTTCTACTCACTTCACTCTGTATCAGTTCATATAAGTCTTTCCATATTTTTCTGATACCATCCGACTCATCCTTTCTTATAGAAAAATAATATTTCATCATGATCAAATATCACAACTTGTTTAGCCATTTCCCAATTGATGGGCATCCCCTCAATTTCCAATTCTTAGCTATCACAAAAAGAGCTGCTATAAATATCTTTTTGCACAAATGGATCTTTTCCCCTTTTTATAAATCTCTGGGACACAGATCTAGCAGTGACATTTCTAGTTTGAAAGGCATTCACAGTTTTATAGCTCTTTGGGCATAGCTCCAAATTGTTCTCCAAAATGGTTGACTCAGTTCACAAATCCACCAATAGTCCAATAGCATCCCATTTTTCCCACATCTTCTCCAACATTTCTCATTTTCCATCTTTGTTTTATTAGTCAATATGAGAGGTATGAGGTGGTAACTCAGAGTTGTTTTAATTTGCGTTTCTCTAATCAATAGTGACTAAGAGCATTTTTCATATGACTAGAGATAGCTTTGATATCTTTATCTGAAAACTGCCTGCTCATATCCTCTGACCATTTATATCGATATAATTAAATATTATTCATTATTGTGGAAAATCTTGATTTAATACTTTTTGATATGGTGATTTGAATGTCCATATCTAAATGCAGTTCCGCCCCACCACAGATACTTGACTTTTAAAAACTATCAAAAATGGAAAAGTTATGTTATAAATAGATTTGGAATTTGAAGAAATGAATCACTGACTATACCAACTAAATCATGATCTGATATTTTTAATTTGATTCACCAGGCATTCACATATTTTTATGGAAATTCAGGTAGTAAATTTCTAATTTTCTGATGTCAATCAATTGTTTTTACAAACTAATCCAAAGATAGTATGTCTTTGCATTTCTAAGAAACAGATTCAAAATCTACTGAAACTTCGTTTAGACAGTTTTTAAACAGGTTTGAAAGTTTTTGTTTCCAGGTTTTATTTTGTTTAAGCATGCAATATGGTTTTTTTTTAATTGATGACACAATACTTTTTTTTTTCTTTTTGCCATCCCAAGACACAAGAGCAAGTATCCCAAAAGAGAGAATGGTTAACACTGCCAAACACTTCAGAGAAGTCAAGAACAATGAGAATTGAGAAAATACAATCACACTTGGCAATTTTTTGATCCCTGGAATCTTTGAAGAAAGCAGTTTCATTTCAGTAAAGAATGAATTTTAGTTGAGTGAGGGGATAACTAGTAATTTTCAGACCCCAAGAGACTAGAAGAATAGTGTTGTCTTTGACAGAAACTGGAGAATACAAGAAAAGTGTGGGTTTGAGGAAATAAAATAATGTCTTACTTTTATTATTATGTTACAACTCCCTTAAGACTCTTCTTTGAAAATCACTGAGTAAAAAATGACATAAATGCATTTTATTTTTAAATGTATATTTCAGTAAATTTCATCATTGCAAAGACCTAAAATCAGTTTGAATGCTTATCAACTAGTATGTCTAAATAAATTTTGGTACATGTAACAGCATAATATGTCACCATAAGTTATAAGGAATTAAAATAAATATGATGAAAATGTATGAAGTGGTGGAGGAAGAAGTAAGCAGGACCAAGAGAATAATACACACAATTACAATGATGTAAGTGAAAAGAGTACCAAAAGGCAACAATAATCAAATTAATTTCAGGTATCAATACTGATTTCAGAGAAAAGAAGAAGGAATGTAGGGATGTCTCCACTCCTCTGTTAGGGAGGAAATAGGCATTTTATGTTGAATATAGTGATACGTAGTAACTGCAGTGGTGGATTTTCTTTAACTATTTTTTTCCTTTGTTATAAGAGAAGGTTCAATGGAAAGATTTGATGACACATGCACACACACACATGCACACAAACATACAGAGACAGAGAGAGACAGAAAGTGACAAAGACAGAGATAGAGGCAGAGAGATAGACAGAGAGACAGAGAAGCAGAGAGACAGACAGACAGAGAGAGAGAGAGAGAGAGAGATCATGATACAAAACAGCGGACTAATGATTCTTGAATTTTGTATACTTTCTCCAACAAGATAAAAGACCATCCTTTTTAGCTAAATATCCTTCAGAATGCCAAGTGCATGTTATATAAGCTCCTCCAATAATGTTTTTATCTTTAAAATTTTTCTATAAGTACAGTGCCTATAAGAAAGTACACACTAATTTATGAAATTTTGAATTAAATTCAAGTATTTTAATTACTACATAAATATGAACCAAATTATTTATATATGTTTGAATGTCTATGTGTATATATAATATATGTATATTTGAAATAATTTATTATTTTGAAATTTTAAAATATCAATAGATTTTCTAACGCTATTAATGGTAACATAGCATTAGTGCCTGAAGAGAACTGAGTAATGGGAGCTCCCGATCAAATGTTTCCAGTTGAAATCTCTAAGATATATTTAAAATGAATAATTTCATTACCTAATACCGTACCATGAGAACCAAATTGGGCAATTGTAGCTTTGTTGATGTGCTTTGATTTTCATTTTTGACTAATCATACATTTAAAATTTAAACTTTGACTAATATCCTGCTGCTTTTACCTCTGTGGGTACTTTTGAAATAAATAACCTTCTCACCTACTTTCCTTGAAATATACCCAGAAGCAAAATGAAGTGACTGAGTGAGTAGAGATTTAATTACCTAGCAGCATAAGAAGATATGTAACTTGGGAAATTTCTCTTTTAAGAAAGGAATTCCTTCTCCTAGATATTCTAGGTAGTTTTTTTTTTAATTTCCTATCAATGTTATACTTAAAAAATATTGGAATATAAAGCTATGGTTGTATATGTAGTGACAAACCATGATCTGCCTTTTTTTTTCTTTTTCACAACAATGTACCAGTTTTTCTTCAATGGATCCAACATTTTAGGGGAGTTCAGGAATAATTAAAAGAAATAATTTAAAATGCACAAAAAGTAAGAGGATCTATTAATTCTGGATCTAAAATTATACAAAGGAACACAAAATAATTTTGCACTGACTTCCTCAATACATTTTGTTATAAAGTATTAGTCATCGATTTGATGTGGTACTGTTTTTTTTTTTTTCTTTGAAGCATATCAGTAGGAAGAGAAAATTGAGTTCTTGGATCAAATGAACATAGTAGTTCAGTGTTTAATAAACCAAAGATCTTTTTCAGGTTTTCACTGAAAACCCTGATGTCATGGTCCTTTTCCAGAATGAAGGACAAACACAACCTGTAAGCGATTACTAGCTCCTCCCCTCCCTTCCCCTTCCCTCCTTACCTGGGGGTACTCTGTCCAGGGGAAGATACATTTCCACAGTTAAAAGCTCCTTTTTTTTCTTTCTTCAGGTTTATTGGCTAGATTTCCTTCTCAAAGACCAAGCCTTAAACCCAATTCAATCTGGAGGTCATAGACTGGAGGATAAATCCCTGCCCTCCTAGCACAGAGTGAATGTAAATACTAAATAGTAGCTGTTTCTCTTTTTGGTCAGGAACCATTAGGGTCTTTCCCTCCCAGTCTGAATTTTTTTTTTTATTTAAAGGGGCCATCTCCTTTCTTAAAGAGGCCTATTCACTGAATGGGTATTTTCTCACTCAAAGTAAGAACCTGAAAAGATCTTAGCTTAAAAGGGCCAGAGTCTCATCGTATCCTGGGCCATCTCCAGTCATCCTGATGAATATCTGGCCACTGGACCCAGATGGCTCTGGAGGAGAAAGTGAGGCTGGTGACCTTGCACAGACCTCCCTCACTCAAATAAAAGTCAACTGCAAGTCACATCATCATCTCCCTGACATCATCATCCTCTTCAAAAATGAAAGATGTACACAAACCTAAGAACACAAACTACTGAGGCAGTGTTTCCTATCATTTAACAGCTTCCAGAAAACTGAAAAGTGGTTTGCATAAAGTAAGTTCATATGAAAAACTTATACTATGCAATGCAATAAGTTCCAATTGTACCCACAATCTAATTTTTGAAAGTCACATCTTTAAAACCAATGAGAAATGAAGGAGCTACCTTTTGAATAAGTAGTTAGGGACAAAATTAATAATCAAACAAATGATAGAAAAGGAAAAAAGAGAAAATTACATATATGGTATGTGTATATATAGTACATATATGCATATTTACATGTGTGTATATATATATATATATATATGTATGTATATAGTTGTTTGCATGTTACCTCTCCCATTAGAAAATGAACTTTTTGAGGTCAGAATTTTTTTTTCTTTCTTTTCATTCCCTTTTATTACAACATTGTCTGGTATACAGTTGTTGCTTGTCCTTTTTTTTTCAAAGAGGACCAATATTGCAGAGTAGTGCCTTGGCTCCTAAGTAGATTGAATGAGGTAGAGATGAACAAAGTCTTTAGCATCACTCTCTCTTCTGAGTCATTGAAGTCCAGTGGTAGGACAAAAGTCAAGACAACTGGAAATGATCCAGGAGGCAATGGATGCCCTTGTTAACTTCTATGTCTGACCAAGTTTTAAGCATTCCACAGTGCCTGCTTTAGCCATCTTTATGACCCTTGGGAAAAATGTTTCTCATCCATCCATTCTGCCATGGGAAATCTTCACATGCTGGGGGGTAGATACCGCCCTAACTCAGTGATGAGTTTGAGGCATGTCATTTACCCACAACCTGATTTAGCACATTTGCTTAGATGGTTTTCTGCTGTGTGGCCATTGTGCATGTTACCACTTCTTTGAACCAGAAGTGAGAGTTTTAGTGCAGGGTAGACACCAAAGCATGATGGAGAGCCTTGAAAAGGTCTCAGCAAGCCCTAACACCAGAGGTTTTAGTCTTCCTTGAACACCCCATGTACCCCAATAGACCTCATGATTTTGCAGGTCAATGGAAAGTGAGATAGATTATATGTTCTTGTTAAAAAAGCAAATAAAAAGTTAGTGATATTGGTTGCATTCTGCAACCAAAGGAAGTAAAATACATACTTTAAATGAACACACAGCCATCTTACTTTGTTGTGTTCAGTATGAATATATGTTGTTGTTGTTGTTTTGTTGTGTTTGTCCTTCATTCTTGAAGAGGATCATGATCTAAAGGAGATGATGACATGATTTGCATTTGGCCTTGATTCGAGTAAGGGAGGTCTGTGCAAGGTCACCAGCCTCACTTTCTCCTCCAGAGCCATCTGGGTCCAGTGGCCAGATATTCATCAGGATGACTAGAGATGGTCCAGGATGCAATGGGAGACTCTGGCCCTTTTAAGCTAAGGTCTTTTCAGGTTCTCACTTTGAGCGAGGTACTACCCATTCAGTGAATAAACCTCTTTAAGAAGTGAGTCATTGTATTATAATGAATCTACTTTACATCAATATATATTGATAAGAATGAAAAAAAAGAGAAAGAAAATACATGCAATTTCCAAAAACTCCCAATGAAGTTACTGCATAACAAGTAGAAGTGTAGCATGGTAGAAGGAGCGCCAGTTTTGATTAGAAAAAATGGAGGTTAAAGTTTTACCTCCAAGAAATAGTAACTGAGTGACCTTGGGTATGTCACTTAAAGTCTCAGTGACTGAAACAACTCTACAAGATTTTAAATTGAAGCTGATCACCTTTGGTAGAGAGAGTTTCTTCATTTGGAATTCCCCATTCCATTGAACTGCCAGGTTTAGTGCCATTAATAGGTTTATACTCAGTGTGAGAACAAGGTAGCATGGTCAAAACTAAGCTGGAAAATATAATTCTTGATCAAGAAATGAAAGAAGCAAAGGACATAAGTTTCCTTAAAACTTAAATGTCTGTGTAACATAAATACACCAAAAACATAGGCAGGACATTACAAATGCTAAATAACATCTAAAATTAAAAATTTCCATTCATACTAGAAAAATAAAATGATATCATTGTGTCTTGTAACTGTGGTGGCATTTTGTCAAATTGTTATTCTATATTTAGGTATAGTCATAGATGGTTTTTAGTACATATAGAGACAGAAATAGTTGTGATTATAGATCTATGTCTATGTATATGCATATTCTGTATATTCTGCCCTTGGGATTGTATTAGTACAAGTCCTAGACTATCACCATCTCTGCAGAATGAATGTCAAACAACCCAGAGGACAATTGCCAGATATGTGCTTGCCTGAAGCATATAGCTAGCTGAATTACACATTATGTCATCATGTATTTTGGCCTACATGTATACTACCCCTCTCTTTAGAATACACATACATGTATGCATACATACATATGTACATACTTATGTATGTATATAACTGAAACACCCAGATATCATCCTGTTGGTTTACATGCACGTAAGTGTCCTAGGCATGTGGATTGTATAAATATCTGTATAGTTTGAAAATATCTGTGTATGTATATATGTATATATATACATGTGTGTGTATTTATATGTGTGTACATGTATATGTTGTGGCTATATTTACACATAACAAAACATAGTTTGGACTAGAAGGCTTCTAAAGTCTCTTCCATATTTTAAGTACTGGAAATTATCTCTCCTTCAACCTCTGGCCCACCTACTCATGGAAAATGTCCAGAAAGAGCTACCAAAAAGGGTGCCTTTCACACATTCCTTTGCCCTACCTCATCTACCCTTGCAGTTTAAACCTCATGGGGGTCAGGGATACAGGAAGATCATACCATCCTGTTGAAGTGGGAATCACTAATTCCAATCCTTTAAGTGAGATGAAAAACTCCAGGCCTGCAGGGCTTACCATTTTACAAGCTTATATACCCTGAAAACACCTGGGTCTTGCCATCCATCACTGTACTGATACACTCTTAACACTTCCCATCTTTTCCATCTGCTCTGCTGCTAAATTCTTTTCTTTTCTTTTAAATTTTTGGAGTAAAAAAAGCATTTCTATGATATGATACAATAAAAAGATGATTATACGTGAAACTCCAAATCTAATATGGACAACTTGCTAATCCTGTCAAATATACAACAAAATTATTATGTAAATTTCTTTTTTCTTTTTTTTTTCTTCCTTCCCCCTACCCTAGATGTGGCTACCACTAGATCAAAATAGGTATACACACGCACACACACACACACACACACACACACACACACACACACACATATACAAAATTAGTTTATACATACTTCCATTTATCAGTTATCTGCATGCAGATAGCATTTTCCTTCATGTGTCATTTACAGTTAATTTGGATATGTATAATAGACTAACATTCTCTCAAAGTTATTCTAAAAGTAATATTGCTGTTACAGTATATAATGTTCGCTGGATTCTGCTTGTTTGTTTTTCATTATTTCCTGAATGTTTAGCCATTTTTTTTTCTAAAATCATTGCGCTTATTTCTGATAGCACAGTGGTATTCCATCACAATTGCACACCATAACTTGTCCAGTCATTCCCCAAATGAGGGGTATCCCTGCAATTTCCAGTTCTTTGATACCACAAAGAAAGCTGCTATGGATATTTTAGAAGATATAGGTTCCTTTCCTTTTTCCCAATCATCTTTAGCAATAAAACAAATAGTAGTACTGCTGGGTCAAAGGATATAAGTAGTTTAATAACTCTTTTAATAAATTATATTCTTTTATATATGTTGTCTTCCACAATTAGAATATGACGTCCTTAAAATAAAGTGTTTTTTATTCTTTCTGTTTCTCTAGTATTAAGTGCAAAGCATATTATTTTAAATTTATTTTGTGATTTGCATAAAATAAATAGTAGAAAATGAAACAGAAGACCAAAAAAAAAAGCCAGATTGCAAGGAATTGAAGAGCAAATGGTAAAAATGCAGAAGGAATCACAGTTGATCAATATTACTAGAAATTTAGCAGCAATGGGAGGAGAATACAGACCTTAAGAATGATGAACTCTGGGGAAGAACTTTTTTGAAAAAAACTGGATAAACCCAAGCATATTTGTAAGCAAAGAGGAAGGAGAGGGAGAGTTTGAAGAAGAAAGGAAGAGAATAGAATTCAATAGCTGAAAAAGGTTGAAGTTAAAAGCAGGTGGAAGTTCAAAGTCTTATGGGAGAAGGAAGCATTCATCCAAAGAAAGTAATAGAGGAAGAAAAGATGATTAAAGACTTATATGGGTTTTGTAGTATGATATTGAACTTACAAATGATTGCTTCAAAAATATTATTGTAAATGGAATTTAAAAATCCATTCTCCTACCTA
Source organism: Pseudochirops cupreus (assembly GCA_028627135.1). Lineage (NCBI taxonomy): Eukaryota > Metazoa > Chordata > Mammalia > Diprotodontia > Pseudocheiridae > Pseudochirops > Pseudochirops cupreus. Next base: position 124,350,492 of record CM053580.1, read on the forward strand.
AATATATGTTACTCCATGGAAAAAAAAATAGGATGCATCCTCGTGCCTTTTGATCATTACATAAATAAATTTCTGCATTTATTTTATAGAATCAATGAGATGTTTTCAAAGAAGAATGTTGAATGTTAGGTAGTAAATATTCACAGTAAAATAAGCAGGCAAACAGAGAGAGATAGAGAGAGAGATAAAGAGACAGAGAAAGAGATATGTACAGAGACAGAAAAGAGAGATGGAGACAGAGACAGAGATGGAAGGATGGACGGATGGATTAATAAATGAGTGAATGAATGAATGAATGAATAAATAAAGATTTAGGTTAGAACCAGGCTCTATAGAATGTCTAGAAAAAGGAATATCTCTTCTCACAGGATCAGTGTTTTAGTAATTTCTTTAAAATCTTTTAATACAGCAAAAGAAAGTTTTTTTTTTTAAATCACCCTCATTCTTGATCTTTACTTTTTGGAATGCTGTCCTATCTTTGAATACTGTTCCAGATCTAATTCATAGATGTATGTCTTAATTCAATCCAATTTTCCCCTAATACTTGAGTTGTTTATCCACTGTTTTCCTCCTATATAACTCTTGTAGTCATGTGGACATGATAATTAGATGCTGATTAAGTCTCCTAGCATTCTGTCCCATACCATATTATACCTCTACACAATTTGGTGATCCATAAAAGTTAAATAAATATATTAGAGCCAAAGTGTTTTTTTTCTTAGAAAATATGAGAAATACTTAGGAAGTTGAAGACAACTGACATGGGAAATATACTGAATGATGCTCTGATATTTTGAAAGTGTTAGTTTATCCACTATGGCTAAACACTACACATCTATGATGTGAATGGGTCAGTTTTCTTTTGCATATATTTTCTCACATTTTTCACATTCAAAATGACAAGTAAACACAGAAAATATTGTATTTCAGTGAAGAATGAAACAGATCAATTAGAGGATTTTATTTAAATGTGTATATATATGTATATATATATATATACACACACACATATTTGTTGAAGAAATGGAAATTCTTTTCTTTTGGAACTCCTTTTCTGTGGATTAACGCATTTCTATCCTTATTCCATATTTGGTGTTCATTAGCATAAGCATAAACTTTCTTCCCACTCTGTTTTTACAGTGTATCTTTAGCTATTAAGTTACTTTATAACTTAAATAACTCAAAATATGAAACAACAATCAACATTTATGTCTGAATGGTTCAGACAAATGTTTACAATGTTTCTAAATAAGTTTGGCATGTTTAAACACATGCATTCAGATTGTCTGCCTTTAGTTGGGTGTTATTTAATTGAGAGTTACAGTAGTGACTTGAGCCAAGTAATAAAATGAATGCTATTGTTTACTATCAAGATAGGACAAAACTTGATGGTGAATTTGGGAGACTGCCCTGCAAAGAGCAGCCCTGGAAAATAAAACTATTTTTAAGGGGTGCATGTACTTAATCATGGTAACATTGTTTAATTTTTATTAAAAGAAAATAGATGGAATACTATTTATTCAAAATCAAGGTTAGAAAAGAAAAAAATCAGCCAGGATTTCACCTAAATAATTATTTCATTTAGAAGAATTAAAGTCCAGACAAAATAAACCGAAATTCTATGGAAATGACTGCACACATAAAGGATGGCATCAACTCTAGCTTTACTTGTATTTCCTCATATTTTATAAGGTACAGAAATATAATGAAAGTGTCTAGTAATATACTTAGATTTCTTTAAAATAACTAAAAACACAGTATAGGTTGCTGAATAAGGTACAGTATTTATGATAGAGACACATGAGCAGAGAAAGATGATTTTATAGGTTATTATTAATTTCTTCATTGGTGTCTTTTTAGATAAACTACTTTTCATAAGTAAAGCTAAAACTCCAGAAAAACAAAGAAACATAGGATTTATATTATTTTGGATCAAATTTGTAAAACTGTAATTTATCTTTGAGATTTTCCTCTTTCATAAGCTTTATAGTTGGAATATCAGTGTTTTCTTTCAAAAGAGAAAAATTACAGCAGTAAATAATTATGACTTTCATTGGATAATTGTGCATGCAATTGAGCAATTGTGGTTGCAACTAGCCACGTTCCACTTATTTCTAAGGTGCAATTAGCCAATTTTAGATATAATTACTTGTGCATGCACTTTTACATTATTTTTTTTTTCCATTTAAAGGGGAGAATCAATAGCTATTAATTTCAACAAGTGTTTTTAAAAAAACAAAAATGAGTATTATTTATTGATCAATAAAAAAGGATAATTTCTCCTAAGTTCTTCCAGTGTGGCACTCCTACTTTCAAAACATGTTCATATATTTGTTATCTTCTGTTTATTGTATCATATGGAACAGCACAGGTTTCTCACTAAAAAAAAAAAAGTTTCAAAGAAAATGATCCTTATCATGATTAGTTATTTCAAGCTGATAATGGAGACCCTATTCTGAAAATATTTGTATCAGTACACAGACACACACAACTGTTTTAAACTTTTTGGAGTGCATTTTTGAAGATCATATCAGATTATCAAACTGTTAAAAGGAAGCAATTATTTTAGTAAGTTTTGCAAAAAATAATTTAGTAAACCAATGGATTACTTTATCATTTAGTCAAATTTAATCAACTTTTTGTTCCCCTGAATTTTATGTGGACAAATCTACTGGTTTCATCTGCATACTGCAAATTTCATGTGTACAGCAAAGCAAAACAAACTCTTATTTTGATATCATTTTGTCTCTGAAAAAAATGACCAAATGTAGCATATTTAGCTATCATGTCTGAGCTTAAAAGGAGTTTACGTATCTTTAATGAAGGTTTTCATAATTTTATCATTGCCTGATAATTTGTTACAAACCAAAAAAAGGGAAACAAATAAAAGTGAATAAAGACTTTGTAAATCTTCCTCTATTTATCTATGGTATGGAAGAAGAATGGCCAAACATTCTTATTCCTCACAGCTACCACTCTAGTGCAGGAGAACCTGGGAGGCATCATCTTTTAATGTATTTGAGAAGACTTGGAATAGATATTAGAAATGCCCTCACAGGACCTGAATTCACATCTCTTCATTACTCCTTGCTTTCTCTCTATTACCCTGAGCAAAACACCTCCCTGCACCTCATTTTAAAATTCCTTCCAGCAGGGCATGTTTGAGAACCAGCTCTGAACAGCTCAGAAAGGCTGATCATCAGATTTTTAATGCAAGCATTTGTAGCAATCATTTTTGTTGATTTTCTAGACAAGAAACTGATGACAAAAATCTTAATGATGCAGCTCAAATTCGAAAACGTGTTCTTGGTGTGTGTGTGTGTGTGTGTGTGTGTGTGTGTGTGTGTGTGTGTGTATGTATCCATATATACACATATACATTATGTGCACATACACACACACAGATGGATATATATAAACATATACATATATATTTTTTTTCAGAGAGCTAGATGTTAAATTTAACCAGCACCTGATTGTTTTCAGATACAAAATCTCATTGTGCTATTTTAATAAATAACATATTACTAGTTTTCTCATCACCATCTCTATTCCCTCAAATACCTCCTTTATATAAGGTTATTCATTTTTATATAATGTTTGGAATAGTTACTCTTTTCAAAACCTTCTCATGGCTGTACATTGTATATCAAATAAAGTTTAAACTTTTTAGGGTAGTTTCCAAAATTTTTACTACTGTAATACCCTTCTTCCTTTCCAGTTCATCTTCCATCACCTCCCCTCTTATATTTTGTCCTCTACTCAAAGCACATTTACTCATCCTTCATGTTTTCCCCACATTCTTGCTTTTCCTTTTATTCAAATCACATCCTAAGGGAACCTCATGATTATGTGAAGAGGTTTCTTAGAATAAAGCCTGTGAATACACACACACACACACACACACACATATGTATGTATGTATGTACCTAATAAATATGTAGAGGTAGCTAGGTGGCTCAGTGAATAAAATGTGGGATCTGGGGTCAGGATGACCTGTATCTTACTAACTAACTAACTAACAAACTAACTAATTTACTAACTCTGTGACCCTGAGCAAGTTGCTTAACCTCTGTTTGCCTTAATCCCTTGGAAGAGGAAATGGCAAACCACTCCAGTATCTTTCCCAAACAAACAAACAAACAAAAACCTGAAAGTATTGTCATGCTAAGGTCCAAAGGGTTAAGAAGTGTTGGACATGACCAAACAACATGTCACATACATATACATATATGTAGGTGCTTACTATATTTGAATATCATTAATTTACTTTGTAATCCTATCTACTTTATTTTATACATTTAAAAATATTGCTCTGAGAAGGGACCCATAGACTTCACTTGAGTGCCAAAGAGAGACACAGAAAAGCTTAAGCATGTGTCTATTCTTTGATTGAGTCCAAATTCCTTGTTATTGTTCGTGAGGAAACTGAGGCCTAGAAAAAGCAAAAGTTTAGCAAAATTTTAGTTGGTTAGAGGAAATAGACCTCCTTATTCTCAACCCAAACCTATTCTCAGGCAAACCTTTAAATAAAGATCTATATTTAATCCTCATTAACTTGGAGTCAAGATGACTGATTTCACATCACAATTCTGACTCGTGTTTTTGGTTTTTGTTTTATACTGCAATTAATTTTAACTAAATGTGTTTGATGAAATATGTGTGTGTGTATGTGTATATACATAGAAAAAATTATGGTAAAATTCAGTTTTTAAAAAAACAATAGGAATTGTAAAAGTAAAGTATAAGAAGCCCAGGTCTAAAAATTTTTTTTTTGATGAAAGCATATTGACGAACTTAGAGGGATATATATATATATGTATACACACACACAGACATATATTTGTATATATATGTGCGTTTGTGTGTGCATGTGTGTGTGAATATATATATATTCACACACTTATAATCATACATACACACATATATACATATATGTATTTTTTTTTCTCTTGGGGGGGAAGATTGATCATATTCCCTTATACAACCATTGGTAATGGAGATGATTTCCAAGTATGACTGCACATATCACTTGGAAAAAAAAGAGGCTTAATTATTTTATCATTAAGAGTAATATACTTATAGACTACAAAAATGGGGGAAAAAATTCTGGAGCTAGTCAGGTTAAGCAAATTGGTCCTTTGAGAATATAATCATCAACCATAAACAGTAAATTTTGACTTTCATTATTTGCCTTATCACAGAATTGGCCCCTAAGGAGTCCATAGGGAATTTCATTAACTCTTTCATTCAAAACAAGGATTGTTAAAGGTTTAAATGAAAAGGAATTAAATAGACCCCCCAATGATTTCAAAGACAATGCTCTTCTCTAAAGGTCAAATTAATAACATGAAGTAAATCAGTCACCATGGAGAATAGACCACAATAAAGCATTTCTAACAGTATTTAGCACTGGCCTCTCCTTTTCTAAATAAGTTAATGGTATCATTCTTTATCTATGATCGTTTCAAATAATAAAAGCACAGGTTCTTATATTTTTTTAATTTTTATTTTTTTTTTACCTTCAAGACATCCTTTGGCCATGTGGTGAAGCCTATCAGCCTCCTGTAAGAATAATGTTTTAAATTCACAAAATAAAATATAAGGGATTAATATCTATAATTGTAAGGAAAATAAATTATGCTAAAATATAGTTTTAAAAAAACAATAAAAATTGTAAAAATATACTTTAAGAAGCCCAAGTCTAAACATTTTTTTTTGTTGAAAGCATATTGACAATCTTAGATGATTTTATATGTGTGTATACACACACACATACACACATAGGTATATATATGTATGTATGTATGTATGTATACGTATACATACATATGCAATTTATTTTTACTTAGAGCAATATAAATGTACAGAAAATGTACATTAAATAGTATTTCGTAGTTGTTTTTCCCCAGAATTTAAATATCCACATTTTAAACAAATTCAGGAATTGAAGTTATATTTTTACCGATAATTTGTCAATTACCCAAAATTGCTGAAGTAAATGACTGGTGCATAAAGGCATTATGAGCTACCCTTTGACTCTAATCTACACAATACCACTAATGATTTTTTAGTTCAGATTTCTAGGTATTCTGGTGATAGTCTGGATGAAAATATAGATGAGAGTCAAGTGTTCTTCCATATATCAATTGATATTTGAAGTAGACATATGACTTTACAGAACAGATACACAAAGGACTGTGCTGGAGCCATCTAAACCCAGTTCCAAAAATTTATTGTTAAATGTTCAGTGTGAGCATTTATGCCTCAGATAAAAATTTAAAAGTGTAGAAAAAATCATTAAATTGTCCAAACCCTTTGATCAAGTAATACTGTTGCTTGATCTGTTTCCAAAAATAATTGGGGGGGACATAAAAAAGACCTATAAGTTCTAAAATGTTTTTGTCAGCTGCTTAGTGATGATAAAGAACTGGAAATTGTAGAGATATCTATCAATTGTAGAATGGCTGACCAATTTGTGGTATATGATTTTGATGGAATACTACTGTTATAAGTAACAATTAGTTAGATGATGTTAGAAGAATGTGGATAGCCTTGGACAACATACTGAGGAGGCAAATAAGCAGAACCAAGAGAAGGACATACAATAATAGCAATATTATTTTAATAAAAATTTGGAATGACTAAGTCATTTTGACTATTATAAATATCCAAATTAACTACAAAGGACCTATGAAGGAAAACTCTACCTGCATCCAGAGGAAGAACTGATAAACAGAAGTATACACCCCCTCCCCCCCACACACACACATATACATATTTATGTCTAGTGGTAGCCATCTCTAGGGCAGAGGGAGAGAAGAAAAAAAGGGAAAAACACATGATAACTTTATTATATATTTAGAAGGAATAGCAAATTGTACATAAGAGAGTTCCATTTTCATGTGTAATTGGCTTTTTTTATTACACTCTCTCGTGGAAAAGTTGGTTTATTTGAGTTTTTTTTTTAACTGTGAATACAATGCCCTGAATCCATACATGTATATACACAGGGACACAATTAGACAAGGCAAATAGTTGTTACTTTTTTCAGTCATTATTTCCTCCCTAGTGATTGAAATTATATCATAATAGTTTGTTTCGTGAAAAAAAAGAGTACAATTTAACTCTATGCCTTTCTTCAAGTACTTATGAGAGCTGTCTTCTTGTAGTATATTTCAGGGCTTTCTCTTGTTCATACAAATGGAAAGAGTAGAATATGTTTTTCCTGCAAAAAAATGCAGCACTTTTAAAAATAAAATTATAGAATACAGGGCTTAAAGATAAAACAATGAAATGAGTTTTGTCATTTACTTGTTTTACAATCTTGAACAAGTTATTTATTTTCATGGCCTCAGTTTATTCAAGTGTACAATGTTGAGATTGGACTTAACCCCCAATGAAATTTCTTCTGGCTTTAAAACTATGATTTGATAATCCTATGAATCCTATGTGATCATTTCAGTTGGAGAACTAATAAATCAACAACTTTTATTTTGGGTTTATTATATGCTAGTCTGAGCACAGCAAATAGAAAGACAGAAGGGAAAAAGTCCCTATAATCAAGGAGAATACAATCTATAAGGGAAATAAGGTCTATGTATGTATAACCTTCAAATTAATTCAAGTTGATAGAAGAGTGATTAGTTGATTTGCACAAGAGGGATCTGGAAAGAACTCATGTAGAATGTATCATTAAAGGTGAATCTAGAAGGAAACTAGGGATTCTGAGATTTAGAGTGACTATTGACATGATAAAGGCACAGTGACAGGAAATGCATTGCCATGTATAAGAAGCAGTAAGAAAGCCAGTCTGAATGAATCACAAAAAATATGAAGGAAAGTAAGTCACCTTAGAAAGTTAACTTGGTGAGTTTGGGGAAATAAGAAAACAAGATGTTTTGTTAAACTGACTTGGCTTGACATATAATCATGTGCCTTCATGATGGGCAATCTAGGATCATATTGATATCCTCAAGGAATGGAAAATTATATATTATTATAGATGATATGTAGTTATCCAAGTCTTTCCTGTACTATTGTAAAAGGGATGAATGTGTTTTTGTTTTTACTTTTTGCACAACCCAAGATGGACCAATGGAGACCATATTAATTTAAGAGAATCAAAGCAGTATACAATTTCAGAGTTGTCAAGAACACCATTGGTCATCTAGTTCAACTTATACGCAAAAGAATTCCCACTACAATGCATATGGTAAGTACAATTTTAGTCATTTCTTGAAGACATGAAGTCAGGGAGAAATTGCTACATCTAGAAGAAACCCATTCCACTTTTCTATAGCTCTACATTTTTTAAAGTTGATTTTTAAATCAAACCTAAATTTGTCACTTGAATGATTCAGCTGTTATTCCTAATTCTTTGCTCTGAGACAAGAAAAACAAGCATAATCCTTCTTCCAGATGACAGCCCTTCAAATACTTGAAGACAGATTATGTTCTCTCTCGCTCTTCTTTTGTAGGCTAAACATACTGAATACTGTGGGAATTATGGGAATTGAGTGAACCACATTGACTCCATCTTGTGACTCAATTCTGGAAAATAGTTCATTCCCTTTATATTCAATTACAGATCTAGTTCAGTTTCTGTCCTGTGAGAAAACTTTCTTCAATTATGGGAATTACAAGAAAATTTTATTACATGTTTGAACCTAGCCCTGCATGGCTAGGAAGCTGGACCATCTCAACCTGTTGCTAAGAGAGACTTAATTAAGGGCCTAGGTTGAGCTTACTAGAAACCTAATGAGAACTGAAGATTGATTGCAAGTAGTTTTCTCACAATTATACATTTCAGGCAACAATTATATGAAAACTGGTCCTATACTGGTCAATCAGTTACTGTTTCCTTGTTCATTTAATTGAATACAGATACTTGGGTTTGGGGGAATGGAACACCTCTTTTTCTAACTTCAGGGAATTGCACCTGTCCACTCTCCCTCTTCCAACTCAGAAAGTCCATTATCTTTCTTCTGATTAGAAGTCATAAAATCTAATCTTGCATCCTAGTTTATAATCTATTAATTGTTTTATTTTAATGCATAAAAATCTAGCTGACTCCATATTCAGGGTCCATTGCCATGCTGAAGCGGCCTGGTCCTGGTGTGTTATGCAGTTGGCATGAATTACTTAAAAAATTCATATGTTTAGAAGCTCAAACCTTTGTTTCATCAGTTATTTCAGATTTCACCTATCACATTTCCTTTATTTAATCTTCATAAAGCAGTTTCTTTCACCATCTTTTTCCCCCTTCTCTTGGGACTCTTCAGTTTATCTGTGTCCTTCTAAAAATTTGGTGACCAGAGCTAAATTCAATATTTCAGATGCTTTCTGCTGTGAAAGAGATCAGTAGCACTATCACTTCCTTTCTCTCAGAAAATATGACTACTTAAAAGCAACTGAAGGTAGCACTGATTATTCTAGTTGCCAAGAAGGATTGAAAATCCAAGTAATTGACTGACAACATAAGCAGGCAAAGGAGGCAAAATAAGAACAGCAATTCAACTTTAGATTTCTTTTTTGGGGACAAAAAGGATTATAGCATGGAACAAGAGGAAGACAACACAATCAGAACTCCTGCACCAAAAGCTTCCAAGAAAAATGTAGACTTGTTACAAGCCATAGAGGACCTTAAGAAGGATTTTGAAAACCAAAAAAGAGAAGTGGAGGAAAAATTTGGAAGAAAAATAAAAATGATGCAAGAAAATCACGAAAAGAGAGTCAACAACCTAACTGAAGAAAATAACACCTTAAAAATAAACTAACTCAAATGGCAAAAGAGGGTGAAAAAACCCAATGAGAAGAAGAATGCCTTAAAAAGTCACCTTTGCCAAATGGAAAAGAATCTCAAAAGCTTTCTGAAGACAATAATTCCTTCAGAATTAGAGTGGAGGAAATAGAAGCAAATGACTTCATGAGAAATCAAGTTACTATTAAACAGATCCAAACAAATTAAAAAATAGAAGGCAATGTGAAACATTTCTTTGAAAAAACCACTGACCTGGAAAATAGATTCAGGAAAGACAATTTTAAAAGTATTGGACTAGCTGAAAACCATGATCAAAAAAAGAACCTAGAACGCATCCTTCAAGAAATTCTCATGGAAAATTGCCCTGATATTTTAGAACCAGAGGGCAAAATAGAACTTGAAAGAATTATCCTATCACTTCTTCAAAAAGATCCCCAAAAGAAAACTCCTAGAAATGTTATAGCCAGGTTCTGGAGTTCTCAGATCAAGGAGAAAATATTACAAGCTGCCAAGCAGAAACAATTTGAATACTGTGGAAACACAATTGGGATGACCCAGGATCTAGCACCTTCTACATTAAGGGAATGAAGGGCCTGGAATATGATATTCTGGAGATCAAGGCAGCTAGGATTAAAACCAAGAATAGCCTACCCAGCAAAATCGAGTATAATGTTCCAGGGGAAAATATGGTCATTCAATGAGGTGGAGGACTTCTGAGCATTCTTGATGAAAAAACCAGAACTGAATA
>CM053580.1:124361502-124377702 GCA_028627135.1 Pseudochirops cupreus
TTTTTTTTTCTTTTAGAAAGAAAAATTACATATATTTTAATAAGTTTAGGTCATAATCTCATTGTATTTATAAACACATGTATGTGTGTATGTGTGTGTATAAACATATTCATGTATTAAAGGTAAATATTTGACATTTAATAAAAATATGTTTTTCAATTCCTACAACAGTGAAAGAATAATGGAAAAGGTATTTCATTTTGATATACAGATCAAAAGAACGCCTCTCGCTGACAAGAATAAGGTCACCTGTCATAAAATTGTGTTTCCTATCTCTAAAAAAATGATATGCAACAAGGGAAAATTGTGGAAGAGTAAAACTTGAGATATACGATAGAGCTGTTGACCTTTTCTTCAGATAGAGTAATTCAGACACCATCACCAAGTCAGTTCCTATTTTCTTTGAATATATGCAATGCATTTTATGTATACCCTCATGTCATGAAGTTTTCATTATTATGTTTTTAAGATCTACCTTCACAAGCCTATTCCAATTTTAAATAAGTTTGTAAATTCACAAGGTGAGGAGTACAATTGTGGAAAAGCTAAGATATAGAGTATACATTAAGAGAATACAATTCCCTTTTGTGTGGTATACTAAAAAAAAAATAAATAAATAAAGGCCCAATGTTCCTCAAAATTAAATGAAAGATAATGCCTTTCTTTTGAGGAAACACCACCTAGATATGGGTGAATATGTATTTTAAACAAACTTGTGAAGACAAATGTATCACCTTTGGTCATTAAGGTCACTAAACACCTAGAGAGAGGGGAAGCAATATAGTACCAGGGGAATGTAACAGAAGACAAGGAGTTAAGAGATCTGAGTTAAAGTATTAGTTACAACAGTTGTTATTGATGTGACATATGCTGAGTTATTTAATCTTTCCCAATCTCTGCTTTCTTATTTATATAATTTAAGATTACACTAAGATCATTTCAGAAGACCTTCGAGCTGTAAGCTTATATTCCACTGACTCTACTACTTAAAACTCTCCATTTTGAGGATTTCATTTTTACTTCATGGTCATATCCACATATACAACCATGTATACAACTCCTAAATAGAAGAGTAGATCTCCTGATATAGACTTTACTTTTATTCTATTGGGAAAATATATGCATTTTATAGGCTTTATTAAAAAAATAGACATAGACAAGGGAAATTATTAAAATAACCGTTATAAGATCATAATCACATCATTGCATGGTAAAAATGATGACTATTAGGGCAGCTAGGTGGCACACTGTTTTTAATATGTATTCTCTTTATGAAGTTCAAATTATTTTTTACATGTCTACATTCGTAGCCCTATTCTGATTTTCTATATGTTTAAAATTTTCTATGGTGAAGAATAAGATTTTGGAAAACCAATAATATACAGAATAATAATGATCCAATACTATTTTTTCAATAGTCAAAATGGCAACCTTATTTGTAGAACCTAAACAAGCTTCTAAGTTCAGTATTGTGATATACCTTACCATGCATATCTTTGCTTTAAAAACCATTCTAATCAAAGGATTCATCAAAATCCATAATTAAAAGAATCCTTAGTTTAACTATATCACTTTATGGAAAATAAAACTGTCTTTCAGAGGTTAAATGACTAGCCTAAGGTCACATGACATAAGCAGAAGAGCTAGGATTTGGACTTTGCCCTCCCTAGGGTCATGACCTCTCTGTCCTGTTGCCTCTTCATCAAAGCATTAACTTGTCCTTAAACAGTATTTTAACATTTTCAGTGAAATTTCTTAACAATTAAAATGAGAGTTAGTATGAAGAGAATTAACTTAATTTTCCTGCTAATGAAACCTAGGCCTCAAAGGTTATTTGACTTGATTCCAAGACCTATAACCTGGAAAATGTCAAAGTCATCTCAAACTCAGTTTTTTCCCCCCTGACTTCAAGTTCCTTTCTCTTTCTTATAACCAGGTGTAGGATAAGCATAAAATCATGTAATGTCAGAGCTAGAATAATGTTGACATCATTTGTCCCATTGTCTCATTATTAAGATGAGGAAACTAAGTCTGGAAATATTAATCAACTTGACCAAAGCTATGCTACTAGCTAGAGACAAAGCCATAAAAAGACCTTAGATTTCATGATTCCTGACCACTATGTCATGAAGACAAGTCCAGGTAAAGAAATCAGTTTGAAGTACAAATCAAATGTCCAACAGGTTAATTGGTACAACCAAACAGACCGTATTTAGAAATTATGAAATATAGGAATTACAAATTTTAATGCATTTCAATGAAGTATTTTCCCATTAATTTTTTTAAAGTGTTTTAATAAAGCATTCTATTGGTTGATTGATTTATACTAAATCATCAAAATGTTATTTTGATGTCTAAGAAGTACTATGGCAATTTTTCTCATTTGTTTTTTCTTCAAGCCAAGAACTAATACATTTGCCAAAAAATAAATTGCATTCTGTCCTTGAAAGGTTTGAGTCAGTTTGACATATAAAATACTTTGGGTTTGAGCAGGGGCCAAACTTAACAAAGTATTTTCACTCATCCTTTTTATTTAGGCTGGTGAACATATGACCTAATATATTATAATCCATGAGATTCCATATGCCCTGGAAAGAAAGGCTGTGTCAGTTACTATATTTATTTTTAGAAATAAATATTATCAATTATTGAATTTGAATTGATTTTTAAGATTATCTATATGGAAAGTTATTAGAGATTTTGCATTTAATTATAACTGGTATTTATTTAATATTTTTCAAACATTTCCCAAATCTTGTTTTATTTGAACCTCACAATGACTTCATAAATTAGATACTAGTATTATAACCTGTTGTTGGGAAACTGAGACTAAGATATTAGGTGACCCATCTGCATCACATAGATATTAAGTGTCTGAGTCAGGATTCAATTCAGGTATTTCTGAAACAATCTATCAACCTGAAGGGAGTTTTGCCTAAGGGATTTAATTATCAGAATTCATACCTGGAAAATACTTTTTGGCCAATTATGGTGTTTTGATGATCAGAACACCTTGATTCCAGTGCTTGTTTTTCCCATAACTAGTTCCTTCATTTTATATAAGACAAAATTGAGATCGTGGAGTGTCACTTGACCAGGATCACAGAACTATTTAAGGGAAAAAGTGTTTTCTAGGTCTGTACCCTGATAATGGAATCCCTTATGTAGAACTCCCTTCAGGCTGTCAGATTGTCTCAGGAGCAGTTAGTTCATTCTTCTCTGTCATGTTCTTCCACATCATAAAGAAGAAAATCAAATCCATATAATTCTCTTCCCAAGTGTATTTTAGGTCATGCCCAGGAAGAGAGAAGAAGTAGGTCATCACTTTGATGCCATTGTCCATTGGTGCTCTGTCACTCTAGCTATCAACTCTATTGGCAAATGTGTAGTTTGATTGCAAAGTCTGTGTATTTAATTTTCTTAGTCATACTCATAAGTCTGGTTGCCATTCTCATAACCTTTGGCTAACATAACATCTTCCTTTCTAATCATATAAAATTATATATGCTAGAAGGAAATAATATAAACTAGAAGGAAAATACTACAGATAAGGCAGACTGAACTCACCTCTATACCTCCTCTTCCTTAATAGAAGAGTAGATCTCCTGATATAGATTTGTCTTTAATTCTATTGGAAAATATATGCATTTTATAAGTTTTATTTAAAAAGAGACATAGACTATGGGAATTATTAAAATATAATAATATAATCACATCACTGCATGGTAAAAATGATGACTACTGGGGGGCAGGTAGGGGGCACAGTGAATAGAGCACCTGCCCTGGAGTCAGGAGGACCTGAATTCAAATCCAGCCTCAGACACTTGACACTTACTAGCTGTGTGACCTTGCGCAAGTCACTTAACCCCAATTGCCTTGTGTTCTCCCTTTCAAAAACAAAAAAGAAAGAAAAATAATGATTACAGTGAGGAATTCAGAGATACATGAAAGAAAACAATACTTCATTGGCAAGAAAAAAAAAATCCAAGTAAGGGTAGTTCCATTTCTTAAAAACCTCCTTATTAGTATGCAATTTGGCTCTACCAAAAGACTGTTCATCTTCATTTTCCATTTTTATTTTGTCTTTAATTCCAGACCTCAACTTTGAGTTTTGATCCTGCTTTCTTCTTCCTGGATTTGGTGACTCAGTGTAACTGTGTAGTTCCTTAATGAACTTTGGTGCTAGATTAAAATCTTAGGTACTAAATGGATATCTACAGATGTGATGATGAAAATGGTGATGGATTTTAATATCCGTCAGATTGTTACTTTCATATAATAGAGAAAAAACAATTTGAAGTCAGATGATCTGAGCTCAAATCCTAATTCAACTACTTTCTTGATAAATGTAAAGGGAATTACAGGTGAAGTTGCGGGAATAAAGATCCTCCAATTAGTTGGTGGGCATTGAACTTTTTTTGCATGCTTCCCCAGATGAGAGAAGAGAGATCCTAAGTAAATTTTAAAATGAGGTCTACCTCCAATATAATCTGGTTGGCTAAGATTCTGGGCATGAGGAATTCTTGATGAGGGGACTTGTTTTTTATACCAGATTATCAAGGAGCAGCAGGTTGTTCTTAGCCTTTCTCTTCTTTTTTCTTTTCCTTTCTTTCCTTTCTCTTCATACCTTTCTCAACCTTTTCTTATCCCAAAGACAATTCTCAGATCTATTTGATGGGGATAGAGGAGGGAAAAGGGATAAAATGTGTGCCCGTGTATAGTCAAGAGACAATAATTTCCATAGGCCTATATGGAAATTATATATTCTCATCTACTCAAGATTGAGAGAATTCAATAATATGTATGTCCCCAGTCGAAGAAATTATAATAGTCTGAAAATAATAGGATTACTCAAGAAATTAAAGAGACAAAGAAGAAGACTTGATGTTATGGTCAGAAAGGGGAAATTAAATGACAATGTTCCTGAACCTCAGCTTTCTGGTTAGAGTAGGTGGGCTTTTTATTTCCTGGGCATCCTGATCTAGGAAGCTAGTCTGCTAGTCAGAGAACAGAGGTTTCTTAGGAAATACTTATCCCTGAGTAAACCAAATTTGAAAATGTAGGGACCTGAACTTCTAGAAAGAAGTGGTACCCAAAGGGGTAGATGGTGAGGTATCTAAACTACTAGTGTCTTGAGGAAGATAAAGAATAAGATGGGCCTTGTGTGTAACTTGGTAATTGTTACAGGGTTCTTAAAAGGAATACTATTATCCTAATCAACATAGACTTGTGATATTACCTGTTGAAGGTAGGACATGACATATATAAAAAAAGAAGGCACGATAACTCTATCTCAAAGTCTGAAGAAGTTGAATTCTCTTTTTTTTTTTTAAGGAGGGAAGGCAAAGCAACTGCAGTTAAGTGACTTGACCAAGGCCACACAACTGATTAAGTGTCAAGTGTCTGAGGTCAGATATGAACTCAGGCCCTCCTGACTTCAGGGCCAGTTCTCTACTCACTGCACCACCTACTTGTTCCAAGAAGATGAATTCTTGACAACATCAGCTGAGGCATTCCTCATCCTCATAGGTGCTGCTGTGTGAGTTCTCAAGATCCTAAAACTGAAAGTTTTCACACTAGAGTTTTTATCTTTTTCTTCGGTTAAGCTGTAGTGAAATGATAAAGGCAAATATAATACATTTCTTAAAAGTTCACACTTGCCTTTTTGAGCTAGTATTCGTTTTTAGCTAGAATTTCTTTTTGGGGGGCAGGGGGAAGGAGGATCTTTACTTGAAAAAGGAAAGGCCATCATTTTGTAGGTTTTAGATAACCAGTTCCATAGATATTCTTAATCCATTTTGAGCTTAGATTCCTTTATTCTCAAGGGTTGTTTTTTTATGTGTGTGTTTTGGGGGCCCGAGGGTGCAGTGGGGTTGGGGCTCCTCAGTATACTTGTAAGGTTTACAAACAGTTCTTTTTCTCCTCCCTGGTTGATGGTCTAACTATGAGCTTGTTTTTGCTTTCCTTGGAAAAGTCATCATTTTGGAAGTTACTCTGATTTACTTTTGGGGTCCTGTCTTACATCCATTACTTTGACAAAGATAGGATCCTGGGAGATAGATTTAAGGTTTAAATGAAACTTAAGGATCATGTAGATCACGGGTGAGGAACCTGGGACTCCCAAATTTTAAGTAATTTGCCCATGGATATATAAGTAACAGATGAGAGAACAAGGATTTGAATTCAGGCCCTTGGATTAAAAGACCAGAGTTCTTTCCACCAGTTATATAGCTATATAATTATGTGAGTATTGTTTGTCTTTGTGCTCGTGTGTGTGTGTGTGTGTGTGTGTGTGTGTTAAACATCAGTAAATTTTTCCTGAGCTGATATAGACACATTTGTCTTAAAAAGGAAAAAAAAAATTGTATGTAAATCAAAGAACAATGTTTCCAAGGACAGGGAACATGAAAAACTAAATCTAAATAATGTAACTACATATTTACCTCACAATATATTAATGAAAAATTCAATATTAATTTTTTTAGCAAATTAAAAAATATTTTAGAGACCATAGGGAAAAATCTACTTCAGAAAATCTGCAGTACAAAATTTGTGTAAAATAAATTTTTCTTAATTTGAAATTTCCCTAAATCTTTGTGTTCACATGAAATTTGATAAAAATTTTCTAAAAAACCCTTGGACATTAATAAATGTGCTACATTTCTGCCATTAGGAAGAAATTGAACATGACTTATTAATTTATTGCTGAAGATACCTTGCAAATGAGGAAAATCCCTCTTCCAATAGGGGAAAACATCTACTCTTCAGTATATAGCCACAGAGATTGTCCTTGAGACTCACAGGTTAAGTCACTTGCCTGTGCTCACATAGCCCACAGGTGGCAGAGGCAAGACTAAAATTGATCTTTCAGTTATGGAACTGGTCAGGCTATTGAACTAGTTCTCTAGAACCTACAAAATGGTGGCCTTTCCTTTTCAAGTAAATGTCCTCCTCCCCATCGCACCTCTAATCAATGAATGAGTCATATCTAATACATACCTGAAATTAGTCATACCAAAAACAAGAGACAAATTTCATTTATAAATTGCCTGTTTCCTTTGATGTAAGAATTGTTTTTCTTTAACTATATATGGTATCTACATCAAAAGTATTTTTTAAATTTATTCAAGATGTTAACATGTTGTCTTATAAAGAAGAGCATGCTTTTCTTCCTGTCTCATTTTTAGTTTTTAGAGAAGAAATTAAACTAAATTCTAAACCTGATTAATATTTTTGATGAATAGTTTTGTGCACAATACAGCTATGTATTACAGTTCTTAAATTGGTACCTAATGGCTTAATATTTTACTACTATGGAGTAGGGTATTAATCCTGCCTTACCAATCCTTGATTATTTAGCAGGCATGTCACTAACTTGATAATTGATTTTAATGACTTTTGAGAAAGAAGATTAGCGATATGTAGGAAAGAGACTTTAAACAGATAGAAAAGAAGAAAATATTTCAGTTTGTATCTCTATGACATAATAATTTTCTTGTATGGGAGAAAATGACTTGGGTAAGTGCTCAATCTTCATAAGAGAGAAGATGATCTGTGTGTCCTTGGACCCTAGGCATTGTGTATGAATATAAGTCTCAAAGTCCATGGAAATCTTTTTCTTCCAAAGATAATCACTTCATGATACATATAATTGAGAATTAAATAGATGAAGCTTTTTGTCTTTTTATGTCCCCAAAGTAGCTGCAATCTCAATCCTTTAAGAATTTTTTTTAATGATACAAAAAGAGAGATAGATGTGTAGATATATTTTTTTAAGCACAGAAGCCACTTTTTTCTCATTTATATTAAAGTATATTTAAATTTGGTTTCTGCAGAGATTCCATGATTAGCATCTGTTATTCATTTCACAGTTAAATATGACAGATAAGGATTTTTTTTTTAATGTTGAGGTGGGGAAAACATTAATGTTGCTTGGACTCTTCGGCAAATGGGCAGTGAAAATACCATGCTGCTCTGAGAACAATAAACAATATTTTATAAAAAATGACTTTAATCAATAGGTTGAAAAATTCCCTAAAAACATTTTAGTTTGAGGTTGGAAAAAGCAGTTTCAAGATTTAATGGGAGAAAATGTTCCATAATTTAAAATCTGATTGAAAATATGTGCACATTTTCTGCTTGGCACAAAAACAGAGAAATAAATTTAAACTCCTTGCCTGTTGAATATTTGGCCTTTCCTATGCAATCCATTATATGTGATCTGTAAGCAATGGCAAATGGTAACTATCATTACCAGGTGGTTATTTGCAATGCAAATCCTAAATGGTAACTGGTAGCTCTTTGGCCTTGTTAGTTGCCAAACAGCTGGGTTTTGACCTCTGAGCTCACAGTGTGGCCAACATTATAATTTGAGGGGGATTTCACTAGGAAAATTAAATTTATTTCAATTTCATCAATCATGATTATTGAAAGCACCTCGTTGAACATAAAGCAGTCTTAGACGCTATCTAAAATGAATTACAAAGATATGGATCCTGCTTTCCTGGATCATGGAATCCAAGGACAAATCTTACACATACAAAAATATGAGAGACAAATATTTTAAAATGTATGGTCAAATTAAATATGTGTATGTGTGTGTGTGTGTGTGTGTGTGTGTGTGTGTGTGTGTGTAGTATGTATATATTTATACATGTATGTATCTGTTATAAAAATCCATCCATCAATATATACATTATACACTCATTCCTGTCATCTTTGGAAGATTTATGGGAAAATATGGACAAGAATCACACTGGGCAAGACAGAGGTAGAGAAATTTTAAGTAAACTGTAAAGGCATATCAGAATTAACCTAGTCCAATTCTTTCATTTTAAAATTGAGAAAATTGAGGTCTAGCGCGTATTTGTGATTTGTCCAGTATTGCAGAGGCAGTAACATCAGCAGTGGGATTTGACCTTTTATTCTGAGACTCCAGAATCAATGTACTTTCTACCATAACAGGGGTGTGCCCAAAGTGAAGAAATCATGGCATTCATTCACTCAATGTATTTATGTTGAAGTAGGGCAAATGCCCATGAAAGTGAGAGGAAAAAAAGATACCCAAAATATTTTCATTCTAATTTTGAGATTTAGCCATTAACCCTTCAGCCCGATCCTCACACCTCATCCCACTTGGTGTACATTGTTAGACTCAATAATTGGCTAACTGACAGAAAATCACTTTAAAAATGACTTGATTGTCATGTAATCACAATAGTCAACTCCTTGTGTTGCAGCCTCTATATATAACTTTCTCAGAACTCAGAAAGGGAGGACTATTCCCTAGCTTTTTCCATGGATAAAGTATTTTCTTTCAGTAAAAGTGTTTCTTTGCCCTCATTTTTGTTTTATTGTTCCTATAAAGATATGATTCACATTTTTTTAAAAATAAAAACATACATGGTGTAAAAAGGCTCTACCTCATTTGTGAAAAGTTGACATGGGTCACATGGTCTCCTAGGTCATTCTTAGGTTTATACTGTTGTTTTTCTTGTTGTGATTGTTGTTGTTGTTGTTGTTTTTAAATCAAGGGTTGCATAAATAAAGAATAAAGAGCTAATCCATCCTGAGAAGAACATCCTAATTTATCCAATGAGATAAGAAAATATTCGTAGATGAGTTGTGATCTCAGTTGTTTAAACACTATTATTATCATCATCACAAAAGCAGAGAAGAAAAAATTGGACAAGCTGAAACCATAGGGAGTGTTATTGGAGAAGTTATGGAGTTGTATGTGGGATGAACAAAGGGATGTGACAAAATTCCACAAAAATGGTGAGAACTAAGATAAAAGCTCTTTATTGGTTTTATCTGTTAAACTATTTTAAGTTTGGGGGGGAAAAAAGGTGAAGTACCACCTAGGAGGTGGAAATTTTAACACATGCCTAAGCACTTCCATCTGTAGTACAGTCGCTGAATCTTGATAACTATGTAGTCCATAGTACAATAACAAGAGAACTTAACAAAAAAAAGGAAGCAAGAAGAGAAAAGAAGAGCAGAGAAAAGGAAAGAAAAGAAAGGAAAAGAAAAAGAAGAAATAAACACTAGGAAGAGAATCAATCTGGTTATGAATAGATTTGGGGAATGAAAGAATTAAACAATCATATCTGAGGATATTTGGAAGATTCAATTGAGCTAACCCCTTTTCTTTCAACTCTGAATCAAATTCTAGATCTCTACATTTTCTATGATTTTCAGATTTGGACCTGCTCTAATCATAGCAGAAGGTTTTTATTAGTTTCCAGGGTACCATCACCTACAGGTCCCTATGCAAATTTAATCAAAGGATTATAGACCTAAGGTTAGAAAAGACTTCAGAGATGTTACATCTAAGGAGACTGAGGCCCAGAAAGATTGTTTTCCCCAAGGTCATATAGATGATAAGTATCAGAAGCAGTTTTTGAACCCAAGTGTTCAACCTTCTGTTATGGGAATCTGAAGATCTTCCCTGCCTCTAGGCCCCTTTGATAGGCTTAAGTGACTCTGAGAACCTTCTATACCCTGATGTGAGTTTTTGCTTTGGGGCTCACTTTGGAAAGATTTTTGTGATTTGGCCAGAGGAGACTCTGGGCAGCTGTTGACCCCCCCGCTTTGAAAACCCAGATGTTGATGCTTCCCTCTCTGGTAATTAACTAAATGGATGTAATGGTCAGATGATTGGAAGCCCATCTGCTGATCTGTTTCTTTGTCTGCTTGTAACTTCTGTTTGTTTTCTTTGAAGTTGAGGGTGTTTTCCCCTTAACTAGGTAAATGATATATGTTTGATTGATTAAAGTAAGATTGTTAAGCCATTTTGAGTTGCTTTCGTTGAGAAAAAGCAGATCTAAGAACCTGTGCTAGCAGCCATCCTGGGTATGCTAGGGTGCTTGCTGCTACACCTTCAAAGTCAATGTTCATTCTACTCTACCATACAATGGGAAAACCAGATCATTAATGATTAACTTTAAAATGTAACCAGTCTCCCTAAATAAGTAGATGGTTTAATGTATTAAAAATAATTTTAAAAATTAAAAACAATGAACTTTGGTTTTATTTTATGAGTAACCATGCAATTTTAATTTCTGTGTTATATCCATGCATTTCTGACAAAACCATGATGGATCAATAAATCTGGTATGTGGTGATTTTTTCTTTTTAAGTTCACTTGTAGAATCTCCTTTTATTCTTTGATACCTGGAAGATGAACAAAGCTATAGCCACCTAAAGTGAGGAGGATTTATATTTAGAGCATCTTTATAGAAATTAAGGGAAATAACATAATTATAAATCCTATCCCCTTTACTTTCACCTACAAATCTCTACTCTGGGAATGAATTATTGAAAGATCTCTAAATACATATCTGAACCATCTAAATAATTAATGATATACAAGCAATATTTAAAAACTAAGGGCCTACTAAAAGCTTTTTTTTTTCTTAAAGTGAATCTTAGACCTCTGATATCATGAAGTAAGTAGTTCCAATTAAATTAGCAGAATTGTAAAGTGGTTACCAAGCTACCTAGAGGCAAAACAGTTCTAAGCTCTACAAATTGCAACTCTTGCTGTAAAATTAAAAACATAGTTTACTGGACATGGTCTTTTTTTCTGAACCATACCTTGCACATATGGGTAGTCTATTTCTCACATAAAACATTTAGATGAGTACTGAGAAAAACATACAGTACATTCTATTGGTCAACCAATGCATCTGTGATTTTAGTGATTCTTTTATATCTTTGAATGACATATATATATATAGACAGAGAGAGAGAGAGAGAGAGAGAGAGATCAAAAACCATTCATGCCTGCCTATCTCATAAGACTTGTGTATATCTTCCCCTCCCAGATTGTTTTAGTTTTAGTTTTTGGTTTTTCGACTAGGTAGAATAAACCATTTTTTGTCTCTTTTCTTACCTAGGCTAAATCACTGAATGGTCATTGCTTCAGTCAACCTGAGATCTGGGAAAGACCTTAGTTTAAAAACATCAAGGTCTCCCACTGCATCCAGGGCCATCTGTAGCTGTCCTGATTTATATCTTGCCACTAGACACAGATGACTCTAGAAGAGAAAGTGAGACTGCTGACTGCACAGCGCCCCCCTCCCATTTAAATCCAATTTACTTGCAAGTCATGGTATCACCTTATTGATGCCATGGTTCTCTTCAAGAAAAAAAAGGACAAACAATGACAATAACCTTGGTGATTCCTAATTTATAATGTGTTGCAGACTGTTCTAACCAACTATGACTTTCTTCACTGTCCTTTAGAGGATCCTCAAATTCAGTTCTTTAGAAACCATTACAAATAAGTCATTATGAGGAAAAATCTGGATAATAGGATTGATTTTCCAGTTTATTTCTCAATATGTAAAAAGTAGGGGCAGCTAGGTGGCACAGTGAATAGAGCACCAGCCCTGGAGTCAGGATGACCTGAGTTCAAATCTGGCCTCAGACACTTAAATGCTTACTAGCCATGCAACCTTGGGCAAGTCACCTAACTCATTGCCCTGCCTTCCTCCCTCCAATAAAGAGATAGATTAGATAGATAGATAGATAGATAGATAGATAGACAGATATATATATATATATAATATATATATATATATACACACACACACATATATATATATACATATATACACACATACACATACATAAATATGTATACGTAAAAAGTGACATACAAAATTCACTGTCAATGCCATTTTAAATTGGAGGAATAATAACATAGATATACAATAAAATTTCAGTGTTATTAATGAGAATTTGGATTCATAATTGTGAATGTATCCTTTTTGAGGAAAATCTGCAACTGTATTATTGTAAAGCAAAATAGGCCTCATGAGAGGTCTATGAAAAGAGTTTCATTACTTTGGTGCTTTGTTTAACAAAAAATTAATGCATGTATTATATTTTGGCTTTACATTACTTTATCTGATAATAGAAGATTCACCTTTTGAAAATGATATTATAAATGTAATCTATTTGTCCATGACCAGTATAAAAAGAGCTATTCAAAGAAAATATCTTAATTAACTAGCACCCATGAAAATGAATTTTTACTTGTATGTAGCAAATGTCATTTTAAATAAAACTTTACATTGTATTGAACTCCAGCAGAGCATGAATTTCCAATTATTTTATGCCATGTTAGTACAATTTAATTGAGAACTAATTAACATATTCTAATATCTCCCTTCTTTAAACATACACACATAACAAAAGATAGCTTCCAATTTGTTCAATTTATGGTGTCCAAAAACCTGTTCACACATGAAAGGATGAAAAGTATTGGGGACTGGGGATTGGATACAATTAACAAATATCTTCTGAATACATACATAATTTATGCTGCATAATGCCAATGGGAATTCATTCCCTTTGCTTCTTGTTATTGTCTAATTAGTTATGCTAAGGATTTTAGGGAGAGAAGGAAGACATAGTAGGAGAGGGGAAAGGAGCAGCCTTGCCCAGTAGGTCTTTGAAGATGAAAATTCTTTGAGGTTCTTCCATCAATATTCACTAAACGAAATGTGAAAGACACCCTGATGCCCACTAATGAAGACATCAGTAAAATGAGGCATCTTTATTTTCTTACAGAAAGGTTTCCATTCTGAGCTGCCAGATGCATGTTGAATCATAGCCAAGGCATGTTTTGGAAATGAAGCCTTTAGTAGTTTAGTAGCATTGATTGGGTTAACAAAAATTAAGAGAGGAAGAAGTAAAGAACTTTGAATCAGAAACCCATCTGGCTTAAATGCATGCTATTAGTTAGCTACAGATATACACAAAAGCTGCCAAAACTTCTGCTATCACTGTTATTAAGAGATCCACAAAATTAATGATACTGGCCTCTTATTTTGAGAAACTCACTGGCTATGTGCCTTTAGTTGTACTATTATTATTATTTTAAATGGGGTTTAAATGATTCCCCCCACACACACACTAATAAAGTCATCACAAGTATATAACTAAAGAAGGACAATCTACTTGGGAGTTATCAATTAAATTCTGCTCTGTTCAAATGACACTTAAAAAACATGAAGCATTATTTATTTCTTTGTACTTGCTATAATTTTCTTACTTCTGAAAGGCATTTTAGAATATTACATATCTTTTATTCTCTAGACATCTTCAAAATTCTCAGTTGTTTACTTATTTCACTTTTCCAATATAGTCATTTGGAAATATAACATTAAAAAGAATTTCAAAGAAGACTTTAGTAACAAACATGGATTCATATATTCATCATGACAAAATAGTACATTTTATAGTTTCTCGTGAGCTCATGGATTAAAAAAAAGATACAAAACCATGAATCAGCAAACAGACAAAACGATTCTCAGATGTTGACAGCTGCATTTTTAATGAATATAAATCTCCTCAAATAAATGTCAGCACACTGTATGTACAGAAACAGAAATGTGTATTTTGTAGTGAAGAAAGTGATGTGAAATAATGATTTATATTGCTAGATATGAAATCCTTTAGTGGAAAATGGAAGAACCATTCAGTGGAAAATAAGAAGAGTCATTCAGATTGCTGTTGCCAGAAAAGCCTTAAAAATACATTTTCATCATCTTGGTTTAATCTGTTTACATGTTTCTCAGTGCTAATAATGAGACCACTTATGTTAAATCACTCACTAATAATCTGGACTGTATAGGTTTATCATACTGTGAAGACGGTCTATTCATTTTATTTCAATCTCCTCAGAAGTACTTATATGCACACACACACACACACACACACACACACACACACACACACACACACACACACGTATATACTTTCATGCGCTCAACTATACCACAAGAGAAACTATAGTAATTTTGTCATTTTGGAGACATCCACATACTCTTACTTGTTTTAATTAGCATGCTGTTTTTCAACCCAAGCTTTCTTGACCTCTGTGTGTCTCCTAGCAGTAGCATGTCTAATTAAATTATCCTTTCATTGTGTGACTTTCAAAGCATTCCATACTATGTCAATAATAGGGGCTAAATTTCCTGTTCACCCTGAGAGAAATCCCAAATGTATTTTAACATTTTCTGGTACTCAGAATTTTTCATTGTCTAGCTTCTTTAAGTATAATTTCTATTTGCACAGATTATTTTGGAAGAAAAAAATGGAATACAAAACAGAATTTGAATCTTTAAATGCAGGAAGTCTGTATTACTGTCCCCTGACATGAATAGAGGACCATGATTTTTCAAGTATGCAATGAATCATATTTGCCCTATGCTTCACTCTATGGGCTGAATTATCTTCTGTGATTCATAGAGACAGCTCTTGTTGACTTCAAAAGCAGCCCCTGGGGAGCCGCAAGTATTTACAGAAACTTCTCATGAGGAATAGCTATAGTCAGGTCTTTGTGCAATACTTTCTTCACTGGGATATCTGAAGTAACATTTCCTTTCCTTTCATGGGAATATGAAATGCATATGCTGTAAGTTTTATGCATAGGGAAAGTAGGGATCAGGTAAAGTGACTAAAGAAATAAGTGCATTAACAATAATAAGACTTTTTGCTTTACTAATGCTCTTATAAGAACATGGTGAATTTTCATGCAAAATGCCTCCAGGGCAAATGGCACTCAATGGATCTTGATAAGAACACAAAATTACCTGGGATCAAATAGGCACCTGGATTGGAAGCTAGTAATGAAGAAACAATGAGTGGTTTGGAGGTAGAGAAGGATGTGGTAAAGGTGGGGCAGTCTGGAGGAGAGTGGTTGACAAATGAACCCCAAGATTCTTCCTGACAATCGATTTATTTGGAAAGGCTCCATGAACCAAAGTTGGTCCTTTTCCTGCAAAGGCTATCTATGAGTCTTCTTCATCTAAATAAAGGTTCTTAAACTAGGGTATATGGAAAGATTCCAGCAAGATTCATGAAATTGGTAGGGAAAATTACATCTTTTTGTAATTTGTAATTTCACTAATTCTTACATAAATTCTTAAATAAAATTTGTGATTTCCCTCAATTATAATTTTAGGTAAAAATTGATAGTAGTATCAGTAATATTACGACATTGACACCAATGAAATTTACACATATTTGCATATCACATTACAGTTGTAGATATCTCCAAAATGTCATTTTTAGGGGCAGAGGTAAATGGTAACATTAGAGGCAACCCAGCTGAACTCTCTTCTTATTCTCTTCATACAACTTTAAAATAATGCTTCTATTAAACTATGAAAGTAGCAGATTTCC
>CM053580.1:124377802-124392974 GCA_028627135.1 Pseudochirops cupreus
TCAGAAAGACATTACCAACAACTCTTTTGTTGGCACTATGTACAAGTGGCACTGACTGGCAACTCTATTTAAGCAGTACTGGGTTGTAATTCCAGGGCAGAAAGGAGTGTTGGTGGAGGCATGGGGGGTAGCCACAAGGGAATAGGAGCCTTGATCACTGTTCCAGAGTAAAGACAGTACTTAGGGCCTCTGGGGACCAAAAGTGCTACCTGGGTAAAGACCAAAGTACAGCCTAGGAGAGCAGTAACCACACCTCTCCCCAGATCATACCACCTTGGAAGCACCAAAAACTTGCAGACCCCTCAGAACTAGCACTGAAAACAGCAACAGGAAAGGAAAACAAAACAATACAAAACTGAAGTTTGGGACAGTGCCTGACAAGAACCAGGTGAAGAGAACCAAATTTTAACATAAAGTTCAAAGTCAACAAATAAACAAAGAACAAAAGTTACTACTCAAGGAAGAGCAAGACATAAACTCAGAAGAAGACAAGACTGTGGAAAAAACCACAAAAAAATTCTCACAGAAAAAAGCTAGTTAGACCCAAGTCCAAGAAGAATTCATGAAAGAGTCAAGGAAAGAGCTTAGAGTGGTAGAGGAAAACTGGGAAAAAAGAAATGAGAGTGATGCAAGAAAATTAAGAAGTGAGGATTAACAGTTCGCTAAAAGAGGGACAAAAAATACTGAACAAAATAACACTTTAAAAAGCAGAATTGCGTAAATGACAAAAGACACGCACACATCACTGAATTACATAACTCTCTAATAAGCAAAATGACCAAATGGACAAGGGGGTACGAAATTCTCTGAAAATGAAAGGATTCCTAAAAACAAACAAACAAAAACAGAATTGAAAAAATGGAAAAGCTAAAGAAAATCATACCTTAAAAATAACAATTAGGCAAGTGGAAGCTAAAGATTCCAGGATACATCAAGAAATAGTAAAACAAAATCTTACCACGATTATGGTACAAAAAGGCTCCATCACCCAAAGTCTGACCTTTCTCACTAAGGCAATCTGTGAGTGACTTTCCTCTACATAAAGGCTAATAAACTAGGATATATGGAAAGATTTCAGCAAGATTCATGAAATTGGTAGGAAAAATTACATAATATAGCTAGACATATCACGATATCTAAATGTGTTATAAAGTAATTTGGAAATTATAATTCAATATAATTTATTTTCTTTTTAATTCTATGTATTTTATTAAATACATTTTTAAATACTATCAGACCTCAGTCTATAGGCTTCACTGGAAACAAAAGAGGAATTTGAAACAAAGAACCCTCCTCTAGATTATACACCTTTACAAGTAAACCTGATCACAATATCAATCAATCCATTTCTATTTATTAAACTTCTACTGTGTGTTGGACACTGCTCTTTTCTGGTAGTTTGGGACATAAGCATAAGAAATTAAACAAAGGCAGCAAGGTGGTGCACTGCCCATGGATACAAGAGGACCTGAGTTCAAATCCAGCTTCAGACACTTGAAACACTTACTAACTGGGTGACCTTGGGCAAGTCATTTAACATCAATTGCCTTGCCTTTCTCCCTACAAAAAAAAAAAGGTTCTACTTTCAAGTTTATGTTCTAATTCTAATATACTAATACATTATATATTCAGATTATATTCTAATGAAGGAATTGCCCACTTTAAAAGTGCATTTGTAAAGTCAAGAATAAGCAACTCTCCTGCTGTGGATAACTTTAAGTTTCTGATCACATAGTATAGTGAACACTATTTATTCAGCAATAAACTAAAGCAAAACAATCACAGAAACCAAAATACAACATTCACAAGGACACAACATAAACAACCTATTACTCTTTATTTTTTTATTGTTTTTTACTTTTGTGGGGGCAGGAAGAAGGCAGAGCAATTCGGGTTATGTGACTTGCCCAAGGTTACACTGTTAGTAAGTGTTCAGTATCTGAGTTCAAATTTGAACGCAGGTCCTCCTGACTCCAGAGCTGGTGCTCTGTTCACTGCCCCACCTAGCTGGCCTCCATAGTTTTAAACAAAAGATATCATTCAGTAAGTTCTTAACACAATCATCCTTAAGGAACAATCATCCTAAAGGGATAAAAAGTACAAAGTACAAAGGTCTCCCACCTCTAGGTCACATTGTCTCAATCTTTTCTTTTTTTCTTTTTTTTTAATTCCTCAATTCTTAGAAAAGATTTTGTTGAGAATTTTCTTTTTTTAAAAAATAAATTTATTTATTTATTTTCTTGTTTACATCATGCATTTCCACAAGATTTTGAGTTAGAAATTTTCTCCCCATCTTTCCCCTACCCAATACCTCAAAACAGCCATCCCATTCTATAAACCCTCCCACAATCTGCTCTCACCTATGTCCTCCCCCCAACCCCTCTCGCTTTCCTATAGGGCAGGATGGATCTCCATACCACAGTACCTGTATATCTTAATTTCCAGTTGAATGAAGTTAATAATAATAATAATTATATGTATATACATATATATTTTTAACATTTGCTTATAGAACTTTAAATTCTAGATTCTTTCCCTTCTTCCCTCATCACCCACCACCACTGGAATGACAAGCAATTAAATAGAGGCTGTACATGTGTAATTACCCAGAACATCTCCATAATGGGCACATTGTGAGAGACTGATTATATGTCCCTCCTTCCTTTCCCACTCCCCCCTCCATTGTTCTATTATTGACACTGTCCCTGTCCCTGCCTTTTACATAAGTGTGTATTCCAGCAAACCTCTCCTCCACTCTGCCCTCCCCTCCGTCATACCACCTCTCATCCCCACCCCCCCTAATTTCCTGTGTGGCAAGATACCCAGTTTAGAGTTTATATCATTCCTTCCCTAAGCCAAATTCAATGAGAGTAAGGTTGACTCTTTCCATTTTGTCTTCCTGTTCTTCCCCTCCATTGTAACAACTATCCCTTGCCTCTTCTATATGAGATGATTAACCCCATTATGTCTCTCCCTGTCTCCTCTCATTTTAGTCCTCTCCCACCTCAGAATTTCACCTTTTACAGTATCATCACTTCCTATTCAACTGATCCTGTGCCCTATACGTACTCATATATACACATACTCAGATATGTGTTCGTACGCATATATAAACTCTATTATATAGAAATATGTGTATGTATATGTATATATATACATATAGATAGATAGATAGATAGATATAGATATTTGTGTTCCCTTCATCTATCCTAATACTGAGAAAAGTTTCAGAAGTTACAATTAGCACTTTTCCATGTTGACGTATAAATAATTCAACTTATGATTCCTTATGATTTCTATTCCTTATTTACCTTCTCATGCTTCTTGTATTTGAGTGTCAAATTTTCTTTTCAGTTCTGGTTTTTTCAGCAAGAATGTTTGAAAGTCCTCCACCTCACTGAATGACCATATTTTCCCCTGGAACATTACAGTCAGTTTTGCTGGGTAGGTGATTCTTGGTTTTAATCCTAGCTCCCTTGATCTCTGGAACATCATATTCCAGGCCCTTTGATTCCTCAGTGTAGAAGTTGCCAGATTCAGGGTCATCCTAATTGTGTTTCCACGGTAGTCAAATTGTTTCTTCTTGGCAGCTTGTAATATTTTCTCCTTGATCTGGGCACTCCAGAACCTGGCTATAACATTCCTAGGAGTTTTATTTTGGGGATCTTTTTCAAGAGGTGATCAGTGAATTCTTTCAAGTTCTATTTTGCCCTCTGGTTCTAAAATATCAGGGCAATTTTCCTTAAGAATTTCCTGAAGGATGTTTTCTAGGGTCTTTTTTTGATCATGGCTCTATCGAAAGCTTTTGAGATTCTTTTTTCATCTGGCAAATTTGACTTTTGAAGGCACTCTTCTAGTCATTGGCTTTTGGGCATCTTTTACCATTTGAGTCAATCTATTTTTTAAGGTGTTATTTTGTTCACTCATGTTGTTGACTCTCTTTTCAGGATTTTCTTGCATCATTCTCATTTCTCTTTTCAATTTTTCCTCTACCTCTCTTCTTTGGTTTTCAAAATTCTTCTTAAGCTGCTCTATGCCTTGTAGTAAGTCTTTATGTTTCTTGGAAGCTTTTGGTGTGGGAGTTCTGACTGTGTTGTCTTCCTCCCATTCCATGCTTACATCCTTTATGTCCCCAAAGAAGGAAACTAAAGTTTGGTTGCTGTTCTTACCATGCTTCCTTTGCCTTCTTATGCTGGCAGTCAATTAACTGATTTTTTAGCTCTGTAGAACTCTGCTTCCAGAGGGCAAAGCTCTGTCCCAAATCACTGGGGTTTTCCCAGCTGCTGGAGCTGCTGGTAGGCTGCCATTTTTTTTGCAGCCCCCATCAGCTTTGGCTCACTGATAACGCACCTCAGGATCACCACCCAAGACCACAATCTGGATCCAGGCCGCTCAACACAAGAGGACTTAGCCTCTGAACAATTGCTGGGCCCCCATGTAGTCTGCAGGCCAGGATCTCTGAAGCAGCCACATGGAGGTGGCTGCAGGGCCTCTACTTCTGCTGCTTCCTTGCCCTGGAGGCAGTTGGCCAGACCTCTTTTGTCCCCCATATTTAGCTGAGTTCCACTGACCTTTCACTTTCTCCTTGTTTCTTATGGCTTGATAATTCTGGAAACTGCCACAGCTGCCACTGATCCATTCTCCTGAAGGCTCCAGCTGTGCATCATCCTGGCTGCCCCAGGACCAAGCAGCAGTTTCAGGCTGGGCTGGTTTTGGCTGCCAGCATGCTGTGGTGAGCCCTTCCTGCCAAGCTGCCTTCTATGGGAGATATGTTTTTCTGAATTTTTGTGAGTTTGGGAGCCTTAAAATTCATTTAGAGTGACATTTTATGGGTATTTGAGGTGGCTATATAGGAGCTGAGGCAACTTGTTGCTTCTACACCTCCATCTTGGCTGTGCCTGAAAAGAATTTTCTAAAACAGAAACAATGTGAACTCTGGTTC
This sequence comes from Pseudochirops cupreus, assembly GCA_028627135.1. Lineage (NCBI taxonomy): Eukaryota > Metazoa > Chordata > Mammalia > Diprotodontia > Pseudocheiridae > Pseudochirops > Pseudochirops cupreus. Next base: position 124,382,745 of record CM053580.1, read on the forward strand.
TCACCATTCATGAAAAGAATAACTAGATTTTTTTTTCATAAAATTGATTCTTTTAAAGTTAGTAATGCCCAGAATTGTTCAGTTCTTAAAAGTAGTTTTCACAGGGCCACCCAAAGCTAAATCTGAAGTAGGTTATACAAAAGGAATTAGGCTTTATAGCAGACTCTTCCATGATATTGCCCCCTTCTGGAGCACACTCTGTCCTAAAAGAAACAGCAATACTCCAAACTTTGAGTGCAGAACAGCAAGAGGGACAGGAAGGAACCAACCAACCCAGCTGGGAAGTAAGTGGAGAAGATGATTATCAAGCACATATTCTTTCAGTCAGTCATGTCTTTATTTAGGTCTGCAAGTCTTCAAAAAGCAGCAGTAATTTAATTTGGTTTTAAGCCATGGCTAAATATAACATGTACAGAATACTATTTTTTATATCCCTCTTCTAGCTAGAAAGCCTTTCTTCTCTTTAAGCATTCCACTCTATTTTCTAGCACACCCATGATGCCAACATTCAAATACAATTTTGGAAATGAATAAAATCAACATCCAAATAAGTGACCTGCCCTCTCTAATTTGGGTTCTGTGCCCTCACCACTGCTCATCTGAAGGCCTGAACTACACATGGAGATTCTTCAGCCATCGTTCATGGCAGCCAGGGTCTGAGTCCTCACTTCAGTGAGCTTCCCACTTCTCAGCCACAAGTATAATGAATTAGAAATGACTGGCATAAGCCTTGAGCTTGTCATTGATTATAAAGGTAATTAATTTGGTAGGTACTCAGTCCTTAGTAACTAAGGGCTAAGTACCTCTTGAAAGAAACAGAAGGTGTTAACTCTGTCTCCTGTTGCTGACATAACAGGAAGGGGTTGTCTGAGACAGGATGCCAATTGTGTGTGTGTGTGTGTGTGTGTGTGTGTGTGTGTGTGTGTGTGCGCGCGTGCGTGCACGTGCATGTGCGCATGTGTGTACGTATTTAAGAAGAGCTCCAGAGGACAGACAGTATCAAGAATTTTCCTCCTGGTGGCTCCTGGGGAAGGGAGTAGAATTTTCACAGCATCTGGAAGCTGAGCTGCTGGACTGAGAACTGAGTTGGAGTTTTCTGTGAGACCAGAATCTGGTGAAGGGTGAAGTTGCTGCTGAGGAGATTGCCTAGAAGGCCGCCTGGAAGGCTGAGATTTCTTCTGGGTCCTAGGGCCAGCAGAACAGCTGGAGGACTGAAGGAGCATGATCAGGATAAGACTTTGTTTGTTTGTGGCTTGTTTGATCCTTGAGTTCCCAGCAACAGAAGCTGTGAAGGTTTTGATATGTGCTGGACTCTGTGAAGTTCAATGTGTAACAAGAACTGCCTGGAGGACTGGATGAGAACCTGGGAGCTGTCTGCCTCTGAATCCAGGTGACTGTTTGGTGGATTTGGGTAGGAGCAGGGACCATGGAAGGGGATCCAGGGAATCTGAGAGACCACCTTGAATCAAGATGAAAAAAAGGTCTCTCCTTGGATATTGAAATTGTGATGAAATTGAAATTTACTAGACACTGAGGTGTGGGAGGTTTGTGTAATTTTCTAATGATTGTATTTAGTTCTTAATGATACTTAGTAATTGTGAATCTGGCTAAGTGACTGGTTAAGTTAACTTATAATTGCCCCATGAGTGGAAGATTGATCATTGTACTGTGAGATGATCGAATGATTAAGTAAGGAGGATTTCCCTCTTAGGAAAACCAGATGATTATTCTTTTGTTCTTTGTTCTAAATACTGGTGGCCACTTTGGTGAAAACTATGTGACCATTCTAATGTTAAACTGTTGTGAACACTATATTGTGAATTTTCTATGATAAGATATAATGTTGTGAATATTATACTGTACCTTCATTTTCTGTGAATGTTTGCCTTGATTTGTAATGGAATAAATGGAGTGTTCACTATACTGTGTAATCAGAACCTTAAAAGCTGTTCATAGTAGCATTCTTTTGGGAAGCTGCCTGTTCATGGCATTACACTGATATACACCCATTTCACTTTCTTAGCATCATCTCCTGCTTCCAGGGTCAGATTATCCATTACCTCACCAGTTTCATCATGATAGCTCACAGCTTGTCTCCATCCATGCATTATCAGTGTTTCAAGGATCATCCACCTATCCCTTATAAATCACTAAATGTTCTTGGCTGAAGTATAACTGTTCCTCCATCTCCTGTTTCTCCAAGCTGGATTTCTGTAAGGAGTTCTTAGCTTCTTCACCAAATTCATTTCAAGGTAGCACTGATTTTCTCTCCTGGATCCACCATCCCCTCTGGGATCACCCATCCTCCAGTCTTTCTTTTTGATTGCTACAAATTGTAAGATATTTTTTCCAATGATGGAGTCCTAACAGAACTGCCCCCGCCCAAATATCCAAACTTCAGTACAGGCCCAATGTATCTACCTAACCCCCCCACCAATGTCTTAACTTATGCCTCACTGCTCAGTAGAACAAATGTGTCCCTGAACTCTTAGTTCCCACAGAAACAGCATGTGCGCACATCTGATAGAAATCCAGCATCCCACCCCCATCCCCAGACCCTTTCCTAGAACAGGTGTGCAATCACTATCAGCATTATCCATTTAGTCCAAGACAAGACCACAATACCTAACTATTCATTTTGACCAGACAAGACCACAATAGCTAGCCTATCCATAGATACCATCACTAGGATGTAGAGAAGCATGCCTGACCACCTAAAAGTAGAAGGTGCCCACCCTATGTTAGTGCTTGTGCAGTGATAGTAAAGGACTGACATGGAATAAACCTATGACATAGAGAGGTTTATTATAACATCATAACCATACATATATATTCCCTGCCTAACTGTATGCATTATGGGTAACCACATGCACAGGTACACTAAGGCTGGGGACCTCCCCATTACCTAATCCCTCAACAAGCCGCTGTTATCAATCATGTTTCCACAATTGTATGTAAATCTTGATAATGTAATAACCATCATATTCTCTATAAAATTGTGTGTCTTGAATTGCTGAGGGGTCTAATTTCCTCAAAGGGACTTAGCCACCTACCAGAGCATGAAACCTCAAAATTATAATAAATGTTTCCAACTGACTTGGAGTTGACCTGAGTCTTTGTAATTCTTTAGACACCACCTGCCACAACCCTACTGGAATCTCATCACCAGAATGAGTGTGAATGACTTTATTTCCACTGCTGTCCCTTTTCCACCTAGTAATGATGGGAACTATAGTATGGTTTGGGCCCCAATTGCCCCAAAAGTCACTGGGCAATCAGTCCTGTCCAACCTGCTGGATTTCGAGGTTGTTTCCAATTTCATACAAGCCATTCTGGCTCTTTCTTTCAACATGTACATCTTCTTCATTAAAGGTTGGAGAAAAATTTCTTTCACTGATCTGTGGATCTGCCCAAATGGGCCCAGTTAAGAAAGAGACTGCAGTGTATTCCATGGGATTGTACTCCTACCAGTCAACAAGCCAGCCCACTTTCTCATTTGTTCCCTGACTACATTGGACTTTTGAACCTGTAATAGGTGACATCAAAGCCCTGTTGTGGGAATTTTCATTACCACAATTTGAAGCTGACATAATGACTGGGCTTTGATAAAACAAATGTGATGAAAATGAACTACCGTAGGGCAGCCCTCACCCTTAAAGCTGCAGAGATGCTGAGCCACAGCTTCCAGGGCCCTGCCAGCCACCCAGGATAGGCTTCAGCTGAGACACGTGGTAGCTAGGGCCTGAGGCAGGCCCAGCACTGCCATCAACATCCTTGACATGCCTGGGGAGACTAGGCTGCTGGGACCATGGGTTCGGTCTGCTGTGGAGGTCAGCCAGGGGACAGTGAGAGTCACTGGGACCCACAGCTCTGCAGCCCTTGAGCAAGGGTGGGCTCCTCATGTATCTCCATCACACTGGGTCCACAAGTGGCTGGGGGTGAGGCAGTAAGCAACCACCACTCCTGCTCACCTGGGGACCTCACCAGAGACCAACATTCTCTTAATCTTGTCAGCCAGAAAGTTTTCTTTCATTTTAATAGAAGGCTTCCAATCATCCTTAGCTCTATCATCCTTAAAGAACAATCATCTTTAAGGGCTAGTGGGAAGTATAAAGAACAAAGGTTTCCTATCCCCAGGTCTCATTGTCTTAATCTTGTCAGCCAGCACTAAGTACCCAAGTAAAAGTCCTTTCATCTTGACTTCAAGACTGACTCCCAAATTCCATGGTTCCTCTTCAATGCTCCCAGCTTTTGCCTGAATTCACCCAAGTGTCACCCAGATTCACAGGTAAGCAACTCTCAGCTCCCAATCCAGTTCCTGGTCCAGTCCCACACATTAAGCTTAGCAAAGTTACAATAGTATTCACACACATTTCTGGCACTATCATCAATTCACTTTCTGCTTGTGAAATCAACACACAACAACAGTCAGGGCTTCTGTCTGAGGAATTAACAGAAATCATCAGTAAAGTCCTGGAACTTCTGAAAACATCAGTAAAACCCTCTTTCAAGATGTCTATAAACAGACAGCAGGAAAATCCTCTTTCAGGGTTTCTGAACCAGCAGTTGGATCCCAGGGTTTCTGTACCAACAGCAATGGTCCTCTGTCAGCAGACAGGTCTGACAAAGTAACAAAGTAACAAAGTAGCATTAACACAGATAGAACAGACAGAGTGCTAGCACCACAGGCATCCTTCCTCCTACCTCTGCTCAGTCCCAGCTCCTGCTCAAGGTTTTATCTCCTCTACTGCTTCCTGTTCTGTCTTTCCTCTTATGTCCATCCTGTTCCTGTCTTTGGCAAGTTCTTAGTACTTTGGGCTTCACAGGTTCTGTTTCTAACAAAGATTTGTTATAATCACAGGTGAGGCTCAAAGGCACTTGAAGAGCTGAAACAAGGAGCCAAGTGTTATTTTGCTTGCCATTACAGCTTGTAGCATAAATAAAATATATGCCAGGTAGTTAAATTCAACATAGTTTGTGAGGTACGTCAAAAGCATTTTTGGAGGTGAGGTCAAGGAAAAAAACATTATAGAGAAGGAAGATGGTAGTTAGCTAATATCTTGAGGGAAGAGAGGGAAATCTATAAGGAGAAATAAGGAGAGAGTACATTCCAGATATGTAGGATTGCTAGTGTAAAGAATTTTGACAATAGACGTAACATTGTTTGTGAGGGCCAGAGAGATATCATGTAAGTTTGAATGTATCACAGAGGGCAGGAGGGAGAGTAATGTCCAATAATTAGAGAAATGTGCTTAGGGTCCAAGTTGTGTAGGGCTTTAAAAAATTCATCATAGAATTTATATTTGATTCTAGAGCTGATAGGAAACTATGCAACTAGACTGAGAAGTCTCCCAGATTGAGAGGCAGAAGGAGACATAGAGCTAATCAAATTCAATTCCCTCATTATACAGATGAGGAAAATATGGCAAATTCCATGACTTACTGAGTCACATTTTAGTAAGTGGAAAAACCAGTGTTTAAACTGATGTTCATTGCTAAATTAGTGTTCTTTCTATTGTAGTATGCTACCTCTTCTTCAGTTTTCCACTGGGAAATAATAATGAAGAATGACTGCATTGTCCATATTCTTGGTAAAGTTTTTGAAGAGAGAGAATATCCATATATGAATTATTAACTAAAAGGACACAATAAATTCAAATTCCAAATAACTTCATCCAATGGAATTTTATTTTTCAAAAAGTTTCTGTTCATTGGCATATAGCTGATATTCTAGTTTATAGTTTATCAAGTAACAAGAATTAGCACCATGATTCAGTCTATAATCATAATGTAAAGAGCCTCCAAGGCTGTATACTTTGAGGGCTGCCCATATATACCTGATGATCTCTTTTACAACAAAAGGCCAGCCAAAACATTTCCCTGTTCTTGAACCCAAAGTCCCTTTAAAGTCTTCTGAGAGCTATTTAAAAGAATCACCAAATCATTACTAAAATAAGTATGTCTCTAGGGATGGGGAAGAACCTGCAAAGGGTTTCCTCTAACTCTCATTAGATCATTAATGTGAATTAGATGATCAGCTTAGCTAGTTGTCCTAGTGAGATCCTAAACACAAATTCTTATAAGCTAGAATAGGTTTTATTGAACAGTACAAAGAGGTAAGGGCCATGGCGGTGAATGTCAGGAAAAGTGAAGGCAGCAAAAAGCCCTGAATGTTTGTAAGGGCAAATGAGGACTCTGGATTTTCCAAACACTATGAAATGGTAGCTGAGGAGTTTAATAGGAAGAGATTCTTGTTTGTTTGTTTTAGAAAAAAAAAAAGGTCTCGGGAAGCGTAGCCCTTCTCTGTCTTGATGTAGCGTAGCCCTTCTCTGTCTTGATGTAGCACATCCACCTCTCTGTCTACCCACAACTCTCAATCTTGGATTTTTAATAATTTCCAGACCCAACAAAGTTCTTTTAGTAAATGGTTAACAGAGGACATATCCCAGCATAGAATTGCTAGATGCTGGTTCTATCCTCCAAAATGAAATATGCTTTCAAACTTGTTAAAAGCATACTTTTATTCCACTTGTAACTGTCAAGTCAACTGTTATTATGGCTAGAGAATTTTCTTATTCTCTACTAATGTCACAGTCAGGATGTAGCTGAAAAAATACCAAATGGTGCCCCCTCTATATTTAGCAATATTTTTTTCATCTTTAAATACTTATTGATGTCTTTGGGGGGTGATATTGCTCTGAGGAAATACTACCCAGATCAGGGAGAGTCCCAGACCTCACAATGCATTACTTTATCCATCTTTCCATCTGCACTGATGAAGCTCAAATGCTGAGCTATATTCCCCATAACCACATCCAAGTAAACCACTTGAGCTAAAGGGACTGAATGTAACCAAGAGGTCTCAAATCCATCAGCAATTTAGTGAGGTGTTTCCCTGAAGGCATGTGAAGAATTCCTGAGCAGACTAGGTAGATATGAAAAATGTGTTCCAAAAAACCATGAAAGTAGTAGAAACAAATGCTATAGAATGCTTGGAGGTTGGTCAGGCACTGATGACACCAAGAACATTTACCATATCCTAAACCATCATGAGTCATCTCAACTTTTGTCTTGCCACTGAATTCTAATGATTTTAAGTGGGGAGGGGAGAGCGAGATTTCCTACAACATTACCTACTTAAATCCAATTTATGCATCCATCAAAAGACATTATCCATACCATTATACCATTTTTACCTACCTAAAAATCCTACGGCAACAGGAAAGTAATGAAGCAACAGATACAGATACAATGGGAGGTGTAGTCACAACCCAAAATGCAAGCAATCCAAGGTATAGAATTATCTCACTGGACTAAAGCAGCAATGGGATTCAGCAGACCTCTGAGTGTCTGAGCAGACTTTTTTTTTTAACTTCAAAGTGTTGTTTTTTTTTCCCAATTACATGTAAAGATACTTTTCAACACTTATCTTTGTAAAATTTTGAGCTCCAAATTTTTCTACTTTTCTCCTTCCCTCCCCTCTGCAGTAGGGGATCTGATACAGTAGGCCATCTGATAATAGGTACAATCATGTTAAACACATTTCCACATTAGACATATTGTGAAAGAAGAATCAGAATGAAAGAGAAAAAAAATCACACGAAAGAAAAAAAAAGTGAAAACAGTATGCTTTGATCTGCATTCAGGCTCCACAATTCTTTGTCTAGAGGTGGTCAGCATTTTCTATCATGAGTCCCTTCAAATTGTCTTAAATCATTTTTTGCTGAGAAGAGCTAAGGCTGTCATTGATCAATACACAATGTTGCTGTTACTGTACATAATATTCTCCTGGTTTTGCTCACTTCACTCAACATCAGTTCATGTAAGTCTTTCCAGGTATGTCTGAAATCTGCCTCCTCATCATTTTTTATGGAACAATAGTATTCCACTACATTCACATACCACTACTTGTTCAGTTGTTCCTCAGCTGATGGGCATCCCCCTTGGTTTTCAGTTCTTTGCCACCACAAAAAAGAGCTGTTATAAATATTTTTGTACATATGGGGACTTTTCTATATTTTTAATAATCTCTTTGGGGTACAGATCTAGTAGTAGTGATGCAGGATCAAAAGATATGCATAATTTTATAGCATTTTGGCATAGTTTCAAATTTGCACAGATTTTTTAAGGACCATACTACTCACCTCCTTATGTGAAGAAGGGGCATAAAAGGCACCCTAAAAATTATCTGCTTTCACCTAACTTCACTGTGCCCTACTTACTGTGGTAGGTGGGTATCATAACCTGTGTTCAAACCCTTCCAAAATGTGCAAAAAATTTTGTGAAGATGTTTCCACTCACTATGTGTATTGTTTGCAAATTTATGGACTACAGGAAATCCAGTAGACCTAAATGGCAAACATCTGTTTTTTCTTTTAAAAAAAGGGGGGAGGGGCAGAGCCAGGATGGCTGCATAGAAGCAGCAAGGTTTTGCAGCTCATGTATAGGCACCTCAAATATCCATAAAATATGACTCTAAACAAATTTTAGGGCTCCAAAACTCACATAAAAATACAGAAAAACACATCTGAAGGCAGCTCGGGACAGAGGGCTCAGTGCAGCATGCAGGGAATCAAAACAAGCCCAGCCTGAAACCACAGCTTGGCCCCAGGGTGGCCAGGATGAGCCTCACTTCAGGAGAGTGGATCAGTGGCAGCTGTGGCAGATTCCAAAATTATCAAGCCATAAGAAACAAGGACTAAGTGAAAAGTCAATGGATCTCAGCTAAATTTGGGGGAGAAAAGTGGTCCAGCCAAACTGCTTCCAGGGCAAGGAAGTAGCAGAAGCAGCAGCCCTGCAGCCTCCTCCACATGGCTGCTTCAGAGCTCCCAGCCTTCAGACTGCAGGGGGGGCAAGCAATCATTCAGAGGCTAAGTGCTCTTGCTTTGAGCAGCCTGGATCCAGATTGTGGACTTAGGTAGTGGTCCTGGGGTGTGTTTTCAGTGAACCAAAGCTGGTGGGGGCTGCAGCAGTCTCCCAATAACTGTGGCAGCTGTGAAAACCCCAGCAATTTGGGACAGAGCTTACCTCCCTGGAAGCAGAGTTCCACATAGCTAAAACATCAAGTGCTTTCACTGGCAACATGAGCAGGCAAAGGAAGCAAAGTAAGAACAGAAAACGAACTCTAGAATCCTTTTTTGGGGACAAAAAGTATCAAAGTACGGAAGGGGAGGAAGACAACACAGTCAGAACTCCCATACCAAAAGCTTCCAAGAAACATGAACACTGCCTAAAAGCCATAGGTCAGCTTAAGAAGGATTTGAAAAACAAATGAGAGAAGTGGAGGAAAAATTGGGAAGAGTAATGAGAATGCTGCAAAAAAAAAAAGTCATGAAAAGACAGTCAACAGCCAGACTGAAGAAAATAACACCTAAAAAATAGATTGACTCAAATGGCAAAAGAGGCCCAAAAAGCCAATGAAGAGAAGAATGCCTTAAAAAGTCAATTTGCCAGATGGAAAAAGAATCTCAAAAGCTTTCTGAAGAGAATTATTCCTTCAGAATTACAGTGGAGCAAATGGAAGCAAATGACTTTATGAGAAATCAAGATATTATTAAACAGATCCAAACAAGTGAAAAACTAGAAGGCAACATGAAATATCTCCTTGAAAAAAACACTGACCTGGAAAATAGATCCAGGAGAGACAATTTAAAAATTATTGGCCTACATGAAAGCCGTGATCAAAAAAGGAACTTAGAAAGCATCTTTGAAGAAATTCTCATGGAAAATTGCCCTGATATTTTAGAACCAGAGGGTAAAATAGAACTTGAAAGAATTCACTGATCACCTCTTGAATAAGATCCCCAAAATAAAACTCCTAGGAATGTTATAGCCAGGTTCTGGAGTCCCCAGATCAAGGAGAAAATATTACAAGCTGCCAAGGAGAAACAATTTGACTACCTTGGAAACACAATTAGGATAATCCCAGACCTGGCAGCTACTACACTGAGGGATTGAAGAGCCTGGAATATGATGTTCCAGAGATCAAGGGAGCTACAATTAAAACCAAGAATCACCTACACAGCAAAAATTGATTATAATGTTCCAGGGGAAAATATGGTCATTCCGTGAGGTGGAGAACTTTCAAACATTCTTGCTGAAAAAATCAGAACTGAAAAGAAAATTTGACACTCAAATACAAGAAGCATGAGAAGTTAAACATGGAACAGAAATCATAAGGAACTTATCAAAGTTGAACTATTTACATGCCAACATGGAAAAGTGATAATT
>CM053580.1:124393474-124412851 GCA_028627135.1 Pseudochirops cupreus
CCATCTTGGCTCCGCCCCCGAAGAAAACAAGTCTTAAAGGTAGCTAGGTGGCACAGTGAATGGAGAACCCACCTTGGAGCCAGGAGAACCAGAATTCAAATCTGGTCCCAGATACTTGACACTTGCTACCTGTTGTGACCTTGGACAAGTAACTTAACCCCAATTGCCTCACCTTCCCTCCTCCAAGGGGAAAAAAAAACAAAAAAGAAACCCAAGTCATTAAAAAATAGAATAGGACAAATGGGGGGAAAAAAAACACTGAAGAAAAAAAAAGTCCTTAAAAAGTGAGAGTTGGCCAAATGGAAAACAAGGTACAAGAGCTAACTGAAGAAAATAATTGTTTAATAATTAGAATTGCACAAGTGAAAGTTGATGACTTTGCATCAGTTCATACAAGTCACCGGGTTTTTCTGAAATCTGCCGGCTCATCATTTCTTGTGGAACAATAACATTCTGTTACATTCATAAAGCACACCTTGTTCAGCCATTCCCCCAGTGATAGGTATTCTCTCAATTTCAATGTTTTGCCACCCCAAAATCACTGCTATATAGGACCTAGTAGTGGTATTGCTGGATCAAAGGGTAGACAAAATTTGGTTCCTCTTTGGGAATAGATTCAAATTCTCCAGAATGGTTGAGTCAGTTTAAAACTCCACCAAGAGTGCAATAGTGTCCCAATTTTCCCATATGTTCTCCAATATTTATCATTTCCCTTTTTTAAAATCATATTAACCCTTCTGGTTGGAGTGAGCTGGTACCTGAGTTCTTTTAATTTGTGCTTCTCTAATCAAAAGTGATTTAGAGAACTTCATATGCCTTCAGATAACTTTGATTACTTCATCTGAAAACTGCCTGTTCATATCCTTTCCATTTAGTAATTGGGCAATGGTTTGCATTCTTAAAAATTTGACTCAGTTCTCTATATAGTTGAGAAAGGAGGACTTTATCAGAGACACTTGACAGAAAGATTGTTTCCTTGCCTTCTGATTTCCTTCTAATCTTGGCTACATTGGGTTTTTTTTAATATATTTTTTAAAATTTTAATATAATGTAAATGATCTATTTTACATTTTGTAATCTCTTGTTTGGTCACAAATTCTAAGGAAGATGCAGTTTCTTTCCTTATCTCTTTTAGTTAGGTCTATGTTTGCTTTGACTTGGAGAACAAGATTGCTACCCCTGCTTTTTTATTTCATTTGAAGCATAATTGATTCTGCTTCAGTCCCTTACCTTTACTCTACTGTGTCTCTCTCTCTCTGTTTCAAGTATGTTTCACTTATTTTATTTTTTCTACATTTTTTTTGCCTTTTTTTGGGAGGGGCAATTGGGGTTCAGTGACTTGCCCAAGGTCACAAAGGTAGTAAGTGTTAAGTGTCTGAGGCTAAATTTGAACTCAGGTCCTCCTGGCTCCAGGGTCAGTGCTCTATTCACTGTGCCACCTAGCCACCCCAAGGATGTTTCTTTTAAACAACATATTGTAGGATTCTGGATTTTGATCTACACTGATATTGGCTTCCATTTTATGGGACAGTTCGTCCCTTTCACATTCACAGTTATTATTATTGCGTATTTCCCTCCATTCTATTTTTACCTCCCTTTTGTCCTCTCTGTCTTTTCAACTTTTCCCTCCTCACCAGTGTTTTGATTCTATCTACCACCTCCCCTGATCTGCCCTTCCTTCTATCAGTCCCCACTCCCCTCTATTTAATCACATCCCCTCATACTTCCTTGTCAGGTAAGATAGATTTCTATTTTCAACTGATTGTGTATAGTTTTCCTTCTTTTAGCCAATACTGATTAGAATAAGGTTTAAGTGATGTCAATTGCTCAACCTGATAACTTTTCCTCCATTGAAAAAGATCTTTTGAACTTGATTGTGTGAAATAATTTACCCTGTTCAATCTATCCCTTTCTTTTGTACCCAGTGTATTCTTTTCTCTCATTCCTTATTTTTTTTACTATTGCTCCCTCAAATTCACCCTATGGTTGTGTCCTCTCTTTTATGTATAGCCTATCTAGTTGCACAATTAGTGGTATAATTTCTATGCATCACAAGTATCATCTTCCCATGTAGGGATATAAGCAGCTTAACTATATCGAATCCCCTTATGTTTTCTTTTCCCTTTTCTCTTGTGTCTTGATATCAGAGATCAAATTCTTGCTTTAATTCTGGTCTTCTCCTTGATGTATTATGCTTAATTTCACTGGGTAGGTGATTCTTGGTTGTAGCCCTAGCTCTGTTGTCTTTTGGAATATCATGTTCCATGAACTCTGATCTTGTAATGTTCAAGCTGCTAAGTCCTATGTCATGCTGACCGTAGCTCCTGGATATTTGAAATGCTTCTTTCTGGCCACTTGAGTTATTTTTTCCTTGACCGAATAGTTCTGAAATTTGGCTATAATGTTCCTTCAGATTTTTATTTTGGGATGTCTTTTCTGAGATGATCAGTGAATTCTTTCAGTGTATATTTTCCCCTCTGATTGCAAGACATCAGGTCAGTTGCTCCTGGTCTCCTCTGATTCTAATCCTCTCCTACCTCTCAATATCACCTTTTAAAATATCATCCTTTCCTATAAAATTGATCCTGTGCCCTGTGTCTATGTACACATATATACATATACTCATATATGTACCTACAAATATATACCCTCCTATATAGACATATGTGTACACACACACACACACACACACACACACACACAAATATATATACATATAGATAGATAGATAGATAGATATATTCCCTTCACCTATCCTCACACTGAGAAAAGTTTCATAAGTTGCAATTATCATTTTTCCATGTTGGCATGTAAATAGTTCAACTTTGCTATTCCTTATGATTTCTTTTCCATTTTTACCTTCACATGCTTATTGTATGCGAATGTCAAATTTTCTATTAAGTTCTGGTTTTTTTCCTCAAGAATTCTTGAGAGTCCTCCACTTCGTTGAATGACCATATTTTGCCTTGAAACATTATACCCAATTTTGCTTGGTAGGTGATTCTTGGGTTTAGCCCTAGCTGTCTTGATCTCCAGAGTATCATATTCCAGTCCCTTCAATCCCTTAATGTAGAAGTTGCTAGATCCTGGGTTATCCTGATTGTGTTTCCACAGTATTCAAATTGTTTCTTCTTGGCAGCTTGTAATATTTGCTCCTTGATCTGGGAACTACAGAACCTGGCTATAACATTACTAGGAGGTTTCTTTTTGGGATCTTTTTCAAGAGGTGATTGGTGAATTCTTTCAAATTCTATTTTGCCCTTTGGTTTTAAAATATTAGGGAAATGTTCCTTGAGAACTTCTTGAAGGATGATTTCTAGGTTCTTTTTTTGATCATGGGTTTCAGGTAGTCCAATAATTTTTAGATTGTATCTCCTGGATCTATTTTCCCGGTGAGTGGTTTTTTCAAGGAGATATTTCACATTGCCTTCTATTTTTTCATTTGTTTGGATCTGTTTCATAGTACCTTGATTTCTCATAAAGTTATTTGCTTTCATTAGCTCCACTTTAATTCTGAAGGAATTATTCTCTTCAGTGACCTTTTGAGATTCTTTGTCCATCTGACAAATTTGACTTTTTAAGGCATTCTTCTCCTCATTGCTTTTTGGGCCTCTTTTGCCATTTGGGTTAATCCTAAGGTTTTATGTTCTTCAGTCAGGTTGTTGACTTTCTTTTCATGATTTTTTTGCATCATTCTCATTTCTGTAAATCCCAATTTTTCCTCCATTCTCTTATTTGGTTTTCAAAATCCTTTTTAAGCTCTTCCATGGCTTGTTATCAGTTTGCATTTTTCTTGGAAGCTTTTGGTGCAGGAGTTCTGACTGTGTTATCTTCCTCCCATTCCATGCTTTGATCCTGTTTGTCCCCAAAAAAGGAATCTGAAGTTGTATTGCTGTTCTTTCTTAGCTTCCTTTGCCTGCTCATGTTGGGAGTCAATTACTTGACTTTAGGGCTCCATAGAGCTTTGCTTTCAGAGGGGATAGCTTTGTCCCAAATCACTGGAGTTTTCACCAGTGCCAGAGCTATTAGGAGGTCACAGTTTCTGCAGCCCCCATCAGCTTTGTCTCACTAGTCACACACCTCAGGATCACTACCCAAGACTGTGTTCTGGATCCAGGCAGGTTAAGGCAAGAGTGCTTAGCCTTTGAATGGTTGCTTTGCCCCCTGCAATCTTTAGGCTGGGAGCCCTGAAGCAGTCATGTGGAGGCAGCTGCAGGGCTGCTGCTGCTGTTTCTTTCCCTGGAGGCAGACGGCCACAACCACTCCTACATCCCAAATTAAGCTGAGTCCCACTGACATTTCACTTTGTCCTTGGCTCTTATGGGTTGATAATCTGGAAACTGCCATAGCTGCTGGTGATCCACTTTCCTGAATGCTCCAGCTGCTGCTTGTCCTGGCTGCACTGGGCCTGAAAGTGTGGGGGTGGGCCCAGCTCCTAGCATGCTCTGTGTGATGAACCCTTCCTGTCCACCTACTAGGTTGCCTTCAGCAGGAGCTTTGTTTCTCTGTCATTTTGTGGGTTCTGGAGCTCTAAACTTTGTTTAGAGTCATATTTTATAGGTATTTGAGGTGGTTATGGGGAGAGCTCACAGTTTTCTTCTGCTTCTATGGCAGATAACTTCTTGAAAAATTCTTTCCAGCAGGCAGAGCCAAGAAGACAGAGTAAAACAGGAACTTGCTTTATCCTCTGCTCCTACCACGTCCAATACTGATAAAAGAATGACTCTAAACAAATTTTAGAGCTACAGAACCGAAAAAGTGACAGAGAGAAACAAATCTCCCACTGAAGGCAGCCTGGCAGGCCAACAGGAAGTGTCTTTCTCACTGAGCTGGGAGGCAGGCAAAGTCCCACATGAGCCATGCTGGCCCAGACCCACAGCCCAGACTAGCCAGAGCAGACTTCAGGAGTGTGAATCAGTGGTAGTTGTGGTGTTTTCCAGACTTCTCAACCCATAAACACCAAAAAGAAAGTAAACAGTCAGTAGGGAACTCTTTTGGAGCAGGGTGAGAAAAGAGAGAGGTCCAATGCCTGTGCCCAGGATGAGAGTTGGCAGTGGTACAGTGGCTGCCGTTGCTGCCATGTGTCTGCCTCTGGACTTCCTGCTCTGTAGATCATAGAGGGACCAAGCAAACATTCAGAGGGTAATTGCTCTTGCTTTGACCTGGGTCTGGGTCTCAAGCTTGGGTGGTCATCCTGGGGTGAGATACACTAGTATTCCAGAGCTTGTGGTAGCTGGAAAGAGGGTGCCCTCCTCATAGCTCTGACAACAGCTCTGACAACATTTGCGAAAAACCCAGCTATTTAGGACTCAGCTCTCTCCACTCAGGAAGCAGAGTTCTACCATGGCAAAGAGCTAAAAAGTCAAGTAATTGGCTGGCAAAATGAACAAACAGAGGAAGCACAGACTATAGAATCCTTTTTGGAGGACAAAGAAGATCAAAACATGGAACCAGAAGAAGACACCAAAGTCAAAACTGCTGCATCAAAAGCATCCAAGAAAAATATTAACTGATTATTGGCCATGGAGGAGCTCAAGAAGGATTTTGAAAAACAAATAAGAGAAGCAGCAGAAATATTGGGAAGAGAAATGAGAATGATGCACATAAATCATGAAAAGCGAGTCAACCACCTGACTAAAGAAAATAACATCTTAAAAAGTTGATTAACTCAATGGCAAAAGAGGCCCAAAAGGCCAGTGAAGAGAAAAATGCCTTAAAAAGCCAATTGTCCAGATGGAAAAGGAATTTCAAAAAAACTCACTGAAGAGAATAACTCCTTCAAAATTAGATTTCAGCAAATTGAAGTTAATGACTTTATGAAAAATCAAGATACTATCAAACAAATCCAAACAAATGAAAAATAGAAGGCAATGTGAAATATCTCATTGGAAAAACCACTGACCTGTAAAATAGGTCCAGGAGAGATAATTTTAAAATGATTGGACTACCTGAAAGCCATAAACAAAAAAAGAACCTAGAAATCATCCTACAACAAATTCTCAAGGAAAATTGCCCTGATATTCTGGAACCAGAGGGCAACATAGAATTGGAAAGAATTCACCAACTGCCTGTTGAAAAAGATCACAGAAAGAAACCTCCTAGGAATATCATAGTCAAATCCCAGAGTTCCCAGATGAAGGAGAAAATATTATAAGCACTCGGGAAGAAATAATTTGAGTATTGTGGAAACACAATAAGGATAACACAAGATCTAACACCTTCTAATTAGGGGATCAAAGGACTTGGAATATGATATTCCAGGGGTCAAAGGAGCTAGGATTAAAACCCAGCAAAACTGAGTATAATGCTTCAGGAGATAATATGGTCATTAAATGAAATTGAGGACTTTCAAGGATTCTTGATGAAAAAATCATAGCTGAAGAAAAAATTTGACTTTCAAATACAAGAAGCAAGAGAAGCTTAAGAAGGAAACAGGAAAAAGAAATCATAAGGGACAAGAGGAGCAATGACAGAAAGGAGGACAGATTAGGGGAAAGGGCAGTTAAAAGTAAACACTTTTGAAAAGGGACAGGGTCAAAGTAGAAAATAGAATAAGTGGGGGTCACGATAGGATGGAGGGAAATACAGCTAGTCTTTCAAAATATAACTACTATGGAGACGTTTTACATAACTACATGTGTACAACCAATATTGGATTGCATGTCCTCCTGGTTGGGGTGAGTGAGGAGGGAAGAAGGGAAAGAATCTGAAAATCAAAGTTTTATAAATAAATATTTAAAAAAATATTTTTTTACAAGCAACTGGGAAGTAAGATATACAGGCAGAGGGGTATAGAAATCCATCTTGCCCTACTAGAAATTTAGTGGGGGTGAGGGGATGGAGAAGGCTATGAGAGAGTAGGGGTATTAGGAGAAGGGGTATTCAGTAGGCTCACTATCTTGGGGTGAGAGGTAGGGGAAATTCAGGGGAGAAAAAAATCTTGTGGAAATGAATGTTGAAAACTAAATATAAATAAATAAATTGGAAATAAATATATATATGCTGTCCACATCCTTTTGATCATGACATTCAGCTAGTCCAATGATTCTGAAATTGTCTCTCCTGTATCTATTTTCCACATCAGTTGTTTTAAACATGCATTTTCCATTTTATTCTATTTTTTTATTTGAGTTACTCTTTAAAGAGTTGGTTTCTTCAGCGTTGTTTTTTTGTCTCCTCTTCCATTTGATCAATTCTTCTTTTTAAACATTTTTCCAAGATGTTGACTGTTTTTTTTAAAACTTCTTGCCTCACTCTAATTTATTTTCCAAGTTTTTTCTTTGACCTCTTGAATATGATTTTTAAGCTTCTTTTCAAGGTCTTCCATGAGCTTTTTCTAGACCTGAGACCACTTCACATTTTTCTTTGGGGTTTAGACCATATGTATTTTGACACTGTTGTCCTTTTCTGAGTTTGCATCTTAATCTTCCTTGTATCCATAATGACTTTCTATGGTCAATTTCTTTTTTTTCTTCTTCTTCTTCTTTCTCTTCTTCTTCTTCTTCTTCTTCTTCTTCTTCTTCTTCTTCTTCTTCTTCTTCTTCTTCTTCTTCTTTGTCTTCTTCTTCTTCTCCTTCTCCTTCTTCTCCTTCTTCTTTTTTTCTTCTCCTTCTTCTTCTTCTTCTTCTTCTTCTTCTTCTTCTTCTTCTTCTTCTTCTTCTTCTTCTTCTGCTTTTTCTCCTCCTCCTCCTCCTCCTCCTTATCCTCTTTCTTCTCCTCTTCCTTTGTCTTCTTCTCCTTCTTCTTCTCCTCCTCCTTCTTCTCCTTCTCCTTCTTCTTTTCTGAGGTTTTGGATCATTTTTCCTTTCTTTAAAATTTGAACTCTACTCCCTAGGGTAGAAGTAACACTTTTTTGGACCTCTTGAGCTAGGCACTGCAGGCCCTGGTGTAATGGTAAGGGAACTTGAAGATGTTCCATGTCCCTTGATAGGCTTGAGTGAACGTGAGGACCTTCCCTGATTTGGAAAAATGCTCTGCCCCCTAGTAAGCTGAATGTGGTCACATGGAGCCTGTGGTGGGAAGCTTGTTTTGCAGAAACACCCACACCTTGTTACTTTGTGATTGGACAGTGGGTTACAAGGGTTGTATTGTTCTCTGACCTTCAAGAAGTCTATATATAACCTGATGTGAGGTTTGGCTTTAGGGATCACTTTAGGAAGAGTTGTGTGATTTGGCCAGATGAGACTCTGGGCAGTTGTTGAGCCTCACAGCTTTGAAAACCCAGATCTGTTTCTCTCTCTGGTAACTAACACTGTATGTATGTATTGGTCAGACAGCTAGAAGACTTGTCTTTTTGTCTGGTTAATTATTTTTTTCTCTGTCTGTATTTTTTTGCCTGCTTGTAACTTCTGTTTGTATTCTCTGAAGTTCAGGGTGCTGACTTTTAGTCCTAAGCTAGGTATATGATATATGTTTGATCAAAGTAAGATTTTAACCCCTTTTTGAGTTGCTTTCCTTTAGAAGAGCAGATCAAAGAACTTTTTCTAGCAGCTGTTCTGGATATGTTAGGGTGCTTGCTGCTACGTATGGCTGTTTACCTGTTGCTGCATTGATGTTGTCTTGAGGCCCACAGAAGACGCTCATATTTGGTGGTGAGCTGAGATGGTGGGATAGGCAGTTTCTAGCACTACTGGATAACTTAGGGTTCTGGCAGCTTACCCAGTTCTAAGCTGGTGCCCTAGAGGTGGTATCTGGCATGTGCTGAGGTAGGTGAGTTGTTTCTGCTTTTTCCCTAGGGATACACTGAAGCATGTGGTGGTCTGGCTACTGGTAGCTGCCTATATATCCAGAGCTAAGTTGAAGTATGTGGAGGTCTGGTCCCTGAAGGTTGCCTGTTTGTTCATAGCTATGATGAAGCAAGTGGAGGTCCTCAGTGCTGAAGTCTGCCGATTTGCCTGACTATGTTGAGGGACATCCTGATGTTGGAGTTTGCCTGCTCCACTACACTGGGACTCAGGATATACCATTGGCTTGCTTAGGTGGAACTTTCTGCTGGCTTTCTAGGACACTTCCTGTGTTTGATTGTATTCCTTCTTTGCCAAAGTTATACAAATTTCTTGTTTCTTAGCCTCAAATATTGTTTTCCCCTTTTCTTTTGCTGGTTCTATTATTCCAGGATTTGTCCTGGTTGCTTTTTATGGTTGTTTTTGCTTACTCTACCCTCTTGGCTTGTCAAAGTTGTTCAAAGGTTAAAACATATTTAATAGAGCTAGAAAAAATAATAACAAAATTAATTTTGGAGAAAAATAGATCAAGAATATAAAATAAATTAATGAAATATTCAAAGGAAGGTGACCTGGCTATACCAGATCTAAATCTATATTATAAAGTGAAAACCATCAAACTATTTGGTACTGGCTAAGAAATAGAGTGGTAGGTCAGTGAAATAGGTTAGATAAATAAGACACATTACTAAATGACTCTAGTAATCTACTTTTTGATAAACCCAAAGACTCGAGCTTCTGAGATCAAAACTTACTAGTTGACAAAAAATCCTGGAAAAATTGGAAAACGGTATGGCAAAAACTAGGTATAGACCAACATCTCACATCCTATACCAAGATAAGGCCCAAATAGGTATATGATTTAGACATAAATGATGATACCATAAACAAATTAAAAGAGCAAAGAATAGTTTACCTGTCAGTTTTATGGAAAATGGAAGAATTTATGACCAAACAAAAGATAGAGAACATTATGAAATGCAAAATGTCTAATTTTGATTACATTAAATTAAAAATATTTGCACAAACAAAACCAATGCAACCAAGACCAGAAGGAAAGCAGAAATCTGAGAAATAACCTTTACAGAAAGTATCTCTGATAAAAGCCTCATTTCTCAAATATATAGAGAACTGAGTCAAATTTATAAGAATACAAGTCATTTCCCAATTAAGAAAAAGTCAATGGATTTGAACAGGCAGTGATCACATGAAGAAATCAAAGCTATCTACAGTCATATGGAAAAATGCCCTAAGTCACCATTGATTGAAGAAATGCAAATCAAAAAAACTCAGGTACCAATTTACACCTATCAGATTAATTACTATGACAGAAAAGGAAAATGATAAATATTGGAGAAGATATTGGAAAATTGGGACACATTAATGCCTTGTGGGTGCTGTGAACTGATCTTAACCATTCTGGAGAGTAATTTGGAACTATGTCCAAAGGGCTATAAAACTGTGCATACCATTTGATCCAGCAATAGCACTACTAGGTCTGTATCCCAAAGAGATTTTCAAAAAAAGGGGAAAGGACCCACATGGATAAAAATATTTATAGTAGCTCTTTTTGAGATGGCAAAAAAATGGATATCATTGGGATTGTCATCAGTTGGTAATGACCAAGTTGTGATATATGAATGCAATGGAATACTATTGTGCTATAAGAAATGATGAGCAGGCAGATTTCAGAAAAGTGTGGAAAGACTTACATGAACTCATGCTGAGTGGTGTGAGTAAAACCAGGAAAACATTGTACATGGTAAAAACAGTATTGTCTAATGACTGAAGATCATAGATTTTTTCAGCAACACAATGATAGAGACAATTCCAAAAGACTCATGATGGAACATGCTATTCACAACCAGAGAAAAAATTCTGGAGTCTGAATGCAAATTGAAACACACTATTTTTGCTTTTTTGTTTGTTTGTTTGTTTTCTTTCTCATGTTTTTTTTCCCCGTTTTGTTCCAATTTTTCTTTCACAACATGACTAATGTGGAAATATGTTTAATATGATTGAGATTATATATGTATAACTCATCTCACATATGATTAAGATTATATATGTATAACCCATATCACATTGCTTGCTGCCTTGGCAAGGGAGGAGGTAATGTGGAGAGGGAAAAAAAGAAATTTGGAAATTAAAATCCTACAAAAATGAATGCTTAAATCTAGCTTTACATGGAATTGGGAAAAAAAAATACTATTAAGGGATCCTGTCCCCAAAAAAGGAAAACATATCACAATAACACAACTATTATTGGGTGATCCAGAAGAGTCTGCATTAGGTTTGAAAAGATTTCAAGCTCCTTGGGCCAACCCCCATGGACGTGTTATGGGAGGACATTAACAAGAGATACGTAATAAGAGTGAATAATTGAGCTGAGAACTGAATTGTAGAAGAAATGCATATCCTTAAACTTTTAAGTCTCAAAACATAGGCTGGTCTTCATTTTAGGAAATTCATTTCTATCTACTCTGTTTCATATTAAGGACTTTCAGCAATTAGAGAGTTCATCCTTGAACATCTGTAGAATTCAGTTATTCAAAAGTAGTCTTCCACCAATGGTCCTGGAAAATCTGAAAGCTTTACTGTGATTTCCTAATCTACATACATTTTTAATATAGCCAGTTTTTAATGTGTGGGTCAAATTAAGCACATTTAATATTGCATGCTCATTCCCATAGCCATCTAGCTTATTTTTCTACCACCACCAGTGTTTTATGGCAAGGGAATACAAATTCATTTTAATATTCACTTAAGCAAAGTATGTATAATTTAGAACTCAGGTATAGCTTTGCAATAGGGGGAAATCAGTTATTGCATTATACAGTCAAGTATCAGCAATTTAGGGTGATATGAGTTATTTAGGATTGTCCATATTATTGCTCACTTTATTAATGTAAGTAATTAAGGTACATTCTGTGCTTCTTGAAATCAAGATGGCATTAGAAAGGGAATTTTTGGAAAAAAAAGTTTTTCTCTACACATAAATTTGAATGCCAGGTACGTCATTCTGTTTTAATTTTACAGTATGTTACATATTCCTGCAGGTTTTTGTTCTTTTTATATTATTTCTATAGCTTTGTTGCCTTAAATTAATAGCCAAGATTATGTTTTCACTCCTCTGGTGATATACAAATGACTTAAAGTTCAAATCTTACACCTTTTGTATGTGCATCTCCATCATTTTTGTCTTCCAGACACTCACTCAGGATAGCCAAAACACGCTCTCAATTGCAAGGAAAAGGCTGCCAAGTTTTTCAACCACAAAAATATTTTTCTACTTCTGTTGTTTTTTCTGGCACCACTTTTTTTTCTTAATGATTCTAATTTCTAAAATCATAAGCCTCATAAGCAGCGAGAGCTAATTAGTTAAGAGGCTGAAATACTGGGTGGGTGGCCTTGGAACACAGTTTCAAAGCAGTATTTGGATTCACCTCTTTATTTTTCTCTTAAATTTAAAACTTAATCTTAAAAGTGCTGATAATTATCTACATAAAGAACCTAACTTGTAGAGTTATTATACTATTCTAGCAACATAACCAGTAATGTGGTTGCTATAATTTATCTCCTTTATAACCCCTTCTCATTTTCATAATCCGATGCTTAATATATATATTTACATAAACCTATACAATGAAAAAGCTTAAAGGGACCTCAGAGACCACTCAGTCCAATTACTACATTTTTCCTGATGAGAAAACTTGCCATAAGAACTTAAGTTATCATTCTCTTAAGATAATGCAGAGAGTAACTTTATGGTATGTTGGAAAACAAAAACAAAATAAAGT
Source organism: Pseudochirops cupreus (assembly GCA_028627135.1). NCBI lineage: Eukaryota > Metazoa > Chordata > Mammalia > Diprotodontia > Pseudocheiridae > Pseudochirops > Pseudochirops cupreus. The sequence goes on from CM053580.1 coordinate 124,405,998, forward strand.
CACTATGTGGAGGAGTCATGGTATCCATTACTACTTGTGTGACAACCACTTTAGATTGTAGTTTCCATACATATTAAATGAGAGGATTGTACTAGATGATCCCTGAGGCCTTCCAGCTGTATGTTTGTAATCCTGACCCTACTATTGTGCTCTTGCTTTCTTTTATCCCTATTGTCAAACCCAGATGAATTCCGAGCATCTTGCTCTGAATCAACCATGTTTCCTAAAAAGAAGACACTGAATGCTATGGAGAATACAAGAATAAAATGATACGCATCCCTAGATTCTAGTATTTTAAAATCAAATCCAACAATAAAGCATGCACATCAGTTCTATCCATTCATTCACAAATAGATTAATTATATTTATTAATAATCTTATAATTATATAAATATTTAATATTATTATAATTAATTTGTTGTGGATCATAATATATAATATATAATATAATATTGTTGTATATTATAATATATGATATAATATAGACTTTATGCATATTCACATACACACATTTTACAACATATATGATTATATACACATACATGTACACATATAATATGTACATGTATATATTGTGTGTATACAATATGCTTACATACACATATGCATGCATTTCCACATGTGTATATGTTTGTGTTCATGCACATATGTATATGCATATATATGCACATATACCTATATAACACATATATACACATGCATATGAACACATATATACACATACATATATACATATGCACATATATACATGGGTGTATGTATATACATACACACACATACTGCTGGGTTCTGATTAGTGTGAAGAACAAATTCCCCTAATGGTTCACATAATGTGAATTCACACTGAATCATAGAAGCAATTAACATATTTTCATAGTTATAACTTTGAATAGTGTATATAAATGTATCTAACTTCTTCAGTGTATTCATTATTCTCACTAATACAGAGCTGGATGTATCTGCTTTGTTTAACTATATTAAGTAGTATGAGGAGATTTTAAAAAAGACTGAATAAAATTTTCATATCATTACCTCATAAGAGGAAAAAAGACATGCACATAAATATTTACAGTGCAAGCCATATTTGAAAATCAGTTGATAAACTACTTGACTTCATTCCTCAAATCAGTGTGTAGATTTCTTATCCCCCTTGACAACTTCCTTCCCAGTCTGGAGAAACACTCATCATAGACTCCATTTGGCTAATTTTTGACTCCTTTCCTGAGACCAGTTTCGAGAACCAATTGATCCATGCTTCATCTCTGATTGGAAAATGGAAAGATGCTCCCAGAACTTTTCTTTAAAGAGGGAGCCCATGCCAACATCTCTTCATTTTCCACCTTGCTGCATTACCCTGAAGTTTTCTATCATACTCCTGATCAGGCACTTTTCCAATGATCCTCTGGATTTCCAGCTTCTTCTTGATTATTGTGCTCCCCCTTTAGATTGTAAATTCCTTGAGGGCAGAAGCTGTTTTTTAAAAATATTATTCATATTTGTAGCATATATTGCAATTACTAGTATATAATACAGACATACATTGACTGACATCAATTATGCTTCTACTTGTCCCTACTAGTTGCCTTCTCATTCTCTTAGAACCTTCTGCTCTGAGATGCCATTTTCTTAAGTAACGACTCTTACACTGGACCTACTGTTTTAAGAAGGGTTCCATCTTTGCTACACCTCAACTCACTCTATATATTTCATCCACTCCTTGACAACTAGCTTGCATGCAGTAACCTGCCTCCCAGATGACTTCCAACTCCTCTTTATGTATTATACAACACTTTTAGAATTCAAGCTCTTTTCTACCTGATTAATTTGAATTTGTAACTCTGATACTTAGCACTGTGCCTGGCAAATGACAAGTGTTCATCAATGCTCTATCTATAATAATTTTAAGGGCCTATTAATATACAAAAAATTATATTAGGTAATATGGATACAATGACAAAAATAAAGTAATCTCTGCCTTCAAAAAATTTATATTCTAATAGTGTTGAAAACATGTCCACATAGAAGTATAGAAAAACAAATACACACACAATGTATACGAAATAAAATATAAATTTGAAGGGTGAGGCATTAGTCATTGGGTAGTAAAGAATGATCTCCTTCAGGAGCTCATCTGAGCTGACTTGGATGGAATTTGGGCTTCTTAAATGCAACAGTGATGAGGAATTTCATTCCAAACATGGGGAGCTGCATGAGTATGACATGAAGATGGGAGATGGAGTGTCACATATGAGAAATAGCAGCTAAGAATGTCAGTTTGGCTGAAGTGAAGTGTGTGTGTGTGTGTGTGTGTGTGTGTGTATGTGGAGGAATATAATATAAAAAAAGACTAAGAAGGTAGAGCAAAGCCATATGAAGAATTTAAAATGTCAAGCAATGGAGTTTTTGTTTGATCCTAAAGGTTTCATGGGGCCACTGTAGTTTAAGTATAGTCAGATCTGCAGTTTTCACTTTTCTCTGTGAATCCTATGAAAAGAACATTGACACATAAATGACATATGAGAGATGTAAACCAAGTGATTTAGGAAAGGCACATAATTAGCAGTTTCAGGATTATAGAAATGGTTTAGAATATGTATTCTCAGGGTGGTGATAACAACTTAAAATAAATAAACATATTAGCTATGAGCAGTTGTGCCCCTGTTCAGATAAGGCTGCATACATTTGCAATACACTTAGTTTGTACTATTTTATGACTCTGTCTAGCAATCCTTGGCAACCTCGGGCAACCCAGGGGAAATTAGGTGGCTGGAATTAACCAATTGGATTGGTTACGGTTAAGATAGCAGAAAGAGAAGAAAAAAAGGGAGAGAAAGAATCTAGAGTACTAGAGAAGGAAACATGTAAATGAAAGACATTGGAGTACAACCTGAGCAAGCAGGTAAGGGAAATCCAAAGAAGACTAATGAACTGGGAAAAGGAAATCAAAATCATAATAAGGTTGAAGAAAAAGTTCACTAAGTCTAATAAAATAGGATGATCGATTAAATAGATCATGCTTGTAAAGAGGAGGAATTCAGTTATCCTAGAAGTGAACCACTTCCAAATGTTATGGTATCATTGTGACAGAAATGATGAGACAATGTACTCCTGAGTATGAGGTCCTTAGTGAGAACTTACAGACAAAAAGGATAGTGACAGGAGATGGAGATAGTTCAAAGAGAAACTTAGGACCTTGATAGTAAGGAAAATCATTTATTTTACACCTACTATATCCTTTCTCACATTGAAGTTGTATATGTAGTATTTGTATACTTAAAATCATACTCATACACTCAAATATACTCATATGCAAGCAACCTAGAATACCAAGGATGGCTGTTAGCACCGGTTCTTGGATCTGCTTTTCTAAAGGAAAGCAACTCAAAAAAGGTTAGTAATCTTACTTTAATCAAACCTATATATTATTTACTTAGTTCAAGGGGAAAAGTCAGCACCCTGATTTTCAGAGAAAATATAAACAGAAATTACAAGCAGACAAAATATACAGACAGAAAAAAATAACACAATTCAATTGACGAACAGACAGAACTTCTAGCTGTCTGACCATTACATACATACATAGTTAGTTACCAGAGAAAGAAGCACCAATATCTGGGTTTTCAAAGGCAGGGGATTTCAATGACTACCCAGAGTCTATGGCCAAATCACACAATTCCTCCCCTAAGTGAGACCCAAAGCAAAACCTTACCTCAGATTATATATATGATGTGGGTCTTCCTGAGAAACAAGACTCCCCTAAGCATGCTTCTCTTGCTGGACTTCAAGTGAGGTCCGTTAAGGGTCAGGGAAGATCTTCAAATTCTCCTACCATTGCACATGTACATATCCACATATGTCCTCTATATTACATATGTGTACATACAAACGCATATAGTGTACATATATTCATGTTATTAGTTACGTTTGGTTTCTTCCTTTAGGTCAAATACTATGTCATCTTTCTCTGTGATTCCTGTTTTACCAGAAGCTGCTTAACTGAATTGTTTTTCAGTGATGATATTCACTTTTTCTTGAATTACTGTTATTTATTATGAATGTCTTGGATTCATAAGCCAAAAACATCACTTGGGGCAGCTAGGTGGCACAGTGAGTAGAGCACCAGCCCTGGACCCAGGAGGACCTGAGTTCAAATCTAACCTCAGACACTCAACACACTTGCTAGCTTTGTTACCTTGGTCAAGTCACTTAACCCCAATTTCCTTGCCTTCTCCCCCTGCAAAATAAATTAAATAAATAAGTAAATAAATAAACAAGCAAGCAAACACACATGTAAATTATTTAATAAAAAGAAGCCACTTAGATGTTATTGCTCTTTATAAATCACTTCATTCTTCATTCTTGATTTGGGATATTTTCTAGTTAGTTATTGTTTGTCTTGTTCTAAGAGGACCAAAATCACATCCCTATGTCGGGGTCAAATTACAATGGGTCCAGTTGTGGTTAATCAGAGCAATATGAGCTCAAGAGGCTCTACCACAGGTCAGGTACAAATAGTTCATATACCCATACATGCAACTCATGTTTCTTTTGAGCCTCAGCAATTCTGCTTTGTTCAGAGTGCAGAGCATTTTTCGATGTTGACACACCATGCCAGGTTATCCTGTGTCAAAGTCTCCCATTTCTCACAGTCGCTTCGAAAGTTCTTCAGAGAAACCTTGAGAGTGCCCTTGTATTGTTTCCTCTGATCTCCTTTTTACTGCTTGACTTGTGCAGGTTCTCTTTTAAATAGTCGTTTAGGCAAATGTATGTTTGGCGTTCCAACATAGTAGCCAGCCCATTATGTTTGCATTGTCTTCAGTAAAATTTAAATGCAAGGCAATGCAGCTTGAAAAAGAACTTCATTGTCCAGTAGTCTCTCTTGCCAGATATTCTTCAGAATTTTCAAGTTTCCTAGGATGATGTTGTTAGTACTCTCCAGGTTTCACAGGCATACTGTAATGAGGTCAGCACAACAGCTCTGGAGACCATCATTTTGGTAGGCAGCCTAGTATCTCTTCTCTCCCTTACTTTTGTTCAGAGCCTCCCAAACACTGAGTTAGCTCTGGAAATTTATGGGTGCATTAGTCACATTATTTATGTCTATATCCCTGGAAAGCATACTACCAAGGTAAGTGAACTTATCCACAGCATTCAAAATTTCTGCATTTGCTGGTTATGTATATGGATGGTGCAGTGCTGGCTGATGAAGAGCATCTGTTTTCTCAGTGTTAATTGTTAGACTAAAATTAGCACAAGTAACAAAGAATCAATTGATACTCTCTTTTTGTATCTCAGCATCTGAGATAACTTTGAGTACACAATCATATATGAACAAAAAAGTTGCACACCAGCTCTCCCTTTACTTTGATTTTGGCTTGTAGCCTTTTCAAGTTAAATAATTTATTATTAGTATGGTAGCTCACTTTGAAGCTGTTTTCATCCTTATTGAAGGCATCTGGCAACACTGTTGAAAATATCATGCTAAAAAGCACAGGAGCAAGCACACAGCCCTACTTCACTCCATTTGTGACTGGAAAAGTGTGAAAACATCATCCATAGTCCAGAACCTATGCAAGAATGTCATCATGGTGAGCAAGCACATGTCAGAAAAATCTGGAAAGACTTACATAAATTGGAGCTGAATGAAATTAGCAGAACCAGAACATTGTACACAGTTACAGTAACAATGTGTGATGATCAACTTTGATAGACTTAGCTACTGTCAGCAATGCAGTGATCTAAGAAAATCTCAAAAAGCTCATGATGGAAAATGCTATCCACACCTAGAAAAAGAACTACAGATTCTACATGTAGATCAAAGCATACTATTTTCTCTCTTTTTTTATTCTTGTAGTTTTCCCCTTTTATTTTGATTCTTCTTTAACAACATGACTAATGTGGAAATATGTTTAATATGATTACATATATTTCGCCTATATCAGATTGCATGTGGAACGAGGAGGGAAAGAAGGGGCAAAATTTAGAACTCAAAATCTTATCAAAGTGAATACTGAAAACTAAATATAAATAATAAAACAAAACCTAAAAATTAAAAAAGAAGAATGCCATCATGGAACTGATGTAAAATACTGATAAATTTTCCATGCAACCAAATTTTGCCATGATCTTTCAGAGGCTCATGTGATTGATGTATCAAAAGCCTTGGTCAGATCAAGGAACATTGATCATATTCAGACTTCTCTTCTGGTCGTGGAATTTCTCCTGATGTAGTCAGGGAGCAAACATAATGATTGTTCCTTGGGCCTCTCTAAAGCCACACTGGCTCTCAGGAAAGAGACCCTCTTCCAGGTGAAGGATCGGTCTATTAAGAAGACTCTGGCAAGAATCTTGCTGGAAGGAGGGGCGGAGCCAAGATGGCGGCGTAGCAGCAGCAACATATCGCAGCTCTCACATAGCCACCCCAAAATACCCATAAAATAGGACTCTAAACCAATCCTGGAACTCCAAAACGCACACAAAGATACTTCCCACTAAAGTCAGCTCGGCTATGAGGAACCATATCAGCACTGTGAACCGAAACCAGCCAGGCCTGAAGCCAAGGCTGTGCCCCAGGGGCGGCTGGATGGGAGGAGCTGAGGAGCCTCTCAGGTGAGCAGATTAGCAGCAGCTGCTAGTGGGATTTTTGAAAGGGGGAGATAAGCAGTCCAGCCAGAAGGCCCCCAGAGTGGAAAAGTGAAAGGCAGAGGTTTTGCACCCGCCTCTGCGTTGCAGCTTCCCGCCTGCAGCCTGCAGGCAGCAGGGGGACTGAGCGATTGTTCTCAGGCCAGGGCTCTCATGTTGAGCGTCCTGGATCTGGATCGCTGTCTTGGGCCTCGGTCTAGGAGTCCTCACTA
>CM053580.1:124413351-124446010 GCA_028627135.1 Pseudochirops cupreus
ATTATTATTATTGACTACATCCAACTGGAACTTGAGATACACAGGCACTGCAGTTGGGAGATCCATTCTGCCCTACCAAAAAGTGACATAGGAGAGAATAGACTGGGGGAGGGGGGAAACACTGGGATGGCTGTTTTGGGGTGGTGGGCGGGGGAAAGACGGGGAGAAAATATGTAACTCAAAAAAAAATTTAATAAAATTAAAAAAAAAAGTAGAGGAGGCAACCCCACTTGAAGATGTGCATTTGTTGAGGGGGTGAGGGGAAGATATTCTTAGGTTGCTGTTGGGCTTAAATGCCCTGAGGGGCTGAGGTTAAGTATGGTTGTGAAAACAAATTTGTGGTTGCCTAATTGTTTTGTGAGTCCATACCCACTGACTATTATTGTCTATTTTTTGTTATACTGTGTATGTTATAATAAAAAGTATCTAGTGTATGAGAACAACAAAAAAGTCATTCTTCCAAATTAACATCCTGATGAGTAAAGTGGAAATGATTAAGAGAGAGACCCCTCCTCTATTATGGTCACAGGAAAACTTACTTCCTTTGCCTTTATAAAGATTGACAATGCAGGCATCCTTGCCAAAATCCATTCAAGAGAGATTGAAAATCTCAATGGGTAGCTGACAATAAAAAAAAAATCCCGCTTGGTAGTCACACTTAATATGTCCTTTTCTTTTCCCCCTTTTCAAACTCGAGGATTTATCAGTATTGGGCTGGAGAAGAAAATTACTTATATAAATTCTTCTTGGCACATGAAAACTCAACAACAACAAAAAAATTCTCACTAAAGAAGAAGAAGCACCACTAAGAAATTGCTACCTCTATATAAATCTATTTCCCAGGTAAATATCCAAGTGTACAATTTTACTTAACTCTGGTTCTAGTGGCAATTTGAATTTAGTCGCCAGAGAGTCAATCCTAGTGCTATATACTTGTGTTCAAGGCCAATTTCTATTACATACTGACTTTGTAACCTGAGGCAAATCTCTCAATTTCAACATGCCTCAGGCTACTCTAAGATCATTGTTCCTCCTTTGTTCTCAAAGGAGACCAATGAAATCAGGAGGCTGATATCTGGATCTTCAAGTGAATTGGATTTAAGTGAGACAGGGCTGTGCTAAGTCATCCTCTGAGTTTTTCTTGGCAAAGATACTGGAGTGAATTGACATTTCCTTATCTTACTCAATTAATAGATGAAGAAATTTAGGCAAACAGTCTTAAGTGACATTCCCAGAGTCATATAACTAGTATAATGTCTAAGGCTGGATTTGTATTCATTTCTAACTGCAGGTCTAGCATTCTCTCTGCTACACTACCTGGCTGATGAGATTTTTATTTGAGTCTAAAGGAGCCTAAGAGAAACCAAAGGTAGAGATGAGGGAAAACATTCCAGGCATGAGGGATAGCTAGAGAAAATCACCAGAGCCAAGAGATGGAATGTCTTGTCCGTCTAATAGCACTGATGCCAGTGGTTTCTGGATCAAAGAGTACATGGTGGGAGGAAAAGTGAAAGAAGACTGGAAAGGGAACAAATGGATTATAAGGTTATAATAAGGTTATAAAATAATTTTAACAACAGAGAACTTTTAAATTTGATCCTGGAAATCCTATGCTAAATCTCATGATACTGTAAGGTAGATGCCATTATTATTACCGTTTTAGAGTTGAGGAAATTGAGGCAGATAGAAGGAAAGTTACTTACCCTGGATCACAGAACTGATACTTACCAGAGGTTGGATTTCAACTTATTATCCTGACTCCAGGCCTAGTGCTCTATCAGATATGCCACCTAACTGCATATAAAAAAAAAGAAAAACAACCCCTGCCTTCAAGGATCTTGCAATATAAAGAAACCTAAAAAGAGAGGAGAGTAAGAGGAAAGTTACCCTGTGCTAAGGCATGTTGGAGAAGTCAAAGAAGTCCGAAATGAGTATATCTGGATTCCCTCACCATTTGTCTTACCTCTATGTCCATTTGCCATTGTCAACTGACCTACGAATATAACCTAAGTACTCCTAGGACTTGATGTAATCCGGTAACTTAATGCTTTGTAATTCTGGGACTTTCCGTCTTTCTTACAGATAAAACATTTATTTAATGTCTCCCTCAAATAGAATAAGAATTCCTTAAAAGCCTAATTGTCTCACTTTTTTTCTCTCTATAATTTCCCCAGGGCTTAGTACTGTGCACAACACAAATGAAGTTCTTAATATACTACACACACACACACACACACACACACACACACACCACATACACACACACACACACACACACACACACACACACACACACACTCCAGGGCTTAGCACAGTGTCTGGTACATAGTATGGGCTTAATTAATGCTTGTTGACTTGAGAACTTCTCATGTGAGCTTCACAAGAGCCCTTCATGGTAAGTTAGAATCATTTTCACGATTATTTTATAGATGAGGAAAATTAGTCTTAGAGAAGTTAAATGCTGTGCCTTATATCACAGGATTAGTAAATAGTAGGTCAAAAATATAAAACTATTCTCTAAATATTTGTTTTTTTGTCCCACTATGATATATCATACTGTGTATCTCAGTGATGTTAATGAAAATCATCCCATGTGTTTTACTGAAATCATAAACATCTTCCCACCTGTCATTCACAACAAGGCATTATTGAACCTAAGGAAAAAAACATTTCAGAATTTTAAACATTCTTGAAGACTTGTAGAGAGAATATTTGTTTACTCTTAGCAGTACACTACTTTGTGCTTCTTAGAGAAATCTTCTTGGCCTGAAAAAGTCATTCTTCCAAATTAACATCCTGATGACTAAAGTGGAAATGATTCAAGTGGGGATTAAATTTTCAATTAAAGTACAAGTGGTTCTTGAAATTTCTGCAAAGTGCTTTGGCAAAACATTCTGATTTTGACCAAAATTGAAGCAACTGAAAACACTAGGGTACTTTCTGTAAATATTAAATTTTGATAGACAGCTAGGAGACATAGTGAATAGAGGTCTAGATTTGGAGACAAGAAGTCCTGAGTTCAAAATCTCCTTGTGATCTTTCTAGCTGTTTGACTCTGGATAAATCACAAAATCCTAGGCAATGGGTATATAATTTATTATATGAGGGAGGTAGATTTAATAGCCTCTGAGATCTCTACTTGTTTTAAGTCTGAGTTTTATTTAACCAACCCAAATGACGTCTTAATGAATATTATTTATTCCAACTTTATTTAATAGATCAAATTACTTTTTTTTTTAAAGTCAGGGTTATTTGATATTATTGATTTTAAATTTTTTGTGTTTTTTTTTGAGGGAGGCAAAAAAGGAAGCAGCATGCTTATTGGCTTTGGGAAAAAAAAATAGTTATCTACTCTTTAAAAATGCAACATCTTGGAATCAGCAGTTTTCCTCCCAAGAAAAGAGTGTGTAGTGTATGCTTATCATGTGTCAATTGTTAAGTTCAAAGTGAGCTACCTGAGACTTTAGGTGACGAAAAAAATCAGTATTTTAAATGGCATGCTCAATTTAAACTCATGAATCCTAGTTGGCCACAGTCTTCTTCATCTTCTAGAAATCTAAGGCTGGTGATGAGTCTTACAGATATTTCATTAAAATTAGGAAATTGTCAAGAAAACTGCAGCAAAAGGAAGGTATCTCTTTTGTACAGTTGCCCTTGGTTCCACAGTAGGTATTTGGGTTACTTTCTATTCTCCTTTCTGGCTCAGTTGGAAGAAAATTTTACCACAAAGGAAACCTGATTTTATGCATGTTTGCCTTAATTTAAATGGAGTTCTCAATACCACAGTAGCCTGTTTAGTTTGGCTGTGAATAATGTGAAACAGATAGCTTTCATTTTATTTCAAGCTGAAATTTATAATGTTTCCTTAGTAGCTCTTTTTTAGCACAAGAGATATTTTGAATTCTAGGGCCCCAGCTTCAAACATTCTTGCTTGTTCATTTTTAACATATTTTCTGAAATATGTGAAAAAGGCAGGATGTCTAATTCAAATGAAAACTCTCAAAAAAGACAAGGGTAATAAATATCAAACAAGTAGAGCTGTCTAGCTCAAATTTAGTGCTGTCTAACTCAGATTTAATGTTTCACATTGGAGAAAACCTAAAGGGAGAAGGCAGGGGGGAGTGAGGGAGCCACAAAAATATGCTTTTAAACTCAGGGACAAGCATAGAATGTAAATGTCATTTGAACATTGGATGAAATCGGAATTGTTTTTTATGTTTGCTGGTGAATGGGGATGGGGAATTGGACAAATCTATTTTTGAAAAAAATTTTCTATCTTAATTATGTGAATTGGGATTGTAATGAAAATACATCCTTCTTATATTCTCTTTTGTTTTTGAGTATTCTTTGTGTTATTTCAAAACTTCTACTATGTGTCAATGTGGTATATTAAGTTCAACCCTTAAAGTAAGTAGTGATTTCTATAAGTTTCTATAAAACCTATAAGGTTTCTATAAGACCTTATATAGACATATAGTATTAGTGATGGAGGGATATGAAAAAAAGAGACACCATTTTATTCCTTCCAAAATGTAGTGGAAGGGGATGTTTCAGCATCTGACTGATTGATTGATTGATTCATTAATTCATTGATCAACTCATGCAATCAACATTTATTAAATGTTGACTCTTTACCAGGCACTGTGCTAACTAAGCTGTTATATTCTACTCTGTATATATCCTCTATATACCTTGTTATTGTGAATGTGAATGCCTTAAGTGCAGGGACTGTTTTTGATTTTTGTTGTATCTCAACAGCTTAGTTAGCACAGTGCCTTGTAAAGAGTCAGATTAGCCAATCTGACAGGTGTGGTGTGGTACCTAAGAGTTGTTTTGATTTGCATTTCTCTAATCAATAGTGATTTGGAGAAATTTTTATATGGCTATATATTTTTTGTTTCTTCCTCTGAAAACTCCCTGTTCATATCCTTTGACCATTTTTAATTAGGGGATGATGTGTGTTGTTATAAATTTGATGCAGATCTCTTTATATTTAAGAGCTGAGTCCTGTATCAGAGATACTGGTTGTCAAAATTCTTTCCCAGTTTTCTTTTTTCCCTCCTAATGTTGGTTGCATTAGTTTTGTTTGTACAAAAATTTTTCAATGTAATGTAATCAAAGTTATCCATTTTGTATTTCATAATGTTCTCTGTCTTTTGTTTGGTCATAAATTCTTCTGTTCTCCATAAATCTGACAGGTAAATTATTCCTTGCTCTCTGAATTTGCTTATAGTGTCAACCTTAATATCTAAATCATGTACTCATTTTGATTTTATTTTGTTATATGGTATAAGATATTGGTCTATGCTCAATTTCTGCCATACTATTTTCCAGTTTTCCCAGCAGTTTTTGTCAAATAGTTCTTATTCCAGAAGCTGGAGTCTTAGGGTTCATCAAAAAGTAGATTACTGTAGTCATTGACTACTATGTCTTTTATACTTAACCTATTCCACTGACACACCAGTCTATTTTTTTAGGTAGTACCAAGTAGTTTTGATGGTTGCTGCTTTATAATACAATTTAAAATATAGTATGGCAAGTCCACCTTACCTAGTATTTCTTTTTATTAATTCCCTTGATATTCAGAAACTTTTGTTCTACCAAATGAATTTTGTTATTTTTTTTTGAGCTCTATAAAATATTTTGGATAGTTTGATAGGTATGGCACTAAATATGTAAATTAATTTAGGTAAAATTGTCATTTTTACTAGATTAGCTCAACCTAGCCAAGAGCAACTGATATTTTTTCCAGTTGTTTAGATCTGACTTTATTTCTGTGAAGTGTTTTGTAATTGTGTTCATATAGCTCCTGGGTTTATTTTGGCAGGTAGATTCTCAAATATTGTATAATGTTTCTGTTAGTTTCATATAAGAGTTTCTGTTAGTTTTGTTATTGATATGATTGATTATGCTGATAGCTTTCCTAATATTGAACCAACTCTGCATTACTGGAATAAATGGTCATAGTGTATCATTATCATGATAAGTTGCTGTAATCCTTTTGCTAATATTTAATTTAATTTTTTTTTTGCATTTATATTCATTAGGGAAATTGTTTTATAATTTTCTTTCTCTGTTTTGGCTCTGCCCGGTTTGGGTATCAGTATCATATTTGTATCATAAGTAGAATTTGATAGGATTCCTTCTTTGCCAATTTTCACAAATTGTCTACATATTATTAGAATTAATTGTTCTTTAAATGTTTCATAGAATTTACTTGTAGATCCATCTGGCCCTGAAGATTTTTTTCCTGGGGAGTTCATGGATGGCTTGTTCAATTTCTTTTTTTCTGAAATAGGGTTATTTTACTTTCTCTCCTGTCAATCTGGGCAATTTGTATTTTTGTAAATGTTCATTCATTTCACTAAGATTGTCAAATTTATGGACATACAATTGGGCAAAATAGTTATCATTTCAATTTCCTATTCATTGGTGATGAATTCACCCTTTTTGTTTTGGATACTGATAATTTTGTTTTCTTCTTTCTTTTTTTAATCAATTTAACCAAATGTCTATCTATTTTATTGATATTTTTCATAAAACCAACTCAATTTTATTCACTAGTTCAGTAATTTTCTTAATTTCAGTTTTATTATTCTCTCCTTTGGTTTTCAGTATTTCTAATTTGTTATTTAATTGGGGATTTTTAATTTGTTCTTTTTCTAACTTTTTTATTTGCATGGCCAATTCATTGATCTCCTTTTTTTCATTTTATCCATGTAAGCATTTAGAGATATAAAATTTTCCCTACAAACTGCTTTTGCTGCATCCCATAAGTTTTGGTATGTTGTCTCATTATTGTCATTCTCCTGGATGAAGTTATTATTTCTATGACTTGTAGTTTTACCCACTCATTCCTTACAATTTGCTTATTTAGTTTCCTATTGATTTTGTGTCTATCTTTCAATGGTTCTTTATTACATGTCATTTTTATTTCAACATCATCCTAAAAGGACTCATTTAATATTTATGCCTTTCTGCACTGGATTATGAAGTTTTTATGCCACACCACATGGTCAATTTTTGTGGATGTGCCATGTATCTCAGAGAAAGAAGTATATTCCTTTCTATCCCCATTCAATTTTCTTCAGAGGTCTATCATATATAAGTTTTCTAAGATTCTGTTCACCTCTTTCACTTCTTTCTTCTTTATTTTGTGTTTAGATTTATCTAGTTCAGAAGCAGGGAGGTTGATGTCTCCCTCTAGTATAGTTTTGCTGTCAATTTCTTCCTTTAACTCCCTTAACTTCTCCTCTGAAGATCTGAATGTTATATCTCTTGTGCATATATGTTTAGTAACAATATTGCTTCATCATCTATGGTGCCTTTAGCAGGATATAGCTTCCTTATCTCTTTTTGTTTTTGCTTTGTCTGAAATCAGGATTGTTACCAATAGCTTTCATTACTTCAGCTGAAGCATAATATATTCTACTCCAGCCAGCCTTTCACCTTTACCTTATGCTTAGTACTCTGTTTCAAATGTTTTTTTCTTGTAAACAAGATATCGTAGGATTATGCATTTTAATCCATTCTGCTATTCACTTCCATTTTATGGGAGAATTCATTCCATTCACATTCACAGTTATGATTACTCTCTGTGATATTCTCTCCATCCTGTCCCCAGCCCTTGTTTATGTTTTTCTTTCTCCTTTCTGCCTTTCCCTCCTCACTAGAGTTTTGATTTTGGCCATTACCTCCCTCAATCTGCCTTCCCTTCTATCAAACCCTCTCCCCTTTCCCTTTCTTCTTCTATCCTTCCTTTTATCCCTCCCTCACTTTTTCTTTCCCTTTCCCCTCCAACTGCCTATATAACAATTTAGATTTCTTTATCTGAGTATGCTGTTCCCTCCTTGAGGCAAATCTGATGAGAATAAAGTTCAACCAATGCTCATCTCCCTTCCTTCTTTCACTCTACTGTAATATGTTTTTGTGCTTCTTCATGTGATATACTTTCCCCTTTTCTGGCTCCTCCTGGTCTCTTCTCCCATCAGAATCTTTTTTTCTGGACTTAATAGACTTTGTATCATCACATCAAATTCAACTAAAACCCACCTCATCTGTCTATGTATTTCCTTCCTATATGACGTAATATAGATAAAGTTCTCAAGAGTTGTAAGTATCATTGTCCCATGTAGAGATGTCAACAGTTTATCTTTGTTGAATAATATGTTGCTTTTGTTTTCTTTTCTATTTGCCTTTTTATGCCTTTCTGGAGTCTTGCATTTGAATATTATATCTTCCATTGAGCTCTGACCTTTGGACCCAAATGGATTGGAAATACCCCATTTCATTGAATGTCCATCTCTTCCCCTGAAAGATTATGTTTGATTTTGCTGGGTAGTTAAAACTTGATTACAATACACCTCCTTTGCCTTATGAAATATTATAACCTCAGTCCTCCATCTTTTAATGTAAAAGCTGCAAGGTTCTGCATAACCCTTACACTGGTTCCACAATATTTGAATTATTTTTTTCTGGTTGCTTGCAGCATTTTCTCCTTGATCTCGTGATGCTGGCATTGGGCTGCAATATCCCTTGGGGTTTTCAGTCCTGGATTTCTTCCAGGAGGTGATCACTGGATTCTTTCAGCATCTATTTCACCCTCTGATTTGCGTACTCAAACCTTGATGGTTTCTTGAAAGATCCTTTCCAGACTCTTTTTTTTCATCATGGTTCTCAGGTAGACCAATAATTACAAAATTATCTCTCTTGGATCTATTTTCTAAGTTAATTGTTTTTCCAATGAGGCATTTTATGTTTTCTATTTTTTCATTCTTAAGATTTTGTTTGACTAATTCTTGATGTCTCATAGACATAGATGTCTTGTGTCTCATGTCTCAACCTTCCACTTGCCCAATTCTAATTTTTAACAAATTGTTTTCTCCAGTTAGCTATTTTTTTTTTACCTCCCTTTCCATTTGACCAATTCTAATTTTTAAGACATCGTTTTCCTCATTGTACTCCCCCCACCATTTTGTTAATTGTGTTCTTAAAGGAATTGTTCAATTTTTCTTCTACCTCTCTTATTTCACTTTTAAAATCCTTCTTGAATTCTTCTAAAAAGGCTTCTGGGGCTTGAAATCAGTTCCTATTTCACTTTGAGGTTTTGGCTGTGGGTATATTGACCATGTTGTTCTCTCTTGAATTTCTTTTTCTGTCTTCCCTGTCGCCAATAAATTTTTCTATGTTCACTGTTTTTCTTTTATTCTTCTTGGTCATGTTGTTTTTCTGGCCTTTAAATTTGATCTCTGCTTCTGGGGCCCAGGGGGCACTGTCCCAGATTTCTTATGCTGGGGGCTAGGGGTCTGGTTACTTGTTTTCTGTTCTGGGGCCTGCAGCTGGATGTTATAGTGGTCTGGTAGTTTACCTGGAATGTGGCTGGAGCTAGTGGTGGTGACTGACATGTGCCTGCTCCTCCACCCTGGGGTTCAAATTATCCTGCTGGTCCTCTGAGGTGAAGCTTGCTGGGATGCCTCCTGTCTTGTATTGGTCCCCTTCAACCACAACAAGAGGGACCTTTCTCTGTAACTCACTATCTTCTCAAACTAAAAGAGTGTTCTACCCCATCTTTCTGCTGGCTCTACTATTCCAGGTTTGTTTGTTTGTTTGTTTGTTTGTTTCCTGGAGCAATATTCTCTGGGTTTTTCAAAGTCTATAATGGAGGGTGAGGGCTTACTCTGACATCTTGGCTCCTGGAAGTTTAAATAGGTGACTTTCAAACATTCAGTCTATGGGTTGATAGCCCCAGGAGCAGCAGCTGCCACTGCCACATGTCCTATGCAGGGCTGTGCTTCTTTGTCACCCAATTCCTACAGACCCCAACTTCTGCAACTGAGACATCTGCGAATCACCACTGCTGTTGTGATTCAGTACCCAGCTACAACTTTGCTATGGTCGAGTATGTGCTGGTGCAGTCTGTGCCCCAGATTGTGCTCCTCTCCCAAACTGGTGCATCAGACCCTTCCTGTCAACCTTCCATATTGTCTTGGGCTGGAAATCTGCCATACTCTGTCTCTGTGAATTCCGTTGCTCTAGAATTTGTTCAGATTCATTTTTTAGACTTATTTGAAAGGGTTTGGGGCAGAGTTCAAGTGAGTCCCTGCTTTCATTCCTGCCATCTTTGCACCACTCTCTAGGGATATTGTTAATAGATGAGATTATCCAAATCCCTGGGGCACATGCCTTTTGATCCTGAGTGGAAGTTGTTACCCCACCTAACCAGAGAACGTTACAAAGAATTTAGAATTCTGGTTCATTGTGTTCCACTCAGCCAGGATTGAGCAGAAGTGCACCCCCTTTTGTCTAGAGTGTCCTAGGCAGAGGTAGTCTGGATAAGATAGGTCTCTTTGTTCAAAAGTGAGTGATTGGAGTCATGTCCTCTAGCCTTTCATTAGAATAAGCCCAGCTGTCATTGTATTCTTTTCATTTTTTGTTTATTTTTGTCTTTTGGCAAGGCATTTGGGGTTAAGTGACTTGACCAGGGTCACACAGCTGATAGTGGTCAAATGTCTGAGGTCTCATTCTAACTCAGGTCCTCTTGACTCCAGGACCAGTGTTCTATCCACTATGCCACCTAGATGCCTCTCATTAATTGTTAAGCAATCAAAGTTGATTGCCACCCTCAGGAGCACCCATTCTTCCAGTGGCAAACAAGCATTGAGTGGATTCATGAAGGGTCTTTGGCATTCAAGAGTGCCACTGACAACTTCTCTTAATTATTGCTAGCAAGATTAATAAAAATGATTAAGTTCCCAGAAGCTATGTCTCTCAAACATTTTACACCTCATAATACCATGGTTATGTTCCTATGTGACTGGAAGGATACTGCCATCCTCATTGGTAAAATGAAAGCCCAAAAGAGAGTTGTTTGGGGGGGGGGCGGGTTGGAGGCAAAGAATTAGTTCTGTTTTGAATAGGGTGAGTCTAGGATTTCTATAGGGCATTCAGTTTGCCGTATCCAAAATATATTTGATAATGTGTGTGTAACTATCACAGGATGAAGTTAGTAGAGGTATATGTGTGTGTGTATCTGTGCATACATATGTATGTATGAATATACATGTGTGCAAATATGTGTATGTGCATGTGTGTGTGTGTATGTAATTTTTTCAAACATATCTGGAAATCAACTGCAAAGAAATGATAAATGAAACAGAGACTAGACAAGATTATCAAATGAAATAATATCAAGAGAAAAAAAAAGTGTGTCCAGGACAGAGACATGAGGAACAGGGATGGTTACTGAGTGATATGGTTGACAAATAATGAAGGAAGATGAGAAACAAAGTAGGAGGAGAACTGAGAAAACAGAATTATGAAAAGATCGAGGAGAACTATTAAGGAATAAATATTTACAGAATACCTACATGTTTAGTATTGTGGGAGATACAAAATTGGTGCTTTTAATGATAATAGAATGAATAAGTTTCAGAGGAGTCACTGCTGGATTTGAAAAAAAAAAGTTCCGCAGTGGCATGTGTCAATTCATAGGATCAAAGAATAATAGATTTATATTCAGAAGAGACCTCAAAGGTCATCTAGTCCAACCCTCACAAACACTTTAAGTATGGGCCTGATGCTACATTCGTCACCATCAGACCAACCTATCTAAGTCTGATGATGAGTATCATCAGTTTGGCCACAGACCAATTAATTTTTCAGCCACAGAAGCTATCAGATACTATATTCTAAGTTTTAGAAAGGTTGTGAGTTTTTGTCAGTATACACAGTGACAAATCAGTGTATTTGATATTCATATATTCAGGAATGTAAACAAACTTTCCATCTACTAACTCTCTGGTCTGGCATTTCTTGGTCAAAGGGCCCATACTGAAACAAAAAGAAATAATAAGAGAAAGGAAATACTCATTTATATAGCACCTAAGTGTGCCAGCTACAGTGGCGAGTAGTTTTTTAAGACAAATATTATCTCATTTCATCTTCACAACCATCCAACAATTTAAGTATTATTATCCTCTCCATTTTACAGGGAAGGAAACTGAAACAAAAAGAGTTAAGAATGGCTTGCCAAGGATCATACAGCTAGTAAGTAAATGAGGCCAGACTCCCTGATTCCAGGCCCAGTTTTTTCTGTGCTGTGCCAGCTCACTGCATCTTTAATCAGGGAATTTCAATATATTGTCAATTTAAGGAAAACATCAACCTAAAATAATAGAGAATGTATATTTGGAATACTCCCAGTCTTCCCTGTCCCCTCTCCCACAAACGCTATATTTATTTTCTTGGATATGGCACCTGCATGGGAAGGGCCTAGAGAATTTTGACTCAAAAAATTAATAATATTATGCTTTTCACATCATATGTCTAAAAAATCAACCAGACTCTCATCGTGATGTCAAAATGTTCCTCAAAATGTCTTTTCCTAGGAAAATTCTTCTTTTTCTCTGTTTCTTTCAGATTAGTATGTGAGCTATGACTTCCAGCACGGCTATGTCACGCTTTATTTTCCAGACACCAAGGTTTAATTTCTGCTAAATGGAAACTGAATCTATCACAAACTAGGCAGAACTGAGGTAAGATTTAATGGAAAGAAATAAAATGAAATAAATATTTTATTCTCACAATTTTAATGTTTAGATACAAATCCTACTCTGGTGGTGGCTTTATCTGATACACACATCTTCTCAGGTTATTTTCCAAGGACTTAATAAAAATGTAAAACTTCCATCTACTACGACAAACTTAATAAAAATGGGATTCATAGTAGAACAAAGTCTAAAGTTAATATCGAAACTCCTGTTCATGACAATCAGAAGGATGATTCTCATTTGTTCTGTGGGTAGGATGAAAATTAATTTTCTCCTTTTTTGGTTGTTTATGAAGCAATTTTAAGGAAAATTAGATCTTTCTTTTTCATGCTGTTTGTGTGACAGATCTTTTCTCCAAGCTGGTTTATTAACGCCAAAAGAATGCAGAACTCAGAAAAGTCCATAGCTGTCTGCCAGTATTTTTGTCATTGCTCATTAATTGTATATTTTGCTATTTCACACACTACACTTTCACAATTATAAACTTAAGTATATTTTTTTTGCTAAGTATTTCTAGTGATGACTTTTATCTATCTTAGAATTGTGATTGTATGCCACTGCTCTCTGAAAACAAACTTCATAGCAGAAGAATGAGACAGACTTAAGAAATCATTACCTCTATCACCATCATATTTTGCAGCACTCAGTACTATAATTTCAAAGTTGTGAACTAGGAAAATGACTGGATTTGGAATCAGAGGACGAGAGTTCAATTTTGACTTCTCTTTTAGCTCTAAATCAATGATTCTATGTGAATGGATTTACAATTCTTATACACATTTCTATGCTGGGGAGGCAAGGTGGGAGGGGACACGTTATAATACTTAAAAAATAATCAAATGTTTCAGATTAATCATTTTCCTCCCAGTCCTGCTCAGTAGAGGAAGGCAGATAAAGAGTTTTGCAGAGACTGCAGATAGAGAAAGGTTGGCCAGGAACAGTTATGTACAACATTCAAGCACAGGGAGAAGCTGTGTGTAAGAGCAAGAAGAGGTCCCAGATCCATCAGAGAAGGAATTAAACTTTTGTAACGTGCAGGAACAAGTGTGTAGAAGAACTTTCATCTCTTACCATCCTAAGCAAGGACAAATTGTTTACATTCATATATGGGGAGATGATACACATTTCAGGGTGGAGAGATTCTAATGAGACAGTTACCCTGGGAATCATTGTATATTTCCTGATCATCTTAAAAGAGAAATTAAAAAGAAGGGGAACAAGAGTACATAGGAGTTAGGGTGAAAAAGGATAGGAAGGTTAGGGAAGATTCAGGTTACACAAGTAGAAGTCCATTAGAAACAATGAGGAAAGGGTGAGGTGGCACAGACTCTTAACTTATCAAAGGAGGAAAGAATACATTTATGTAGAAATATATTTCACTAAATAGAGAAACTGAAGGGAAATGAGAGAAGGCAGCAGGGAGTAGGATGGAGAAATAAAAGGGAAGGTAGATTAAGGGAGGAATTATTTCTAAGCAAAATAAACTGCAAATAAGCATGTAAAAATGTATCCGTTCTTTCTGTAGTGTCAAAGAATTGGTAACTAAGGGAATGGTGAAAAAGTTATGTCATATAAATATGATGGAATACTATTGTTCTGTAAGAAATGATGAAGAAAATAGTTACAAAGAAACCTAGGGAGTCTCATATGAACTAAAACAGAGTGAAGAGATTAGAACCAAGTAAATAATATATACGAGGACAACAATATTGTGAAGACAAACAACTTTGAACTATTTAGTCATTCTGGTCAGCACATGCGTGACCGGGACTCCAGAGGATTCATGATGAAGTTACCCATCTCCTGACCGAGGGGTGAAAACCTCAGAGTGAAGAAGGTGACTTTAACAAAAAGAGTAATACGGAATTTTTTTTTTGCTTGAGTTTACATGTTTGTGACAAGTTTTTTTTTCTTTTTCTTTCTTTTTTAATTGAGATAAAAGGAAGAAGATAAGTACTGCTAAAAAGTATGGCTAAAATAAATAAATGCATAAAATAAAGTTGTTTACCAGTTTGGAATTAGGGTTGACTTGACTGTGACCAATCTCTCCTTTAAAGGGTAGGAAAAAGTTACACTGAACTTATTTATCTAGATTTCATAAACCATGGGACCTGGAAAAAAGCAATATATTTATGCTCATTTTACTCAATAGAAAATAGAACTGATTGTTACTGCCAAATAAAAGTGTCAGTATTTCTCTGTCAGTCAATAGGGTGATCTCTATAGGTAATATTTCCCATTCTGCCATGTTAATGTGGTATCCCCATTTCTGCATTATCAGCATATATTTAGTTTCCAGGAAAAATATGTTTATACATGTTTACATAATAGATATATATTATGATATATGTATGTACTATATTATGCATATAATATAGTATGTGTTATTTGTATGTACATATATAGTGCATGTACACCTATATTTAATATCTAGTTATAACATGCATGTATATGCATATACACATGTATACAGACATACACACACATTAGATTTATATATACATATGTATGTGTGTATATATATATATGTATATATTTATATCCAGAACTAATATACTAATATGATTAAGTCATCCAGGGAATATATTTTGGAGTAGGAGAAGGCAAATGAGTCATAGGAGATCCAACATAACAAAGTAGGTAAGGTGAATTTTCAAAAAACATATATGTATTTCTCATTTGCTTTTGCATATTATGAATAAAGGAACAGGTTGAACAAAGTGTGCTATTGATATCTTCACATTTTATATCTAAAGAATACAATTATATTTTAACAGATAAACCATAGGTCATAATTTAAAAAAAAAACTAACAACATTTTTTTTTCCTCATTGTATCTTGGTCTGTGGTTTCATAGGCATTGGGAACTACTGGTGAGGAAGTTTCCTATAGACAGATTGGTGATGTTTCTAAAACTCATAATCTTTGAGAATTATGGGACTTGTCTATGGTACCATTTGGCAGAGATGAAACTTGGGACCTGTTTTTTCTTATTCAAAGAACAGCTGTCTATCCACTCCACTCAGTTGCTTTATATTCCTTAAAAAAAAAAAATGGAGTGGGAGGGGCACAAATTGGATGGAGGGATAAATGAAAGTAATGTCTTCATAAAGGAAACACCAATTACAATAGATATTTTCACATTTGGTATGTGATAAGACTGCATAAAATGTATTTGATTCCATAATTACATTTTCTAATTGTCTTCTATTAGGTAACTAAAAAAAGACAAATAATGTAATTCAAAACTCCGAAAAGCTCCATCTTACTTAATGGCTATGCATTTTTAAGTATTCTCAGTAATCATGTATTAATAAAATACATGTGTTTATTGCTGACCAAAAGATGTACAATTATTATTTTCATGACTATGATTAAGGTCTATAATATTCATGATATTTTGTCATGGAGCTGAGAATGAAGAGTGAAGGGTACTTGAAAAATGACATCCTGCTTCCTTGCAGAGTAATACAATTCAATATTGACATTACTTATATACTTATTAAAGTAAGATGTTGCTTCCCATCTCACTGCTCCACTGTACAGTACAAAGTAATCACATTAATGAGACTCATTTTGCCACAAGGTAAATTAGTCTTGGTCACCTCAACAATGACTAGTCAAATCCTAGGAAGCCTTGCTCTCTGAGATGTTCACTTTCTGCTTACAGATCCAGCTGTGAGCTGAATTAACTTTCAAAGTGAAGAAAATGGCCTCCATAGCTGGGTAAAGAGAGATTTTGGCCCACTTGAATAAAGCACAGTTGGTGGAAGGAGGAAATATCATGAATACCCCTCCACTACTTTTTTCTCCCTGTAGGAGGGCTCTGTAGAAAAAAAAAAAATCTAAACACTTTTCTGCATCCCAAAGCTTCACTTATGTCAGAATGGCTGGGAAAACCTGTTCTTAAGGAGACTTTGGTTCATGTCTTCATTTCACTGTTTAAGAGAGAGTATTATTTCAATGAAATGTATTCTAATAGCATGAAAAGGATTATATTTCTAAGGCATCTTTATTTCTTTTTTATTCTAGTGTTTGAAGCATCTGATTAATGGAATAAGTTGAAATGTATTTCCTAGTCAATCTGAACAGCTTAGCCCCAAAGTAGATTTTGTCTTTTATCCTGATTCATGCAGTTTTGGTATTTGAGTACCCCCAATCCTTTGGGAAATGGCCAATTCTTTGCTTTACTATATGCCATTTTAAGCCCTGTCTTCCTTTATGTGTTTTTCGACTTAAAAAAGTGCTAGAATTTATAAATAGTAGATGGCATCTCCATTTTATGTGGATACATTGGAGTATAATTTTTCAAACTCCCCAGAGAAATTCTATTTTTTGTACAAGCATGGTTAAGGTGGTTTATTTCTTTCCTTGCTGGTTTTGCAACAAATTTATTGTATCTAAAAGAGTATGGGACACTTTTATATTAAAATTTAATAAGACTGATAGCATACTTCATTTTCCTAGTAAATTTATTATGGCATTTCTGTGAACTAGGTGATGCAGTGAATAAAACACTAGGATTGCTGTCAGGGAGATGAGTTTAAATCTTGCCTCAGACACATCCTATGTGACTTTGGATAGGTCACTTAACTTCTTTCTGTAACACTTTTCTCAATTGAGATAATAATGGCACCTACCTCACAGAGTTTGTTGTGAGGATCAACTGAGACATTTGTAAATCACAGAGCCTGACAAAAAGTAGGCCTTAATGAATACTCTTTTCCTACCCCTTAACACTCCTCTCATTAATTTTTCTCATGAATAATGCAATTACCACAAATGCCATCACCACACTTCTACTACAATATCTCTGAGTAACAACTTGATTCATCAAAATTTGAGATTGACTATATATATATTCCCATCTGAAGCCTCACAGAATAGAAAGATACTTGCTTCTAGTTATAGGGTAGACTAACATATTTTGTTTTTACTTTTGATTTTTAGGCAATGGAACATTGTAACTGTAACAAAATGACATAGGATTTCAGTCTCTAGAAAAATAACTTTTAAAATGTATAACAATTACTTTAAAAAAAGATTTAGTTCCTACTTAAGAAAAAATATCAGAAAGTCCTGAGAGGATTCTTGTCATTAGAAAATCATTGTTCCATCCAAGATAAATTAATTAGCCCATCTCTAGATTATATGATTCCATTTAAAAATATGTCATCACTGAGAATAGAAGAAGTAAACATGTATTTTGGCTTCTAAAATGGTTTGGAGGTTCAACTTTTTTTTTTAATCTTAAGAAAAAGCAATGGAATAGAGCATTAGAAGTTATTCTAATAGCCAAACTAATGATGAAATAGTGGGTTTGGTGTTGAACTCCAAGTCAGGAAATGAAGTTAAAATGCTGTCTCAGATGCTTATTAGATCAATGACTATGGGTAAACCTCTTAAATTCTCAGACTAAGTTTCCCCATGTGTAAAACAAGGTCAATGATAATGCCTATCTCACAAGATTATTTTGTGCCAAAAAGTGATAACATATATAAAGTGCTATGTGAACATATATATATCTATATATGTACATATATCTGTCTATATGTTAGACATCATTATTACATAAAAATTATATAACCAATGGATATAACCATGCTGTTGCTTTTTTTAAAATACTCTATAGGATTATTTTAAATTTGTGTTGACAAAATAAGGACTTCATTGATTGCAGATTTTCCCTCTTTTTTAAACCAGTGTGATATTTATAGGCTTAATTAGAGCTAAGAGAAAATGAATCAAAGATAACTGGGGAAAATGATAAAAGAGAGACGAGGGTCTCCTGCAAATTTGCTGATGTAATACATATACACATACACACATACATGCATACATACATACACATATATACATACATACATAAATTCATTCTTTCATTAATTTCTTAATTTATTAATACTTGTAAAGTTTTACTCTATTCATACCACAGGACAGATGGCCCTTCCACATGAAAATATTCTCAAAAAAGGAGATAGTGTTCTTGGATTGAAGGAAGTTGATGTATAAAGCTCAACATGTTACGTGACAAATGTGTCTTGAAATGAGATCCAAGGGAACAAAGGACTTTCACTTGACATTCTCATCTTTGATACTTTAGGGTGAGTTTTTTATATTCTTTTAAACTGTGAAAGACAAAATTAAGTAACTACTTCCTCATGAGTGATCAGAAATGAGTAGAGTATAGTGTATAGTAGAGCATAATGCCTTTTAAATTATATATATTCTTGGATAGATAAAGGGTTACTCTTATTTCAATATAGAAAAGACAGTAATTCCCAAAGAGAAGGTTGGAAAAAAGAATGAAATTACAAGAAAACATAAAACATGAGTAAAATGAATGGGTTAAAGAATGAAACTAAAAGAATTAATTTATTTTGGTCATGACATCATCACATATTAAGTAATCTATGAGTGAAGTTTACATTGTTATTTTATATTAGTTAAGTCTCCTGTAATAGAATTTTTCCAAGATCAATTACTATTTGGTTATTTTAATATATTTTATTTCTGGTATTGTGGATTTCACACTACCAATGTAAACTAAATTGAGTGATGTGTTTTTGCTTTTGATGATTTTTTCTTGTTTTGTTTTTGGTTGGTCTGCTACTGACATACTGTTTAAAATTCCCATCAGCACATAAAAGGTACACACCTCAAATTGAGTTCAAATTAGAAGTTGCTGGAATTTGTAGTTCATGCCTACCTATGGGCAGTGAATTTTACAGTGTGCATCAAAGGTGCCAGATTGACCTGAAGCACTCTTATCTTGAATATGCAGACCACTTGCTCAGAAGACACCATGAAGGAGAATGATTAGACTTATTCTATATAACTACAGAGGATAAAACTTCAACCAGTTCATGGAAGGGAGACAGCAGCAAATTCTACTCTAAGTCAGAACTTTACGATAATTAGAACACAAATGAACCATGATCCATGGAGGTGATGAGTTCCTTCCATTGGAAGGGAAATGTTGGATAGGAGTGTTTACCACTGAGTAGAGTGTATATAATGACTTCTCAGGTCCTTCTGAACTCTTAAAAATGTGCGATTAAAGTAGTTTTAAACTGAACTGATCACTGTTAGAATACAATGAATATTCTAAAAAGTTAACAGAACAATGTTATTTGGTAAAAACAAAACAGCATCCATTAAATAACTGCATAGAAATATCTTGAAATTGCTTAGCATGGAAACCAAAATTATTCTTTCATCATATAACATCAATAGGGATGTTTAAAGAAATACAGAAAACAATAGGCAGATGAGGCAACCCTTTAGACTGAATATATCAATGTATTCTGATTTAAAGAAATTATCAAATATTCTGGCTTGTTAATAAATAGTAACTGAAAGGGTGAAGTGCACATGTCTCTTAGAGTTTGGTGATGGCGTTGTGAAATCACCCTTTTTCCTAATGAAATTTTGCTTAGTACCCACAATAAAGGTGTTCAAACTTCAGACAGCTTATTTTGACAGAGTTGGCCAATCAATGAATGTAATCATATAAAGACAAAAAGTAAAACTTGGGGCATAAGGAAACCAGGAGGAAAGATTTGAAATTAAAGGAAAATTATTATTATTATTAATTTTGGTTTCTATTTAACCTAAAAAAGTATTTATAGAAAAACATTAATGTATCTACAAAAAAAATCTTGTATAGAATGACTGAATATTTGAGTACAGTATTTTTATGCATTTATTTATATGTCTGATTGTCTCAACTTTCTGTTTCACATTGTATTCACAGACAAAACCTGAGGATATATTTTAGAGGCAGTTAGTTATATTTTCTTTGTTGAGTCTTCAGAACATTGTGTTTGGATAAAAAAATTGTAAAAATATTAATCATTCACATAAATGCAGATGTTAAC
This sequence comes from Pseudochirops cupreus, assembly GCA_028627135.1. Lineage (NCBI taxonomy): Eukaryota > Metazoa > Chordata > Mammalia > Diprotodontia > Pseudocheiridae > Pseudochirops > Pseudochirops cupreus. Next base: position 124,433,780 of record CM053580.1, read on the forward strand.
TGCATGTAGGCAAGGCATTTGAATAACAGAGTGCATCTTCAGTTTTTCACTCAAGGATTTGGACCTATATGATCACAATCTGAGAAACATTGTTAAAATAACAGTGTAAAATAGTATATAAGTACACTAACTTGATAAGAAATGGAAAATTTAAATATATAATTAATGTAGAACCTAAAAACTTTCTCAAAATGCTTCAGACTGATTTTTTTTTTATTTCAAAGAAAAAGTAGTGCATAAAAATGATTTTTAAGCACACATGTCATTTTCTTTGTGATAGGTGGGGGCAGGGAAGGTTACTTAGAATTGCAGGAAATTTTAATTTTTTGACAGATGTTTGGTGAAGAAGGCTTCTTGGTTATTATGTTTCATACAAAGTGTTCTTTTATGTATATGCCAAATCAATTTTATAGCAGACTTTTCATCTCTCACTCTGCCAAAGGAAAGTATGTAGTTTAAAACTAAACTATCTGTTAAGGAAATGAAAAAGTTACCCAGAGGGCTTCATGGTCTTTGAAAATTAGTGCCTAAAAATTTGCAGATGTCCCATCTGATTTTTAAAATCATTTACAATAAATATAAACAGAAGGATGAAATTTCTCCAGTAAACATGTCATGCCATGTTCATTTGAGTCTTCATTTCTAGAATGAAATATGACATTTTTAAGAACCAAATATGGAATGGTGATACTGTCAATTGTTTCTTCAGCAAGCTTTTTTTAAAGCACATTAAGAGGGAGTTAGCTATTGCTTAGAAGAATGATGATACAACTAAGCCTCCATTTTCTTTTCCTACTAGCACCTAAACTTCTGTTTATTACTACAGAAAATATGAACACTTCTCAGTGAACAATTTGACATGAGCTGTTTGGCAGCACTGCAGTGGGTGTTATTATATACTTCAGTTAATTATCTACTGTATCTCACTAGCAGTCAAAGAATATAGTTTATCTCCCTCATGATTTTTTTAAAGGATCCATTTAGTTAACATTTCCAAAATTTTCAACATCAAGACTTGAAAAACGTCTCTAGGAGAAATGTATGGAAGCAGAGGCCATGTTGATAGTGCTCCATTACAACAGCTAGAGACTGCTGTGATAAGTATCACTGGAAGAAAGACAAAAAGCCAATATTTTCTTTGTCTTATTTTACTCCCTCCCTCCCTCCTTCCTTTGCTCCTTCCTTATCTTTACATTATTCTTTTGTATTTTTAACCTATTTTCAAGTCAACTTTATCTCAAACTTCTAAAATGTTTAGTGAATTTCTCTGAACATATGTGTTAAAGTTGAATGGGAGTTTCACTAAGTGGAAATAGCAGAAAAATGGAAGGATGAATAACAAAATAAAAGGCATATATCCTAAATTAGCATTACTGAGCAAAGCTTCTAAACCACATCCAACACAGACCTGATGTTCAGATGAACATCTGTTTGGTGTTCTGTATATGACTTGGTAATTTATACCTTCATTCTTTTTAATGTGTACCATTTTCCAAACTGAAAAGCTTCCCTATGACCTCCTAGTTCTCACTTCTGTCCATTATTATCAATATTCATATTTTATTGATCATTGATTAGAATTCACTTAGTCCAAAAAGCAGATTCTTTGGAATTTCTCCTAAACACTTTTGAGGCCTTTATTCACCTCAGTTCAATACATTAATGTATAAGAATCAACTCTGGATTATTATAGATTGAACTAAATGCTTTAGAGCTGAAAGTAACAGGTACTTCTTTTTGTACGTGTTAAACTGCTTCAGGTGTTCATACCTTTAAAATATGTCTTTGAACCTTAGGATATCTATTACTTTGCTTTAAACACACAAGGTACACTTTAAACATTTCTAGATTCCTTGAGCACTGAAGTATAATTATCAGGCTACAATATTAACTGGGCTACTACTTCTTAATACTGAATTCCTCTCAGTGAAGTAATATTTCTGTGTCCTTGTTTTGTCTGCTTTAACTTGATCCAGAAAACAACTTCTTGATGAATTTCTCATATGTATTACTATCATGGGAAGGAAGATTATTGGTCAGAGCTGACTTTCTTGGGTACTATTTGGTTTATATTTATATTGTAATGATTAAAAAATTCAGAAAGACATAGTTTCTGGGTAATTTAATCATGCTTTTAATAAGACCAGCACATTTATTAATAAAACAATGGTTATTTAGCTGTCTCTTTTAGGCCAAAGACCCCTTGTGGCTGTGTACTCACAATTCATATGCCCTTCGAAGAGTAGGTGTTCCTGAGGAGTGCCAATTGATTCTGACTGGTTAACGATTAATGAGAAAATAGATATTACAATGAGAGGTTGGTCTATATTGGAATGAGAGTCTTGGGAGTATGTGATTTGAATCCCCCAAATCTTTGTCAAAGAGACATCAATTTTCATATCACTTCTCTGTGACAAAAGGGAAAATTAACACTTCTCAGATCTGTCTGAACAAACGCAATGAAAAGGAATGCCCCCATTAGCCAAATTTAGAATTTCTTTAACTATCTGATTAGATCTTGGCCTGTGTAAATCTCTGCCTAAGATTACCCACACTGGCTGGTTTCTGGATGAGGAAGTAAAAATGGGGAAAAATCCTTGGTCCTAATACAATAATTAGCTTTTAAAAACAAGAGAGAAATACCCATTGCTCACAATATCTTACAAAAATACTTTCACATTCTAGAGATGAGAACATATTTTTTCCCACATCCAGTATTTTCCTTGGGCAAACACTTTTGACCAGATGCACGCAACATTATGTGTCTCTCAGAGTCATAAATCCATGCATACATGTAACTTACACATATATGTCTATGTATATCTATTTGCTTATACACATCACACATGTGTATGCATGTGTGTATATATGTGCGGTGTGTGTGTGTGTGCGTGTATGTGTGTGTGCTCCTCACCCTGGTTAACTACAAACAATACTGTGTGTGTATTGTGTATGTGTATGTGTATAATGTATATATATGGGTATATAATGTCTATATGTATGTGCATAATATACATATACACATACATGTATATTCACATATACACACCCATACCTATATATTCTTCTTTTGGTGTTATTTACTTCCATTTAAAACTTTTACAATGGGAGATACTCATTGAAAAGCCAAAATTATTATATTTATGGAACTGACTTTCCTTTATGCTTATTATGATGATACATGATAGGTACTTTTTTTGGGTCTCAAAAGCAAAGATCCAGCCTTTGAGTCACGTAATTGTGGTACCTCTCTGTTGAAGGGCAACTCCAGTTAGGCAGGTAGAAACAGCCAGCTTCTTGCAGCTGCTCCTGGGCCAACTGGATGCTGACTTACCACTCTCTGTGACAGTAAGGGAACAGAGCACCCTGATTTCTTACTTACCCTGATAGTAGTGACACAAAGGGAACTAAGTATAAGAGAGTGTACAGCCCTTCCAGTGTGAAATGAGAACAGTAGATAGAGAATGGAAAAGATAGCCTTCAAGGTTTGCCTGACATTATGTGCCTGACATCACAGAACTAAACAAAAAAGTAATGGAAAACATAAGTGGCCAATAGTTACCTTCTTTGTCTCATTGCTCTATAAAAACCTTGCTTATTGTATCAATAAACGGAGTTTGGAGTTACAATTATTCTACTGTCATAAGCAAGTCACTTAACCTCTCAGTCTCTCACCAGCTGTCCATAGGTAGAGGGAAATTTCACAGTAGGAGGTCCCTACACTGATGAATTAGAGGTCTGGACAAAAAATAAAATGTAAAGAAGCAAGCTTTTTAAAGAAATGCAGGTCTGGACAAAAATTTTAAAAGTAAAGAACTAAACTTCAATTAAGAATTGCAGAAGAATTCATTTTAGCAATTTTGTTCCATGGCATTATGTCAAAACCAATAACCCTCCCTTAAAGGAGTAAAATACATTGCAAATATGAGGTAATCATCTCTAACATGACCACATGAGTTATGGTAAATTCAGTAGACTATCTAAAGGTTTTCAATTCTGAGGTACGCTCACAATGTGGAATATTTTATTCAAGGTAATGAATATGATTTATGTAGACCTGGATGTTGTACTCTGAGTACTTACCTTGCATTCGTCTCGCGTTTTTAAAAGGTTATCATTTTAAGAATAATTTCATTTGATTATTTTGATTCATTGACCATTCAGTAACTAGCTGGTCAGAAAGATAAAATGGTCCATTACATAAGTCCTATCAAATAGAAATTTCATAGCTTATAATAAGTTAAAGCTATGATGAAATTCACAATTATCGATCTTATAATGAAGGCTAATTCCTTAATTCATTTCATCTTAATAAATTTACACATGTATTTCACAGGTCCCAGGGTTCCATTGTTGTCGGTGGTAGTGCTTGTTTTTCATTCTCAAAGAGAACCATGGTTATCAGGAAGGTGATGACTTACCAGTGAATTCGATTTAAGGGAAGAAGGGCTGTGCAACCAACCATCACCCTCATTCTCATCATCCTCATTCTCTTCTCTAGAGTTATCTGGGTCCAGTGGTCAGATAGGAATCAGGATGACTAGAGATGGCCCTGTATCAGCAAGCACCCTAGCATACCCAGGATGGCTGCTAGCACAGGTTCTTAAATCTGCTTTTCTAAAGGAAAGCAACTCAAAATGGGTTAACAATCTTACTTTAATCAATCAAACATATATCATTTGCCTAGTTCAGGGGAAAAAGTCAGCACCCTGAACTTCAGAGAATGCAAACAGAATACAAACAGAAGTTATAAGCAGAAGTGACAAAGCAGAGAAAGAAACAAATCAACAGACGGGCTTCCAGCCATCTGACCATCACATCCATACCTAGTCAGTTACCAGAGAGGGAAGCACCAACATCTGGGTTTTTCAATGCCAGGGGGCTCAAAGGCTGCCCAGAGTCTCATCTGGCCAAATCACACAACTCTTTCCAAAGTGAGCCCCAAAGCAAAACCCCACATAAGGATATTTATAGTGTTCTCGTGGATCACAGAATGTTACAGCCCTCTTGACCTCACTGCCCAATCACAAAGTAACAAGGTGTGGGCATTCCTGAAGAACAAGCCTCCTGCTGTAGGCTCCATGTGACCACATTCAGCCTATTAGTGGGCAGAGTATACTTTCGAATCTGGGAAGGTTCTCAGAGCCACTTAAGCCACTTAAGCAAAGGGCCTAGGGGCAGGGAAGATCTTCAGATTCCCATAACAGGCCCCAGATGCAGTGGGAGACATTGAAAACATAGAATTGGATTTCCGACACTGTCACTCCCACTATTATCCCCATTCCCGAGGTAGCATCAAATGGGAAGGTGTTTTTATCTTATTTTTCTCTTATTATACTACTAGACTAGAAGCTCAATAAGCTCAGAGACTATGTCCTGACTAAACATGGTGTTTTCCCCATTGTTTAACAAAGGAAAGAAGGAAAGAAAAGGAAGCACAGGGAAGGAAAGGGAAAAAAGAAATGTTTATTTATTAATTATTATTAATAAAATAATAAATAATGAAACAATGTTTTATAATAATTAATAATAAGCTAATATTTATTACATATTATTATCAATAACATTTATTATCGTGTGTCACACACTGTGCTGAGTGTTTCACAAATATTATTTCACTTGATTCTCACAATAGCCTTGAAAAGTAGGTGCTACTATTATCCCCATTTTACAGGTGAGGAAACTGAGAAAGACAGAGTTTAATGACTTGTCCAAAGTCACACAGCTAGTAAATCTTTGGGATCAGGTTTGAACTCTGATTATCCTAATTCTAAACCCAGGACTCTATCTACTTCATAAAGAGCTACCTCTGTGAGTTCTTGTTGGCCACGTAAATCAATCATCGATGAAAACAGAGCAGAGGGCCCTGGTCTGATAGCAAGGGAGTCCATATGCAATCAGGACTAGATGCAAGAAATGACTACCTCAAGACATAGTACTTGGAGATGGTTTGTTGCCCTTTACAGACCTGTGATTACTGAGGAGAGATCCCTGAACTTGTCATCCTCATTACATATATACTCATAGTATATCAATCCAGTTTCAAGTATCTTTCAAATAACACTAGAAACTCACACCTTTATCCCTTGATTGTTAAAAACACATCCTAAGATAAGAGAACATCTTATTTAGGAAGAATTCCTAAATAAAAATCCCCTAACATGGGATTAGCTCTATGTTGCTAAAACACATGCAGGCCTCTCCCACCATGGGGATTTCCTCATCTCCAAATACCGAATGGCCAGCAATACAATAGGAGCATGGACAGAAGTTAACAATTGAAGTCATTTATATCAGACTCCACTGCCACAAGGAAACATCCAGTAACATCATCACTCCATGAGAATTAAAATTGTCTTCCATATTGGGGGCATGGTTCTAGAGTCATAGTGATTTATATCTAAGATAAAGGATACCTGACACTGTGTGTTTACTTGAAACACACACACACACACACACACACACACACACACACACACACACACACCAGCTGCCATCTCTCAATGCTACTGACTCATTCTTTGATAAGACACTCTGAGTTCTAATGGCAATCTAAGGTGTGAATAGGTTGGAAAGAAAGTAGTCAGCCAGACAAATGAAGGTTAGACTTCAGATGGTAGTGTTCCATGAAAATGTGGAGAAGAAAAAAAAGCAGAAAAAATTACAGAGATCTCAAAAATCACAAGCCTATTTCACTCCAATTGGCTCTCAGTTTTGCTGACCAGTTCCATTCTGCCTGTGGCTAACTCACATGCGAAGTGAACCTTATCTTGGTTCCCCATTTTTCCACCTCTGATTGTGAACACCCTAAGACAAACATTGTCCACAGACCATGGTCGTGCTCCCCATGTGTATATCTTGGCTAGGGGAAGGGCTCCTCACCCATATGTACTCTATAATCAGAACTCATTCATTCTCCTCCTTGGTCTTGTGGTTTCTTCATAGAAGTCTCTTTTAAAGCTGCTGGAAACAGTAAAGACCCAAAAGTTTGTATAGTAACCCACTCATATGCATGTATGCCATAATGCCCTTGAGAGAAGGGACTAGTTTTGCCAATCTTTGTAGTCCCAAAAGTTATACAGTGCCAGGCACACAGTAGGGAATTTGTAAATGCAAAGTGTCTTAATAAACGAGACTGGTTTGATATCCATATTATAATATCTCAGTAGGATCCTTATATCATAAGAAATTTTATCAGAGACATTTGGAAAAATATTTTAAAATGACCAAAGCTTTACTGTGACAATGAGGGGTTAGGTATCAAACTTTAGAGATAGAGTAGACCATAAATCATCTATTTAGTTCAATTTCCTTATTTTTCAGATGTGCAAAGTATGGAAGGGTTTGCTTGCCCATGATCACAAAGCCATTTATTGACTGAGCTGGCATAAGAAACCAGTGTTGTATTTTAGTGAGTTAGTGCAGCTGCTTTATCACTTCCAGGAACCTTCGACTGAAAAGTTAGATTTGTATAGATTCTTAAACTAGGAACCCCCACCTTGATCCCTTTTTTGTTAAAAATGCATCATAAGACAATAGAACATCTTATTTAGGAAGAATTCCCCAGTGGGGTTATCTCTGTTTTGCTAAAACTCATTCAGGTCACTTCCTCCCTGGGGATTTTCCCATCTCCAGATACTGGATGGCCAGCAATATAATAGGAGTGGGGACAGAGGTTAACAACTGAAGCCATTTATATCAGATTCTATCTACTATAAGGAAACATCCAGTAACATAACCAATCACTCCATGAGAACTAAAATTAAGATTTTAGTATAAAAATAAGGCTTTTATTCTGGGGGTCTGTGTAAGGTGAGCTAAAGGACAACCTAAGACAAGGTTACTGTGAAAAGAAACTAAAATCCTGTTACCAAGATCCTTCAGCCAGGAGCCAAAGCACAAAGAACAGGATATGGTCACATACAAAGTCTAGTGTTGGGGCTATTATTTTGCATGTACATTGACTTACCTTTACCAGTAGCTTGGGGCAAGTCCCATACCTATGGTTCTAGCCAGGCCCAAATTGCTGGATCTACCTTTAGTCCAAAACTCTTCTCATTATACTCTGCTCTTAACATCCTTTACATAGTCCACATAGTACTATTTATTTTATTTTCTTATACATACTACATACATATGTGACTGGGGTCAAGTCATTTTTGTCTCAGAGCTTCAGGCAACTTGCTAAGAGTATAAGATACAGATGCATTGACCATTTGCATATTCAAAGGAATTTGACAGGCAGAGCTTCTCATGCCTATAAAATGAATTCAACTGTGAGTAGGATATAAAATGAGATATAACAAGGAACACTTAAAATACCGATAATAAAATTCCAACATATACCCGACAGCTTAGTCAAAATGAACATTTGAAAAGCATCCTCAATTTTTTTTTCCTTTTTTATTTGAGTAAAAACAAGATGGCATTGATTCTTTTCTTCAGTCTTAATGTTTTAGAGCCCAAAAGAGTCATCTGGATGAAGAAACAGAGGATTCCAGAAAAGAAGTAACGTGTCTAAGATCACACAGCTAGTTAATGACAGAGGTGAGACAAGAATTCAATAAGATCTCCTCACACTCACTTTGGATCTCTTTCTACTAAACCTATTTTTGGTGTTTCAATATATTATGTCCCATTATCAATATTGCCTTATTCTCATGATTTTTGGAAGTAAACCAATCTTGATAGTCAAAGCCTCAATATTATCATAATTTAAGACTTCTTGGAAGACGTATCTAAGAGAGCGACTTTTTCATATTGTTACATAAGGATCATGCCATCATCCCATGAGAGTGGCATCAGGTAGTTTGGAGCTCCTTGAAGATGAGAATTCTTGGCACAGCTTTTCCATTTGGGTACTAAATGATATGTTTGTCTTATATCTCCTGTCTGACTGTCAGTCTACGTCATTTCATAAGTATCAGAAACTCTCTGCAAATCCCCTTCACAGATGCAAATGAGCAATACACCTAAAATATATTCTTAGAGAGTTGCCTGAGATTAAGTTGTGACTAGATCCTTGTCATATTTGTATACAGTATGCACCAGAAGCAGTACTTGAACCCAGGTCTTCCTAATAACAAGACCAATACAACATATCATACTGTCTAAATACTTTTATCTCTATAAAGCAATTTAATCTACCAATCTATTGTATTCCAATTTCGAGCAATATACTAAAGCTATGGCAATTAGATGCAGTACTTCTATTAAACAAATAGTAACTGGTAGAAAAAGATGAGTCCAGGAAAGTCATTTGTGACCCTATAAACAGACAAACAAAAAAACTAGTTTGACTTTTCAATTGCTGGTTGGAGACACAGTCTAGGTGACAAATTAGGATCCTGTAGTTTATTTGAGTTCCAGCTCAGAGCCTTTGAAAGGGATAGATCAAGTTGCTTTTCAAATTACTTCTTTCCCACTCCTCTTTGAAAGACCTCTATTTACACAGAAGCCTGACAGTCGAATTTATTTGAATTTGAATTAAGGCATGGGATGACTCCAATGTCTCTCACATTTATATTCCTGGCAAAACCTAAAACTTGCTGGAAGGCATATGTTCCTTTGTGAACTGTGTGGGGATTTGTGGGATTTGGGGGTTGTATAGTTCCTTTTTGAGGTTATGAAAGCTTTCTAAAGGAAATATATTGTGGCTTTACAAATCTGAAGGTGTGAATTCCTTCAGAGTGCCAAGTTCACCACAGTTTTCAGTTGGTATTAATTCTTGGTAAACTAAATGGAATGAGCCCATTAGGAAGCTTAGTGTCTACCTCAAATTATTTACTGTACATTTGGTACAATCAACAATTGCCTAGATGTGAATGTATATGTGCATATGTACATATGCATATATGTAAATATATGCATATGTGTATGTGTCCATGTGTGTATACACATGTGTATATGTCTGTGTGTATATATTTGGTATAATCAACAATTGCATATACACACATATATAGACACATATCTATATACATATGTATATAAACATACATGGGCATGTACATGTATACACATATATTTAAATACATGTGTCTATATGCATATATACATACACATTCACATCTAGGCAATTGTTGATTGTCCCAAATGCACGGCAAGCTATACACATGTTGTAACCCTCACTTTGTGAACATCCCCCATCTCTCCCCATCATAGGAGACCTGCCTAGGAGACCTGCTCAAAACCCAACAAAGCCTACCTATGCAACAAACCTGCCAACTAAACCTGTGCAAACTTGCCACCTGGAACCCATAGTGCCCCCTTTTTTGGTTAGCTCTCAGAATAGACTTGTTAACTTTCTAGTTGGGCAATAAACTGATTGCCAGGCAATGGATCATTAGGCAATGAAGTGATTGCTATCATTTGGCTTCTGTATTTTCCCTGCTTGCATAGCAACTGACAAAGTTGTGGTTTCCGCTTGGTAACAGTTATGTTGTGGCTTTTATCTGTATAAGCCCAAGAATATGCATCTTGGGGCTTCTTGATTTGGGTAAGCTTAACCCCTTGCAGTCACCAGCTATTAACTCCATTTAGAAATGATTAGTGGTCTCACTTGCTCATTTCTCGTTAAACACACACACACACAGAATCAGCATCTACTACACTGGTTTAGCTTTTTAGCTTTTTAAAAATGGTACTTGCAGCTTCTGAGACATGGGCATCTATGAGATCCACATGGACACCTTCTTAAGACTTTGTTGGACATTGAGGCCTAAGTAGATATTGTGCTGTTCTAGTAATTGCATGATAAATATCCTGTTTTAGAAATTATTTGGGAGTGAAAAAAAGGAGCAAATTAGATTGTCTTTTTAGACATATAGTTTCTAAAAGCTCATTCTCTTATTTCAAATATGTTATATTTACAAAAAATCTGGTACCCATATTAACTCTCCTATAGGGGCATGAGTATATAGAGACAATAAAGGAGAAAGGGATAGGAATAGGGAATGGATCTGAGATTTCATTTATCTCAGAAACTCCCAGCTGAAGTAATTCCCTCTACTAACACAATTAGGCACTTTCTCTGAAACTTACAGTCATAATGAGTTGTCTAGAATACTCAAAGCTGAAGTGATATTGTAAGGATCACAAATTCAGCATATCAGAGTGGTGGCTTGAGCCCAGATCTTCCTTGTTCTGAGCTACAGGCAGAATGAACAAGAACTATATAAATGACTTCCCTCGATTTGTATCATGTTGCCTTAATGTGACTCTACAGCCACAAAGGTAATAGATTTAATTGACACAATTTATATTTTTATCTGTAAGTAGTACAACCCCCCCATTCCTAGGTACAATCTATAATTTGTGGGCATGGGTACTTGGGAGAAAGGCATATCAGATGGGGACTTATCTATGGGATCCTGGAGATTATATTTATATCATGTGAGGATGTGGACCACAATGTAAAGTAAGGAAATGACAATCACTGAAGGAAAAAGAATGCCCTCATGGGGTGGAAGTGTGTCCCTCTGAATATAATTGCCCTAAGATAAGCCTATGTTTGTCCCGTATTAGTTAAGGGCCTTCCTCAATTCAAGAAGATAGTTTTATTGTGCTTCCATAACTTACAATGCCATAGGTTTAAAGATTATAAAACAGAGTTGAAATAGGACATATTGAACTCAAGGAGATTATGCATAAGAAATGAAACATAAAATCAGAGGATCATAGATCAAGAGTTGGAAGTCATCTTAGAGGCCATCAAGTTCAAACCCTTCATTTTATAATGAGGGAAATTGAGGCCAGAGAATTTTTTTTAATTTTATTTTAGTTTGCATCATTCATTTCCATGAGATTTTGAGTTACATATTTTCTCCCCATCTTTCCCCTACCCACCACCCCAAAACAGCCATCCCAGTGTATCCCCCTTCCCCCAGTCTATTCTGTGCTATATCTTCCCCCCTCACCCCTCTGACTTTTTGGTAGGGCAGGATGGATCTCCCAACCACAGTGCCTATGTATCTCAAGTTCCAGTTGGATGTAGTTAATAATAATAATAATAATTGCATATATAGATATATATAGATATATATTTATAACATTTAGTTATGGAACTTTAGGTTCTAGATTCTTTCTCTTCCTCCCTCATCACCCACCCCCACTGGAAGGACAAGCAATCAAATATAGGCTGAACATGTGAAATTATGCAGAACCTCTCCATAGCGAGCACACTATGAGAATCTGATTACATGTCCCTTCTTCCTATCCTGCCCCCCCAACCAC
>CM053580.1:124446510-124463798 GCA_028627135.1 Pseudochirops cupreus
TGCTTCTTATGCTTATTCTTACTCATGGTTCTTCAGACCGTGATTTTTTTTTTAAAGTCTCTGTGGGGCTCTACTTCCAGAAGGGAAAGCTCTGTCCCAAATCGCTGGGGTCCTTCCGGCTGCCGTAGCTCTTAGAAAGAGGCTGGGAACTCTTCCCATATAGTTCCGGCTGACCGGATAATAAAGACTCCAAGACCGAGCCCCAAGACGGCTATCCGGATCTAAGCCACTCAACGTGAGAGCCCTGGCCAGACCAGTTGCTCACTCCTCCTGCTGTCTCCAGGCCGCGGCAGGAAGCTGCAAAGCCGAGGCGGGTGCAAAACCTCTGCCTTTCACTTTTCTGCTCTGGAGGCCTTCTGGCCAGACTGCTTATCTCCCCCTTTCACAAATCCCATTCACAGCTGCCGCTAATCCGCTCACCTGAAGCTTCTCAGCTCTTCCCGTCCAGCCACCCCCGGGGCACAGCCGCAGCTTCAGGCCAGGCTGGTTTCGGTTCGCAGTGCTGATATGGTTCCTCGTAGCCGAGCTGACTTTGGTGGGAAGTATCTTTGTGTGCGTTTTGGAGTTCCAGGATTGGTTTAGAGTCCTATTTTATGGGTATTTTGGGGTGGCTATGTGAGAGCTGCGATATGTTGCTGCTTCTACGCCACCATCTTGGCTCCGCCCCCTCTCTCTCCTTTTTCCTGTGCTTAAAGGTTTTGGGTAGTGCTGAGCATGATTTTTCCATTTCTTCATATCTCAAAGGCATTTTCCCATTTCAGGGTGTGGCCTAGAGAAGGACATGGTCAAAGACAACTGTCAGTTCATCAAGAAACCAGCTCTGTGACTTTAGGTAAATCACTTACTTTCATTATATCTCAGTTTCCTTGTCTATAGAATGAAAAGTTTGGATTAGGTCCTTTAAAAGAGATTTTTCTTGTTCAAAATGAATAATTCTGTGAATTCTAGGTATTCTAGGTGGACAATATTAGCTCCTTTCTTCTCTGAACCAGAGAGAGAGAGAGAGAGAGAGAGAGAGAGAGAGAGAGAGAGAGATTTAATAGATTTAATAGAACTTTGGCATAGACAAAAGTGGAGCTGGTTACTATGCAGGGGCTTTTCCTTGTTATTTAGTTGTTCTGTCTCTGGGTGTGGTCCAATTCATTTTTAAAAATCTTATCTCCTTCCTACCTCCTTCCTAGGATTAAACAAGCTTCTTTGCTTTTGTTCCTGTGGTAAGCACCTGAGGTGACTCTGGAAAGGAGTATTTATGTATCCATCTATGTCATCATCTTTAGCAATCCTCCACTTCTCATATAACTCATAATTCTGGAGGACAATTACTTCAGTAATCTACTGAAGAGCAGCATTTTTGTTTCTGTATCTCCAATGTGCACAAAGATACAAACACATTCAAGTATATAATGTGTGTATGTGCATGTGTATACATATATATATAAAACATGAGTGATTTGCACTTCCACATTTTTGTTGTTGCTCTAATGCCATGAACTTAAAATTTAAAAAAAAAAATCTGGGAACTTTAAAAATATTATACAGTGATAGAAATGATCTTAAGTTATATAAAAGTTGCCTTAAGACGGAAGAAGAAGACAGTCAGTCATTGCTTTTATAAACAGGAGAATTAAAGAGGTTTTATTAATTTCGTTAGGGGGCTTTCATATAGAATCACAAAACTATACAATTTTGGAGTTAGAAGAAACCTTAGTGTATAGCTAGCTCAAATTCCTCTTTTTCACACATGATGAAAGGGCCTTAGAAAAACTAAAGTTCATCTTCACAATCTCACTGCTGCAATCAGTACAGGTTTTTGGAATTGTACAAAGTCACACATCTAATTAGTACAGGTTTTTTTGTAATTGAAGACATTTTCCAGTGATGTGAATGGGCTTAATTAAGTCAAACTTCATTTATTAATTAGTCTTTTTTTTGAGACCAAGTGATTCAATAGAGATTACATCAAAGTTGCATTTGCTATGAATTTGTTGTGTTCAGAAAGAAAATGACTGTTACCAAGTAGTTTTTAGTTTTGAACAGGGATTAATTCATGGTAATGTTTTATGGCATATATAATGTATATGTGTCTATATATTTTGTTGAATATAATTATCTTCTTGTGGCCCCTTTAAAACTTACGGAATCAGCAAAGATTATCTCAAGATGTCTGGTATGTAAGTATTAGAATAAAATGTATTGGTATAGATAATATCATTAATTAAGATGTACAAAAGGACAAACCTAATTTTGGAGGACCCAATTAGTGTAGTATTTTATCTAGTTTCACTTAAAATCAACATCTAAACAACTACCAGGATGTTTTTTTAAGCTTAATTTTCTTATGCCTGGTGATAATTTATTTTACAAAAAATTTCCTCCTAAATTTGCCATAATGAAGTCAGCTTTTTTAAGCTGATGGATCAGAATTCTTATATGTGGTGACTAATTCAAACCTTAAGTTCAGTTCTGCCCCTGGACTAAATACATAAAGTCAAAGAAAATCATATTCCTATAGTCAATCTCTCTTTCACCCAGATGAATGGAATAATGAACTCATTTCCCAATAGGAATCTCATTCCCTGATACATTAAAAATATACTTAAAATTTCCTCCACCTGCTCCCTTTTATTTATTCATAACCATAACTGAGAGGGATTTTAGAGATCATCTTACTCAAGCTTCTCATTTAATTCTATTTCTTTGTTAATTTTGTCATCAATTTAATAATTAACAAGTACAAACTTTTAAAGATATGGAAAATAGGAAAGATTACAAAACAACTACCATTACATATGGTTTTTTTAAAGAAATATCTTTATGAAGCTTATTAAGATAGCAGCATAATTGTTCTACTTGTAGTCCCCTCTGTGTTTTTCTTCTATAAAATGCATATGTGTATACATTTATATGCTTATATATGCATATGTACTGCATAGAAGAAATGACTATATACATATATTTTTTTTTAAATTTCTATTAGTACCTAATAACCACCCTTGCCTGCAATAAGAAGTCCTCCCTCAAAACAAACATGTGTGGTTAAGCAAAATAAAACAACAAATTTGGCATATCTGAGAATGCGTGTCTGGGTTTAAACCTAAAATACATCATTTCTCTGTCAATAGGTGGGATCTTTCAGCATTAGTCTTTTTTAAGTCGTGATTAGTTGCAGTTTTAGTAAGACATCTAAGTCTCTAAAGGTGTTCCTCTTCTCTAAAATTGTTAGCATGCTTATGTTAAATAGTTGTTTATTCTCCTGGTTCTGTTCATTTTATTCTGCATCAATTCATATGACTCTTTTGAAATTTCTCTGATCCTGTCATATTCCACAGTTTTTATGGCCTAAAAATCTCATTATATTGATTTGTCATTATTTGTTCAGCCATTCCTCAATTGATGGGTACCTATTTTGCTTTCACTTCTTTCCTATAATCAAAAATTCCTGTGAAAATATCCATGATCTTCAATTGATTTATCAATAAATAAATTGTGAATGTGGATTCTTTCTCTCTATCCTTGATTTTCTTGCTGTGTATGACTAAGAGTAGTATTGCTGGATAATTTTTTGTTCGGTCATTTCTCAGTCACGTCTGACTAATTTTTTACTCCATTTATTTTGGCAAAGATATTGGATTGGTTTTGTTCTGGTTTGAAGTGCTTGGAACCCCAAATAATACAAAATGTTTGCCTCCAAGAAATAATTCAACCACTCAGGCCTTCTTTCAATCAAATTAGGAAGGTTTGGGGTTTTTGGTTTTTTTTCTTTGTTTTGGCATGTGTGTATGTGTGTATGTGTGTATGTGTGTGTGTGTGTATGTGTGTGTGTGTGTGTGTCTGTGTGTGTGTGTCTGTGTGTGAGATTCCAATAGAAATGGTCTAGCTTCTAAATGAATCTGAGCAATTTAATGGGGGTAAAATTGGTATTTATATACAAGAAAAGACAGTAAGAAGATCTGGATGGGATTAAGGAGTGGTAAATGGCTTGGTGTAGCCCAGGGACTACAGAAAAAGGGTCTAGAAGGGATCAAGGAGAGGTAAATAGCTTGGAGTGGGCCAGTGAAAGGAGTTAAGCAGTCTGGGTTTAGTCAGAAAGCCACAGTGAAAGAATAGTTCAAAAGATTACTGAATATGTAGGTACGATGGGGTGGGTCAGATGCCTCAGGTGAAATGCCAGTGTGGGAAAGTTCAGGGGCTGGCTTGCTTTCAGAAACGTGATCTTTTCCTTTTAGAGGTCCAGGTCCCACCACTCCACCAATTTGTCCTTTCCTTCTCCAACTAATTTTATAGATGGAGAAACTAAGGTAAACAGAATTAAATTACTTGCTCAGGGTTACACAGTTAAGTGTCTGAGGGCGGATTTGAACTCAAGAAGAGGAGTCTTCCTCACTCCAGACCTGGAGGCTCAATAAATAGGAATATATAACTCAATATTATTTTTTCCCCAAACCTCTCATTTTACAGATAAGAAAAAAAATAGCAAAGTATTTCACCTTTTTCTTAGGTATCTGTGGAACTGATGAGGTGCAGGCTCAGGGAGTCCCTTGAGCTCTTCTTGAATCTTCTGAAGGTAAGGCATTTGCCTGACGCCATGGGCCTTAAGTTGTGGCTCTGCTCAAGTCTTTAGCCCTCCTTTGTTCCAGCAATTTCTCACCCTTGATCCTCCTGTTCCACCTTTGAACTGGACTGGAGCTGACCTCATCTGACTCCTGAAGACCTTCCCCAAACTCCACTTCTAGACCACTCCTAGATTCCTCCCACAACCTGTCTGTACATAAGACCCCATTTTCCCTCCTTGTGGTGTGAGAGCGCCATAGAATGACCTAGCACAGACTTACTCTGTGTCAATCTTGCTCTGGCCCACTTGCCCAATGCAAGCGTCACAGATACCTAGGCTCCTTAAGAGTCTACCCAACATGGTGAACTTTTAATGTATTTTCAATAAACATTGCTTTTCTTTGGCTGAGAGAAGACTTGAGTCAAATTCTTTAGGCAGGACCTGACGTGTTGGCATTTTGGGGTCTCGAGAAACCCTGACCGTAATCACATCAGAACTGACAGTAATTTTCCTTGAAGAAGCCACCTTGCATCATTGATCCTATCATGTCACATCTCCAGTAACTTTCCAAAATTCTCTCTCTCTCTCTCCCTCTCTCCCACCAACCCCTCATCTTTGATCATCCTCTGCTAATAGCAAATACACCAATATGCCCAGATGTCACCTCTTAAAGTTATCATCTAATATTTCTCTTACCTTTATGGAGCCAAATTCCTAAAGATTGATTCCCTGCACAACTTTACCTTCCACTCATTTCTCAACCATTTGTTCCTTGCTTTCAATACCACCATTCACTAGAATTTATTATGTCCATAGATACCTTTGAACTGGAACAACTACATCTGATGGTGTTCTCTGAATCATCACCTTCCATGATCTTGCTAAGAGCTTTTGAAACTATAAACCACCTTTTATATCTTGATAGTATCTGGTTCCTTAATTTCTGCAATACTTGTCTGTCTTTGTTAATCTCAAACCTGCCTGACTACTACTCCTCAGGTGTTTTTGCTGGATCATCATTCATTACTTGTGTCTTAACTACTACTCATTTCTAAACCCTTTCCTTTACTCTTATTGCTGTATGATCTTTCTTTTGGTGATATCTTTAGTAGGGTCATTTGACATTGCTATTAAAATCACTCCAAAATATATATAAATAATGATGATCTCACTCCTGAATTTAAACTTCACATCACCAACTTCTAGATGGCTTCCTCCAATAACATATTCTGTATATACATTAAACACTGTCTGAATCAGGATTTTTCATTTCAATTAATCCCTCAAATGTAGCTGTTTGAAATTTTTTTTTCTTTTTAATCTGCTTTTCTTTTTTCTTCACTCCTTTCCTCTTTCCTGTTTTCCTTCTTTCCCCTATTTTCTCCTACTTACTTTCTTCCTTTACTTTTATCTTCCTCCTTTCTTTTCTTTTTCTTTTCTTTTTTTTTGGTTATTATAGTTATGTTGTTGTTGTAGTTAAGGGGAATGCTATTCTTTCAATTACCTGTTTTTACAGTAGTCCTTAACTTTTCAGTTTCATTCATCTCCTATACACAATTAGTTTATAAATCTTGCAAATTCTACTATATTTCTTCTATCTGTCTCCTTTTTTGGCCTTTCTTTTTTGTTTTTACCCCATTACACACACATACACACACATATACATGCATATATAAAATTATGAGTTCTCTTGTGGACTGTGCTTTGGTTTTTATTCAGGGGGACTTGCTTCCTTGAAGTTACAATTTCTACCATTCTTCTTGGTCCTGGAACTATGACCAGGTCCCCTACACTCTTACAGCCACAAACACTACTCCTCCTTTCTGCCTTAGAAATGATACCATGGCCCCTGTTCCCTTTTGAATCAACACAGGCACTCTTTTCTGCCCTGAAACTGTGACCAGGGTTGCTGTTTACCTATGGTCATAGGTAATAATACTACTCTTCACCCTGGAAGTATGATATAGAACTCTGTCTAGGCAATGCAATAGGGTCCTGCATCCAATAACACCAAATGGTCCTCTATAATCTCTTTCTGACCAAATATACAACCCCATTAACATCTTTGGGCTGAAAGTTCTGAAGGCTTCTACTAAACTCAATCATTTAGTAAGTCCTTAATTCAATCATTCTTAAAGAGGCTTGTCTCCTTAATGGACACAAAGTACAAATGTCAAAGTTCTCTTCCCCTAGGTCACATTATCTTAATGTTTTCCAACAAAAAGTCTTTTTTCTTCTTAATTGGAGAAGTCCTTAAGTCAATCATCTAAATGTAAAGGTCAACGTTTTCAACACCTAGGCCACAGTAAATCATGATCTTCTCAGTTTGCATTAAATAGCCAAGGAGAGGTCTTTTCATCTTAAGGCAGGCTCTCAGCTTCCATGGTTCCTCTTCCATGGTCCCAGCTCCTGCCCAAATCTATGCAACTGTCACTTGAGTTCAAAGGAAGACAGCTCAGTACATCGTCCAGCTCCTTGTGCAGATCCTGTTGTATATTGAAGCTCACGGTGTCTAGTCTACCTCAAGTCCTTCACAGTTTCTGTTCCTGGGAAAACAAAGCTTAACAAAGCCACAATAACATTGCTGGCATCCTTGTCAATTCAGTTACTACCTGTGAAATCAACATAGACCCAACAACAAGGTCTGAGGAATCAATATAAATCATCAGTATAGTCCCAGGACCTCTGAAAATGTCAGTAAGACAACCCCCTAGCCCCCCTCTCCCCCCGCCTTCAGGATTTCTGTAAACATACAACAAGAACATCCTCCTGTCGTCTATCAGCAGGCAAATGTGATAAAGTAACATTAAAACAGACAGACAAAGTACTGGCACCACAGTCATGCTTCCTCCCAGTTCTCCTCTTGTCTCATTTCTCAGTTCTTCTCAATTCTCTTCTCAGTTGTCAGTTCAATTCTCAGTTCTCAGTTCTTGTAGCCATGTATAAGTAGCTTCCCAAAAGAATGCTACTGTGAATAGCTTTTAAGACTCTGATTACACAGTATAGTGAACACTCTATTTATTCCATAACAAATCAAGGCAAACATTCTCAACAAATCACAATATAATGTTCACAAGATCACATCTTATCACAGAAAATCACAATATAGATTTCACAACAGCTTAACATTAAAATGACCACATACATTTCATCAAAGTGGTCACAGTATTTAGAACAAAGAACAAAAGAACAATCATCTGCTATCCCTAAGGGGCTTTGCCTCCTTACTTAATCATTCAATCATTTCACAATACAAGTCAGTCTTCCATTCATGGGGCAATTATAAGTTAACTTAATCAGTTACTTATCTAGCAATCAGCCACTAAGTATGTTAATCACTAAATATAATCATTAGAAAATTACACCAATCCTCCACCCCTTGGTCTCCAATAAACTTCAATTTCATCACTGCATTCAATATCCAAGAAGAGGTCTTTTCTTCATCTTGACTCATGGTGGTCTCTCAGATTCCCTGGATCCTCTTCCATGGTCCCAGCTCCTGCCTGAATCTACCAATCACCTTGATTTAGAGGCAGACAGCTCCCAGGTTCTTGTCCAGTCCTCCAGTCAGTTCCTGCTACACACTGAAGTTTACATGGTCCAGCACATCTCAAAACCTTCACAACTTCTGTTGCCGGGAACTCAAGGATCAACTAAGCCACAAACAAAGTCTTATCCTGGTCATGCTTCTTCAGTCCTCCATCAGTTCAGCTGGCCCTAGGACTCAAAAGAAATCTTAGCCTTCCAGGTGGCCTTCTCAGCAAGAAATATCAGACTTCACCATATTCTGGTCTCATAAAAAACTCCAACTCAGTTCTCAGTCCAGCAAGTAGCAGCCCAGCTTCCAGATGCTGGGAAAATTCTGCTTCTTCCACCAGGAGCCCACCAAGAGAAAAAAATTCTTAATTCTGACTGCCTCTCTCTGGGATTCTTCTTATACACACACAAACACATTGGCTTCCTGTTTCAGCCAAACCCTTCCTGTTATGTCAGCAATAGGCGACAGAGTTCTCATCCTCTGCCTCTTAGCCACAAAGATTTGATTAGTTCCTAGGGGCTAAGTACCTGCTTACTTGACATAACAAAAAAGAGGTCTTCAAATTTAAATTAATTACCATTACAATTATCTGTTCTGCCACCACAAGTTCGGTTGTCCATTCTGTTCTCAATTTGTAGCAGTTCTCAGAAGTTCTCAGGATCCTAGCAATTCTTTCTCTCTCAGCAATTCTGGTTCTTTCCAGTCTGTGCCTCTCCTTATATATGGTCATTGGCTCCTCCCCTTCCTGTTGCAGGAGTTTACAAGTTCTAGGGTTCACAAGTTGTGGGATTCACAAGTTCTGGATCTTAATACTCAATACAATCATGAACTGAAACAAGGTGCTAATTAAATGGCTGAAACAAGGTGTTAACTACCTCTTTGCTTGCCATTGCATTGTCCTAGTGCTGGATGAGGTAGTACAAAGCCTGATTGAGCATCTCTGCCTTCTCATATAGCTGGTCAGAATCAATGTCCACTACTTATTGAAATAGAATGGGGTTTAAACAGGAAAACAAGATGTACCAAAAAAGCAGGAGGAGAATCTCTGTATAGATCTGAATCATAAGCCTTTGAGTTGGTTGGTTTGTCCCTGATGGAACATGGAAGTGTAGATGAGTGGTAATGAGCTAGTTAAAAACTAGCTTTATGCAGTTTAAATTTATAAACCTTTTAACTCATTGGGCTTCTTGATTTCTCATCCTTTAGATTCAGCTTCAAATTGTTCTATACCTGGTGTGTAATTCATTGTGGTTGGGATAGAGGTAGAGAGTTATTAGGGACAGGGGAATATGTCTAATCTGCAATCTTGTTTATCCTGACCCCATGAAGCCCCTGACATTAATTACTTGTCAAAACTCTTAACTTTCACTTCTGTCCCCTTTTACTATCATGTAACTAACCTGGTTCAAGCCCTCATGATCTCCCCTTTGGATTAATGCAATAGCCTCTTAATATATCTCCTATCTTTCAGTCTGTCCCCTTTCTAGATCATACTTCAAGTTGATGCCAAATGAGTATTGCTAAAGCACAGTTCTAGCCATGTCACTCTTCAATGCAAGAATCTCCAGTAACTCCTTACATCTAAAATCAAATACAAATTCAACCATAAAATTTCAAAACTCTTAACAAATATTGATCCCACCTACTTTTTCAGGCATATTACATATTACTGGTTTTACACATTCTATTATCTAACCAAACTGCTCTGCTTACTATTTGCCTATGAAACATGTAATCTATGTGCCTATGTACAAGTTGACCTTCCTGTCTGAAATGGATTGTATCTTGATCTCTGCATTAAAAACTTTGGTTATATTTTGTATTTAACTTTCTTTATGCTCATTTTTTACATTAAAAGAGATTGTAAGCTTCATGAGGTCAGTGGGGTATCTAGGATTCCCCTAATAAAGACATGTTATTGAAATAAACCTCCTCTATTTACTTCAACTCATTATTGTGAAATCTCGTTTCATGAATACAGACAGCCTTCTGTCAGAATTCAAAATTGTTTTGTAACTTTATTCACTAATTCACTCTTTCTTGCTGTCATAGAGGGAGATATTTCATTAATACTTTCTAAGGCTATGTGCTTCTTTCCATTGCCTTCTTGATATAATCACCTCACCAATGTCATCTTCAATAGATTACTCAAACTGTCATGCCTAAATGTCGTCTTTTTTTTTTTTCCCTCTTCACAAATTCTTACTTCTCCGAAAATAAGTATACTCCTGTCCCATCTAGTCTGAGGAAACGTCCTCTTCACTTTGCTACTCCAAATTACCTTTATTTTTCTCAAGTTAAGAAGCACAGTGCAGGGGAAAATATGTTGAATTTGGAGTCAGAGGGACTGGGTTCAAATTTGTTTTCTGCTCTTTACTCCTAGTGAGACCTTGGGCAAGAAATTTCGCATTTCTGGGCTTAAGTTCTTCCAACTCTAAAATGGGATATTTGGACTAAATAACCTCAAGGGTTCCTGCATTATTTTTGATAAATTCATGATATGTAAAACACATATTAAGAACTTACTGTAGGCAACCCATTGTTCTAAGCACCAAGAATATGCTAGATGTAAAACAGATGCTTACTATCAAGGAGCTTAAAATCTTCTAGAGGGGAACGATATACATAAATACATATACCACAAAGCATAGTTTGAAATTTTCAAATAAGAAGTGAAAGGAAACGATAGTGAGGTATTTGAATAAAGAAAAATAAAAAACACTTTGGTTTTCTTGCTTTTTGGAGGGGGAGGAAGAGGTAATAGATTAAGAGACTTGGCCAAGGTCACACAGCTAGTAAGTGCTAAATATCTGAGGCCAGATTTCAACTCAGGTCCTCCTGACTCCAGGGCCAGTGCTCTATTCACTGTGCCACCTAGCCACTCCAATAAAAACACTTTGAACCAGAGTTGGGAGGTCCTCAGCAATTGAAGATTAGGAGTAGCTAGATAATATACATCTCATTATCCTTCCCTCTACTACTAATGTTCTGTGTAGATACAGTATGTCTATTAGAAATATCCTATGTTGAGTAATAAAAATTGTGCAGCTTTATATAACACTTAAAGGTTTATAAAATGCTCAACTGATATTTGCTGAATAAATGAATATCATAGAATCGCATCATTTAGATTTAGAAGGGAAAAATATCTGACAGTCTATTTGGAAACCTGAACTTCTAAAACCTAATTTCTCCCTAATTGATGCACTTTTTAAATTAATAAGTTTTTGTTTGGATTGTGATTATAATATAAGCAGTCATAAGCAAAATTATTATATCATAACATGAAAATATGAAAAAAGAAACTCTTCTGCCTTGGGAAAATCTTAATTGGATGCCAGCATTTTAATACTTATATATTTTAAAATGGTAAACAACAGGTATTAAGACACAAGGCATTCCCTATCCACCACCCACCCCCACCATATGTAAGTTTTGTAACCAATTTTGTCACTTTATTTCTTGTGAAAAAGCTTATATATATTGTATAATGCCTGTCTCATGATACCTAATATAAAATTATTGTTCTGGCCTCATTCTCTCAGTTCCAAGAAAGTTATAATGCCCCCGAATGGGGTAGGTGTTTCTTTTTTTTTGCTGCTGTTTGGAGAATTAGGTAGCATAGTAGATCACTGGGTCTGGAGTCATACAGATGTGATTTCAAATCCGGCTCCGTCTCTTACTAGCTATGCAACCCCATGCAATTCACTTAACCTTTAGCTGTTTTGGTTTCCTCTTCTGTAAAATGATTATAATAATGCCATCTACCTCACAAGGCTATAACAATCAAGTGAAATAATGTTTAAAGAAAGCACTTAGAACAATGCCTGATATATGCTAGGTATTTAATAAATACTTGTTCTCTTGCTCAGTATTGACTTGAACCCAAAATATCCATGTTCCCTCATTTTTGGATGTAAGCTCTTGAGTTCCATTTAACCACTTAACATCTGTGATTGAACTAATATCTACCAGCATTTTCCTTCAACTTGGTTTTGACTTATAGCCCTCCCTTCCAGCTTTCCTTAAAAGGAAACAATGTTCTCCTCTGATTGGATTATTGGAACATTGGATTTTTGATCTGATTGGCTCTAATTTCCTTGAATCAGTTTACTTATCACAGGAATACTTTAAAGTCATTTTAGGGGTTAGGTGTTTCAATAAAATGAGAAGTGATAGAAACAAAAGTCATTTACTTTAGAATCATCTCCAATTAAGGTCAAATACTGAGTACTGATGATGCAATCCTGAAACACTGCTAGACAATTTCACAGCTTTTGCTTATTTCCTACTTACTGCATAGTTCCTATCTCCTACATACTTACCAAAGAGAGTTAGAAGTTCCTGTGGCTTCTTGGCATGGTGGTCACTATATGCTTCTGGTAAGAAGTAGCAGTTTTAGACCAAGGGGATTGTAGGTCTCCTAAAACAATAGATAAATAGTTATCCTAATGTTTTAGACTTCCCTTGGTTCACTGTAGTTGCCAGTTTAATCCACAGGGCTGGGGCTGTTTGTGACAAAACTTCCATCCCTAGGGGCAATTGGGAAGAGGTAAAGACGGTTTTCTTGGGGTCATTGACATTGAATGTCCTTATTTTTTCCTTAATTTCATCAATATCACAAAACATTTAGTACTTAAATATGTCTTCTTTTTCTCACTATGATATTAAATCATATGATACATGCTGCCTAGTCCAACATGAGTTTTTCAGTGGATATTGAATTATAGCATTATTGTGAGTACTGATAAATACAGATTTCAATAAGTTTCTGGGGTAGCAGATGACATAGATATAATATTATAGATAGATAGATAGATAGATAGATAGATGTAGTATTATTAATATAGAAAAATACTTACTTAGTCAACATTACTACCAGTATCTGCTATTGAAGTTTTTAAATGATAGCGATAAATAATAAAAACAAACCCTACAGGATAAATGCCATATATTTAAAAATTTTCTATTATTTTGTTTTAAAATAATTTTATTTCATTTTAGTTTCATATGAACACAGGAGAAATCATTTAATTCTGAAGATCTATTTTTTTTTAATTTTTAAGGTATGGGTATAAGAAAAGATCCAGTATTGAATAAGTTTCAATCAGAAACTTGAAAAACAAAGAAAAAAAAACTACTCTTATTGGACTTACTTGGTTCCTTGTTTTTCCTGTCTTCCTATGGACACATTCAAAATTATTTGCTTGCTAGCCAGGGTCTTCAGTTAGCTTTTTATCACATGTCTTCTAGTTAGGCTAGACAGAATCTAATTATGTATCTCTTAAGAAATTTTATGGTAGAAGGAAAGGTCTAGAAATGCTTAAAAATCTAAAACAAGGTGTGTGGGGGGGAAGTAATGCAAAATATAGTGGAAAAGGAGATTGCCTGTTGGAGTGATATAACAAAAGAAATGAATAAAATCTTAAGTTTGGTAAAAATTCGTCATGAAATTATATAAAATCATATGGATTCTCCATATATTATTCTTACCACACATCTCCTATTCAGGACTCTTTCCAAAATTCGGCATGAAAGACTCACTGGAGTAAAAGATAAAAGTTTACTGATGGTGGTCTTTCCCCTTCATTGTTTCCCTTCAGTACTGGTAGATATCCAATAGGATTTTGATTGCTTGAAGATACTAGCTCATTCAAATCCATTCTTGCTGCCACAGCATGGCCTGTCATCAGTGAAAGGCTTATCTCCCTTTATGATGAAATCCCTGTTTCTGGTTCACGTTCACCTGGAAAGGAACTCTTCAGTCTTTACCTTCAAGGATAGTGTTTATTTCAGGTAAAGAGATTGGGCTTCAGATTTCTTTGAGGTGGTCCTTTCCATAGGGGGAAAATGTTTAAAAAAAAATAAAGACTAGCCTGTTTCCTCTATCTCCTATTTCATCACTTCATATTTCCTTATTGTTTTCCAAGTATTTATCACTATATCCTTTGCAATCATGCCACTTCCAGTTAAGAATCACATAACTCATGCTCTCCATTTATCTATTTTCTGTTTTTTTTTTCTTTTTAGTAGGAAAGAAAAGCAGTAAGGATCACACATATTAACAGAACACCTTTAATTGTATCTGATGATGTATATGGAAATCTCAGTGATATTGATGAAAAATGGAATTAAGTCTGTGTTCATATAACAGAAACTCATTTTAATTTGCAGATGACCTTTGGTTTCAAATATTTGCCATTTACCCTTGGAATAATATTAACTTTTTGATAATGATATAATATAAAAATGATATGTTTTAAAATTAATCTGTGACTTTGATCCTGGTCCTTAAAAGAAAAATGAAAAGTAGCAAAGCAAATGAGCAGGTAGCCTGTCCTTTGCATTTACAGTGTAATTTGTATTAAAAGTACCTGTGTCTGTGTTAGATCCTCTCCTAGATCATGAGTTTCTTGAAGATAAAGACTGTGTCTTGTTCATCTTCATATCTTCTTCATATATAAGCACAAGTCCCACACAAAGTAAGTTGAACATATGATAGCTGATGGATACATAGGTCATTAAGTTTTGCAAAACTCTTTACTTGCGTTTTTTAAGTTAACACTTTTTTTCCTGACCACCTCTTCCACAGACTCCTCACTGATCTCATAGATGTCCATGTCACAGATTATGGTCTAGAGGAATTCTGCTTTGTCCCCCTGCTTTGCTGACTATTGACTGTCCTTCTTTGAATATCATTTCAGGAAAATCCTGAGAAAAAATCTTCATTCTATTTTCTCTTCTTAGAATACTCCCACAACAGCTTCTTTATAAACCACCTGAAAGGTAATCTCTTCTCCATTGCCCTCTCCCCTCTGATTCTGGTTCACTGGCCATTGGCAATTCAATTCTGTCATTATTTCTGGTTGGAGTTCCAATCTATTCCCCTGTGGCCCTATTCACTATCACTATTACTATCCCTATAACATTCCTGATCCCAAGAGTCTACTGACACCAAGTTCAGAGTAGTATTCTCTATAGTACTTTGAACACTATATTTTGATTCTAGAAAGGTACTGTGCTCTAGTGGAAAGTGAACTACATTTAAAATCAGAGGATATGTGTTTGAATATTCATTCCACTGCAACCAATTTTCTATAATTGGGAAAGTCACCTAACCTTGTTGATTCCTAGGTTCTTCATCTGTAAAATAATATCAAAAGCTCATTCTATCTCTAATTTTTTTTCAATTAGAAGTCAAAATAATTAAAAGGTTGGACCACATTTCTTTTTTTCTAGGCAAACCTGGAAAAAGGGGAGATTTCCTTCAATAAGTAATCCAGAAGGGGTCTAACATGTAAGCTGTTTTAAGATACTAGTTTGTTTTTTCCTTAGGGGAAACTACTGCGGACCACTAAATTTAGCACCAATAATCACCTTACAACTTATAGATTTGTAGAAAACAAAGTCAGTCAGTCAATAAGCACTTATTAAGGTCCAAGCACTGTGCTAAGCTCGGGGTGGGGGGGGGGAGGGGAGAAATACAAAAGACAATTTCACCTCTCAAAGAGCTCACTTTCTAATGAGAAAGACAACATGTAAAAAACTGTAAATGAATGCAATATACAGGGGTTAATTTGAAGATAATCAAGGGAGGGAGAAGGCTCTATACTTAAGAGGATTTAGGAAAGGTTTCATGTAGAGAGCATGATATTTATCTAGAAGTGGAAGCAAGTCAGTGAGGCCTGGAGATGAAGATAAATAGGGAAAGATCTACAGGCATGAAGAAACAACTAGTGAAAAATCCTGGAGTTGGGAGATGTAAAGTTTGCTTTAAGTAACAGTGAGGAGGCCAATGTCACCGTATCACAGAGTATGTGTGTGTGTAGGGGGGAGTGATATGTGAGAATACTGGAATAATAGAAAAAAATTTACCAGGTTTATGATAATCTCTGTATTCCAAATGATGACTTTGTATGTGAATCTGGAGATGATAGAGAGTCACTAGTGTTTACTAAATGAGGAGGGTACTGTTATCAGATACCAACTTTCAGAGAATCAAACTGATAACTGAGTAGAGGATGGACTAGAAATGAGTTGATACTTGAGGCAGGCAGACCTACCAGACAGCTGTTGCAATAGACCTGGTACAAAGTATTAAGGGTTTATACCAGGTGATAGTGACAGTGACAGGACCTAT
This sequence comes from Pseudochirops cupreus, assembly GCA_028627135.1. Classification (NCBI taxonomy): domain Eukaryota; kingdom Metazoa; phylum Chordata; class Mammalia; order Diprotodontia; family Pseudocheiridae; genus Pseudochirops; species Pseudochirops cupreus. The sequence goes on from CM053580.1 coordinate 124,462,741, forward strand.
AGCAGGATCGATAGTTCTATAGTGTCAGAGGAACAAAATGAATGTATATAAGATCTGTTTGGAAGGTAAAATAAGAAAGATTTGGCAACCAATTACATATGGAGACAGAAATAGAATGAGGAGTTGAGGATAATACATGGGTTGTGAATCTGGGTTACTGGGAAGGTGAAAATAGACAGTATTAGTAAATTAGGAAACAGGGAGGTTTTCTTTTGTTTGGAGGGGGGTGTGATAATGAATTTCTATTTTAACTTGATGAGTTTAAATTGTCTGTGAATCCAGTGTGTAATGTACAATAGAATGATATAATAATAGAAGTCAGGAGACAGGTTAAGCCTGGAGAAGTTGATTGGTTAGCATAGAGATGACAATTGAATGAAAGAGAATTGAGGAAAGAAGGAAGGAAGGAAGGAAGGAAGGAAGGAAGGAAGGAAGGAAGGAAACAGGCTTTTATATAGTACATATTATGTTCCAGGTGCTATGCCGAACAATTTGCAAATCTTATCTTATCCTTACCACAGCACTTTGAGGTTGGCACTATTATTATTGTTATTTTGCACTTGAGGAAACTGAGAGAAGTAATGGATCATACATTTAGGAAGCGTCTGAGACTTAATTCAACTCATGTCTTCTTAACTTCACTTTCAATGTTCTATCAACTATCTAACTGCCTTGGTGATAAGATCATCAAGTGAAATGGTATAAAGGGAGAAGAAAAGAGGGTTCAGGACAGAGTCATAAGAGAGTCCCATAGTTCCACATAGCCGAGTTTTGACAAGGGAAGATAAGAGACACTATAAAGAGGCAAGAGACTCTAGAAAAGAGGATAATATAGAGTTGAATTGATTTACCAATGGGGATCAGAATAAAGGAGGGGGCAGAGAAATGGCAGAGAATGGGCTTTAAAAAATGACAGCAGAGCTCAGAATCATTAGAATGGGGAGATTAGATGAGGTTAAGGTTTGTTTGTTTTTTTTTTTTATTAAATTCTTTATTAAATTTTTTTGAGTTGCATCTTTTCTCCCCGTCTTTCCCCCGCCCACCACCCCAAAACAGCC
>CM053580.1:124464298-124488163 GCA_028627135.1 Pseudochirops cupreus
TTATATTAGTAGAGAGAGAGAAAAAGACAGAAAGAGAGAGTACTTATTTTCTCCCTCATTAGAATATTAGTTTCTTCTGAATAGGGATAATTTCATTCTTTATATTTGTATCTATAATCACCATAAAGTGCCGGACACAAAGAAGGCTCTTAATAAATACATGTTGAATATTTACTTATTGACTTTTATCAGTTATCTAGATCATTGAACTTATAGTCAGAAGACCCAAGTTTGAATTCTACTTTAGATACTTGTGACCCTGAACAAGTCGTTTGACTGCTCTCTGCTTCAGTTTTCTTATCCATAAAATGACAGGAACTCTAAGCTCCTTTCCAGGTCTAATTCTCTTATCCTATGATTTTAATTGAGGTTAGCATATGGGAAATGTACTGTTAGGATATACAGGGTGTGTGGAGCAATGAGGAGAGAGGAAAGCAAAGACAATTAATGACAAACATTATTAGATATCCAGCCTCTAAAAGTTACCTCTTCATACCTGAGGGGATAAGGCATCAACCACCCTTAGGGGATCCAAGTGACTCATGTAAATGATTTTGGGGGAAGTGACCCTAGAGAGTAGACTACAACAATAAATTTAAAAGATATAACTATGAGATGGTTGGGCTATACTATGAATGCAAGATAGGTTTCTCAAAAGAAAAACTATAAATATAATATTCTATTTCAATAATATGAATAATAAAAACCTTCTGATCACATCAATAGTTGCTGAATAGGCTTTTTGACAAAATTCTAAATGCACTTATCTTAAGAATTCTAGAAATATAGGAATATATGTACTTTTCCTTAATATAGTGATTAATATGTATGGAAATCCAAGAGCAATTATACATAATAGAGAAAAGAAAGTGATCTTTCTGGTAGGATCAGGTGCAAACCAGTAGTTGTAGTAGTAAGTAACTACTAGTTGTAGAAGTAAGGGGAAAAAAAAAATAGAGGAAATGAGCATAGGTAAAGACAGAAAGAAAAATTCCATCCAAAATAAATGTAGAAGCCATGCAATACTTGTCACTGTATCTTTTGCTAAGTATTATAGGTAAACATAACTGGAGCTGCCTGGATATTGTGAATCTTGTGAGGTAGTCACCAAACAGAAGAATGTGAGTGGGTGAGAAAAGGGAAGGGTTCTGTAGCTGAGAAGATCAAGTCTTTCTGGGCAAGGTCTTGGATTTAGTTCTTTGTATTGGAGAAGTCACAGTTAGCTTTTATCCACTGATTAGCATAGATCACACACACACACACACACAGACAGACACTTCCATATACACATGCACACAAGTTACAGTAGAACAGGCTTCAGAATGAATGCATAACCTAGAGGTGGTCAAAATCACTACGTGATATGCCAGCTATGTCAGGGGCCTCCCACTAGATTTCTTGATATTATGAAGACACAATGTTACAAGTGAATTATCCATTTGTTATTTCTCACTCTTACTCCATGATCAGTTCACCTCCTTATCTGGTCATACATCTCTTTCATGATATCTCTTACATAGCTTTGTGGGCCCAAATTGTAATTCCTTATTATGCCAAAATCTATTCCAACCATCAAATCTCTCTCTCTCTCTCTCTCTCTCTCTCTCTCTCTCTCTCTCTCTCTCTCTCTCTCGACTTATCTCTATTTTGATCTTTCAAAAGTGAAAGTATTTCACAATTTTCTAGGTTCGCTGCTTTTACTTATTCAGTTCCTGTCACACTTCATTGTCCATTTCATCTATCTGTCCGAGATATATGTACTGGTACTCCTCTTCTAGGTACTATCCATTCAAATGTCCATTATATTGTCCGTTAAATTGTCCACTATAATCTGGACAATAGGCATTCTTCACTTGTTTATATTTTCCACTTAGGCCAAATTCTTTTGAATGATTCTGAATTTCATTGAGGAGCTTATGCAGTGTCCTAAGGTTTGATATGTACAACACGACCTCATACATCAACAAATACTTGGACTGTTGCCTCTAGAGGAAAACTCTCTGACTCTGTATTATGGTATCCACATTCTTCATGACAGTAGCAATCTCTTAGGGCAGTCAAATATATCCCTGTTTTATACCTCACTTCTTGTAAACGACCAAGTAATATTTTCAAACAAAGTGTTTTTATTGTTGAATTTTTTAAGGAATATTTTATTATCCTTAGATAGACATGGATTACACCTTATAGGAAAATACTTTTTAAGGCTACATTTCATTCCATAAATCAAATACTTTCTCATAATAAAACAAAACAATAATCACAATGAGAATTTCTTTTACCTGCAAATTTCAATCCAATAGGTAGGATATGGTCTGGTGTAGAACATTGCTTGTTCCACCCCTAACTCTCTGGACTTTCTCTACCATGCCACAGAAGCCCCCTGAAAGTTCTCTTTGCCTCTGAACTTCTCACAATAGAGATAGTGTCTCCACTCTTAAGGACTAATTCTCTGATTCCTCTGGTTCTTGTCTGGACCAATGATTGTCTGGTTCTTCTTTGAACTTCAATTTTGAGGAAAACACCCAGGTCAGCCATGTCTACAGTCCTCTCTAGACAGTCCTCCTCCATTTCTCTCACAATTTTCTTTTATGTGATGTGTTCCTTCCCTTTCTAGAATGTATATGCTTTGAGGACAGAGACTGTCTCTTGCTTTGTATTTGAATACTTAGAGCTTAGCAAATGCAAATACTTAATAAATATTTTTTATTTGACTGCAAATTTGGTGCTAAGAGTTAATAAATCCAGCAATGGGTCAGAGCAAAAAAAAAAGTCTACCAATTGGTATACATTATACCTTAATTAAGTCAGAGATAGGGGAACATGCTATGATCCAACAAGATACTTCCACATGGATGCATGTTTTCCTCCACTAGGAGTCCCTGGAAATTCTGTGAAAAAAGAAGCAAATTTTAGATAGAGTTGTAAAGGTTTGTATGAACTAACGTATTGCAGTCAGTAAATCTAGAAGAATAATTTATGCTATAATATCAATCTTAAAAAGAGAGAATTTTAAAGCAATTAACTGATCAAAAAAGAGTTAAGCAGAATCAGAATAATGTATATAGTAGCAACATTGTAAAGACAAACAGCTTTGAAAGCTGTAATAACTATGCTTGATTCTGGAGGATAATTGACAAAACAAACTATCCACCTATGAAGTGGTAGTGGATTCAGGGTGCAGAGTAAGACTTTGAAAATGACAAAGGATAGAATTTGTTTTACTGACTACGTGTATTTGTTAAAAGGATTTTATTTATAATTTTCTTTTAAAAATCAGTTGGGAGTAGCTAGGTGGTGCAGTAAATAGAGCCTTGACCCTGGAGTCAAAAAGACATGAGTTCAAATGTGGCCTCAGACACTTGACATAGTGATTAGCCATGTGACCTTGGACAAGTGACTTAACCACAATTGCCCTGCCTTCCCCCCTCCAAAAAGCAAAAACAAATTAAAATAAAAATTAAAAATTTGGTGGAGTTGGGAGAGAGAGAAAATAAATTTCTATTAATTAAAAAAATAAAACTTAAAAAAAAAAAGAACGGGGGCAATACAGATCTAATGATATAGTGAAGCTAATAGTTCCAAGCTAAAAGGAAGAAAGAAAAGAAATAAGCCATTTATTAAGTGCTTACTAATATGGCAGCTACTATGCTATGTATGCTTTTAAAAAATATATATACTACACATATTATCTCATTTAATCCTCATTGCAACTTAGAAGAAGTTTCTATTATCCTCATTAGACAGATGAGGAAATGGACACAAGCAGAATTTAAGTGACTTACCCCCAGTCACACAATCAGGAAGTATCTTAGACTCTATTGGAATTCAAATCTTCCTAACTCCAGGCCCAGTGTTTCATCCATCTTGCTAGCTAGGCTCCTCTGTAGCAACTTCTCCAGGAAAGTAAGGATGGTCTACCAACTAAAGTCTTTGGTAGCAAGAATGAATGCTTTGAACTATTTCTGTGTACTTTGAAAGCACGGGTGGAAGTTCAGGATAAGAAAAGTTTGGAGAAGGCTCCTACCTTCCTACTAGATAATGTTGAATGACATTGATTGCTTTTTTTACTCAGATTGAGTAAATTTGGTTGAGATAACGGATCCTGAACAATGATATATTACCCTCTCCCAAGGCTAATGGCTCTTGTCCCCTGAGATCCTGCCTTCTTGACATCATCTTTTCCTCAGAACATAAATGATTAGTAAATAATATCGGACATCCTTCAGTATTTTGAATTAGGTCATCAACAATATTTGAAATTTTTCAGAGAAAGAAGGTAAGTTAAATCTTACTATCTACATAGACTGATCTCTCTACCCCTAGTACTTGACTGTGAGTAATTAAAGTCAGTGACTTATTATCTCTCAGCTCAACCAAAGGTCAAGTATGACAAACGACTTGTAAAAGGTTAAAATACTTCCAACTGATGATAGTAAAGAACTGGTTTGCTTTCTTTTTTTTTTGTCTTGTAATTATCCATAATTTAAAAAATACACACATTATATACATACATTCATTGTGTGTACATATATCTATATATTTTTTCACTTGTGTCATAAAACACTACTTTTTGGAGGGTGATAATCATCTATAAACAGTAAGGACTTGCAAGATCATGTTTGCTTTAGCTGATAAAGGGTAGATTTTTTTGGTTTTGTCTCTAATTTTTGAGATGGATAGATTTAGAGAAATAATTGATCCCCAGGAGTTGAGGGAAATGTAGTAATTTACCCTAACAATTCTACTAACTAAAAATAACTCTACTTTTCTTTCCTGGTTTATGACATTGGCAGAGCCCCTTGAGTGAATTATTGCTTGAGATTTGACCCTCAGTCATTTATCACTGTTTATATTGCATTTAGTTTGAAGTTTATCATTATTATTTTAATATTTTTGGACAGAGATATTGGAAAGGCAAAAAACTTATGATGCCTCTTCTTTTTAGTTCTATGAGCTGTTTGGGCACCGGCTAATGTGATTCCAAACATTGGTATATAAGAAATGCAGGGGAAAATTAGCTTATGGTTTTGGCTTCATTTAAAGTTGTTTGGCTTCACTTATAAATACTTTTTTAAGAGATAAGATATTCGGCTAACAAATGTTTGTCCCAGAAGGGAGATTATGCAGATGATGATTATTGCACTTGCACAAATTTAATAAATGCTTAGTCTAGCTCCCCTCAGTGCTGAATGGACTAAAATACAAATCAAACCCCAGGGTGTTTCTGAGCATGCTGAAGGACACCTGATACCATTCAGTCATCATTTATCTTCTTTAGTGTCTCAACTTTGTGAAACTTGCGGAAATCCAAAAAGAAAGCAAGTTAGGAAAGGGATAATTGTCTGGGTCATATGGGCTTGCTACTCTTCTTTATAAGCTGTCAGCAAATGTGCTCACAAGCTCATGAGTAGCTGTTTATCCTTCATTTGAGCCTTCCATCAGAGGTACTTCATCCTCCTTTTTTGTCCAAGTAAAATTCAGACTCTTTCTGAAGAAATTATTTCCACTTGTAATGAGACCTAAAATGATATTGGGAGGTAATTATTCTGGCAAGGCAATAAGAAAAGAAGCCTCACTATTTTCTGGATGTTTTCTGAAAGTAGGTTATCAAGGGCCATCTTTCATGATTAGGAAGACATGTTATCATCTATCAATGGTACTCTATACAAAATAGAAAGGTATATGTACGTCTGATCTGATATACCCCTCCTCTCCTGTTTGTTGCATGGAAATATTGTAGTTTGTTGATAATGAAAATGGTTCAGTATTCTTAAACTGGAAAGGCACTATTACCTTTGTAAATCATATATATATATATATGTATATATATATATATATATATACATATATACGTATATACATACACACATACATACATACATACATTCATACATATGTTCATACATATATTTTTCCCCTGTTTTGAATTCTTGGCCGATTCTTGTAGATAGCTTTGAAATGCTATTCACCTTCTAAACAGTTAAATTCTTAATCCCCAAATAGTCACAGGCCTTATGGTATCCTCATTTTTCTCAGAAGATCAAGAAATAAAAACTACTGCCAAGAGCCTCCTAAAATGGAAAAGTAAACACAAAGCCGGAGTTTAAGAGGAGAGACTACAAAACAAAGCTTCCTAACAGTAAATTTTCAAGTGGTTTGCAACTGTCTCATCTCTATGATTAAGTTATTTGTCAGCTAAAATGTGTTGTTTCTCTGTAACAGAGGAGTGCTGATTTGTAAGCAATTACAGCTTTCTGGAGAAGTCATTTTGTGACTGTTGAGATGGCCCCTGATAATACCTAAACTTGCTTTTCTCTTTTTTTTTTGGTGTTAGACTTTAATCAAGAATTCTGTAGTTGTGTTCTTTTTTTTGGGGGGGGGGAGATCGTGATCTCTTTTCTTGCCCTTTTAGGTAAGAAGGGTGGAATGAGATAATGGCAAGGGGACCTAGGATGCACTGAGGTGAATTGCAGAGTTTATCTCCCCTGGGAGCAGAGTTTTCTTAATCCTCCAATTGCCAATGTTGACAAACTACTTATATTGAACTACTTTACATATATTTGTGTTTATTCACTTAATATTTAAACTGTATATATTTATAAATGTACTTATCTCTTATTGGAATGCAAGTGTTTTCTGGTAGGAATTGTTTTACTCTCTGTATGTAGATCCTCAGTGCCCAACATATTCAATAAATACTTAATTGATTCATTGATGTGCAAGAAAAGCAATTTATAATGCTAGAGATTTGATTTTCCCTTCTAACATGCTAGATTAACTATAGAAGCTACTTGTTGTCCTATCATAAATATAATTTTTCATCTATTCACCTTAGCCATAACATAAAACCAACATTTTATTTGTTAAGATTTAAAAAAAAAATTCCCTAGTTTGGTATTCCTCAATATAATAATTTTATAAAAAAAAATATATTTTATTGCTCATTCTAGAAAAACTCAATTAGTTTAGATTAATTTGTTTTTTTGCTTTTTTTAAAATAATCACAGCAGGTCAAAGGTTGAAAATTAATCAAATTACTTAGTACATCCCATTATGATTGTATTGAGGTCCTATATTCAGAACTATTGGAATAGGAGACACAAAAATCATTATACTAGTTTCCCCAAGTTGTTTCTCTTAGTGAGAATACATTAGACATGAAAATGTTGCAACTAAATGGCTATTATATCCCATTTTCAAAAAATGGACACAAAACATTCTGCACAGAGACACAAACCTCCTAAGGATGTGATGAAGAGGTTTAGATGGTTTACTAGTCAAAGTGAATGACTGAACAACTTTAAGTGAAGTAAAAAGCATTCTTAGCAGTATGGTAACTTCCTACTGCTGAATGCTGACAAAAAAGTCATACAAATTCTAAAGGAAATGGAACATCATAATCATTTTACTATATTAGAAATATGTAACAGTAATTAATTTAGAAGGTACTTAAGGGCTAAATACAGAAGGTGTGAACTCTGTCTCTCCTGTGAAAGAGGCAGAAGGTATGAATTCAGTCTCTTGTGTGAACAGAGGGCATCAACTCTGTCTCCTGTTGCTGACATGGCAGGAGGGGGTTGGCTGAAACAGGAGGCCAGTGTGTGTATATAAGAAGAGCTCTAGAGACAGAGTGACAAAATCAGGAATCTTACACCTGGTGGCTCCTGGTAGAGGAAGCAGAATTGTTCCAGCATCTGAGAGCTGGGCTTGCAGGACTGAGAACTGAGTTGGAGGAAGAAGGATTGTCTCAGCATCTGGGAGCTGGACTGCTGGACTGAGAACTGAGTTGGAGTTTTATATGAGACCAGAATCTGGTGAAGGCCTCCTGGAAGGCTGAGATTTCTCCTGGGTCCTAGGGCCAGCTGAACTGCTATAGGACTGAAGAAGCATGACCAGGATAAGACTTTGTTTGTTCATGGTTTGGTTGATCCTTGAGCTCCCAGCAACAGAAGTAGTGAAGATTTTGAGATGTGCCAGACCCTGTGAACTTCAGTGTGTACCAGGGACTGCCCACAGGACTGGACAAGAACCTGGAAGCTGTCTGCCTCTGAATCCAGATGACTGTTCGGTGGATTCAGATAGGAGCTGGGACCATGGAAGAGGATCCAGGTAATCTGAGAGACCACCCCTAGTCAAGATGAAGAAAAGGCCTCTCCTTGGATATTGAATGAGTTTACTGGACACCAAGGGGTGGAGGGTTTGTGTGGTATTCTAATGATTGTGTTTAGTGACTGATTGCTAGATAAGTGACTGATTAAGTTAATCTATGGTTGCCCCATAAGTGGAAGATTGATTATTGTATTATGAATTAATTGAATGATTAAGTATTGATTATTGTATTGTGAATTGATTGTGAATGTTTTCCTTGATTTGTAATGGAATAGAGTGTTCACTAAACTGTGTAATCAGAATCTTAAAAGCTGTTCACAGTAGCAGTCTTTTGCGAATCTGTACTACCACCGTAATACTAAAATTATCCTATAGAATAAAATCCTCATTGATTTTAATATTCATGACAAACCTATCAGATCCTTACAATATTTTAAAATGGAAAGTTAGGATCTTGGATATGACCCAAATGCTATGGAAAGAAGAAAAACCAACAAATCATTGCAAATAATTAGTTCCTCCTTAATGTATAAAATAAGACTTGAAATTTGCTCAAGGGCTAGCAAGGGAAATACAAAAAGCATCCCAGATGGCATACCTTCAGGTTGAGTTCCTTTATTGGAAGATGAGGACTCCACTCTCTCTTTTGATACTAGTTACCCATATATGACCTGGCATAAAGTTACTTAAACTTGAAGAACCTCAGATTGCTGCTCTATAAAATCAAATGTTGTACTAGATTGTATATAAAGTTCTTTCTATCTGACAATCTATGATCCAAAATTGATTTTCTTAGCTAGATGTTCTTGGTTCAAAATTGTTCTCTGATGCTTTGGGTAAAATAATATTCTTAATCTACCATTTGGGCAAAATTATTTAGTTTTTCTGATTCTCACTTTCCCTAAGTATATAAGATATGAATTAGACTAGGTAGCCTCTAAGTCATATTCCAACTCTAGATTTATGATCCTATGATGCTAATTACCCCTCATATGTGGCATACTTACTATTTTTTCTCATTTTGGAAGGGAAGAAGGAAATCACCTGTCTTCCTATTTTGTGGCCTGAATCCTTTAACAAAATTTCAATTGATTAATTTTACAATTCCTGTAAGAATAGCACTTACTTCACCTTGTAGAAAATTTCTACCTTAGTAAAATAAGCAAGGTAGCAAGGAAAATGCTGAGACTTCATTGGCTACCAAAACATTTGCATGAATTGCATCACTGAATGAGACATTGCTTGATTATAGCAAGGAACTGTAGCCACTAGATTTATTCTATATGGGTGAATTCATAAATCTCAAGACAATATATTTATAAAGCATCTGTGAGTTATGTTACTTGACAATGCACCTATCTTCCAGGATACTCAGTATTGAGCAAAAAGACCCCTTTGAATTTCTTGTGACCCTTATTTCATTTCATTGATACAGAAAATAAAATGAGGAGGAGCAGCTAGGTGGTACAGTGCATAGAACACTGGCCCTAGAGTCTGGAGGACCTGAGTTCAAGTCTGACCTCAGACACTTAACACTTAACTAGCTGTGTGACCTGGGGCAAGTCACTTAACCCCAAATGCTCTGTCTTCCCTCCTGCAAAAAAAAAAATCAATTTGAATATGAGACTATATATTGTATAAACACAATCTGGAGATGTCAGGAAATATAATAACCAATCATTCTGGGGCAGCTAAGTGGCTCAGTGAATAGAGCACTTGCCTGGAGTCTGGAGGACCTGAGTTCAAATCTGACTTCAGACACTTAACACTTACTAGCCATGTGACCTTGGGCAAATCTCTTAACCACAATTGCACTGCCTTTCCTCCTCCAAAAAGAAAAAAAAAGGATAAGAAAACGAGAACCATGTAAGATTAACATATCCTGTCAGCTATAATAGTTGAATTTTGGCATTGCATTTTTTTTCTTTTATGATCTGAAGCTAAATACCCTACTTCCTGCATATAATTAGAGTGAGGTTTTTTGACAGGCTTATTACATCAACATTAACCTTCAGATCTTTTCCTAATCATGCCTCATTTTATGGCAGAATGAATATCTTTCAAGCATCATAGTATCATGATGTCATCTATTCCAAAATAGATGGGAGGAAAAAAGCTAAAGTAAAATTCTATCCATTTTGCAGATGAGATAAATGAGGCACATGCACATTTGCAAATAAGTGTAAGGCTTCACAGCATTTTAGTGACAGAAAATATAGGCTTTAGACAGGCTAAATCACTGATCTTGAAACCTCAACGTTATACTCTTCTTAAATACAAAAAGAGTACTTTGAAGAACATTCTGTCTCTGTTGCATCCTGGCTCCCTAAACTACCCTGAATCATTTACTCTGTTTACACAGAGCACTGTTCTTGATCCTCACAATCCCCAGCATCACATCATTTACTTTAAAGAGAGCAAAGAGGGGAGTAAAGAAGAGAGGAACTGGAATGACTGAGGCATATTGAAATTAGCAAGTAATAGTTATAGCCCCCAAAGCATGTGGAGGGCAGCATCCCACTAAAACTACTTGATCCAGGAACTTAGCTTTCCATGTAATTTTATAGGTCATACATAATTATTATAATGAAACAGGACTGATTTTTCCAATCTACAAATACGATTCAATTTCTTTAATTTCCAGGCACGCCACATAGCTTATGTGAAAGAGTGAGATAGAGTCCTATTTGTCAAAAAAGGAAGTTTTCAGAAGTTGGATCACTGGAGTTGGCTTTTGAACAATCACTCATTCTACTGTCATACATTCTAACACTCATTCAGGATATTTGTGTCCTGAGGTTTCTCTATTATTAATTAATTAGTAAAAGAGAAGAAACAGAACAAACAACAGTATTCCTTTTATGCTGGCATGATCAAAAAGAATTCCTATGGTCTAACAAGATTATTGAGTATTGAGGAAAATCAACAAAGCTAAACAAGGCAGATGCTAAAATCTCTTTTCCTGAAACTTAGGAAACTACAGCATACAAAAGATACTTTTCCTTGTTTCAAATGATTCTTCAGAGTAATTAAAGGTGTACATCTAGTGTTTTTAAAATGTAGGTACAAAGTCAAGATAGATGCAATATTTCTTTTGTAGATGATAATGGGAATTACGTGGGTAGATGCTTTTGTGTCTACATGCCTCTGAGCCCTTCTCTGAAGTCATAGTGTACACAGAGTAAGTACTGATAAGTTAATTTCTAAATCTTTAGGTGCATATCCAAAATTTTCCAAGCTCCTCTTCAAACGTGCTGATACATGTTTTCCTCCCTCTGTGTGGGATTCCAAAATATACCTGCAACTCACTTCACTATATCATCAGCCCTGAAAGTATGATGCCTTTAGCTGCTCTGTGGGGTTTTGTCCTGTTATTTGTGTATCTCACTTTAGGGTTTTTAGGCATTTAGGTGTATTAGCTCTAATTTTAACTCAAAAACTAATTTCTTTTTGGTGACATTCCATGTATTTGTGAAAGTTTTCAATTTCAGTTTCTACCGATATGAATTCATAATGAAGAAATGAAAGCCAAGTACTTTGCAAATCTCAATCTTTACATAAATGTCAATTCTATTTCCAACTGATCTGAAAGGGGGAAGAGAAAAGGGAGGGATGAAATGAATACAAAGAATTACAAAATAGCTTAGCACTTGTACTAAGTCATAGAATCATCTACCAAGAGCTTGAGGTCCAACTCTGTCATTTATAATAGAGAAATTAGGGCTAAGAGGGTTTAAGTGATTTGTCCAAGGTTAGATTGAGAAGTGGCAGAGTTTGGGAACTGAGGTTCTTGGACTCCAAGGAGAGTAAGTTGCATTTGAAGGTAAAAATTTTAAATATTAATATTAAACTGAACCTCTTAAAAGGAAGAAATTGTCCTAAAATAAAAGATAGATATAAGATTTAAGTGAAAATGTCAGTTTTAAAAGTGATAGCCAGGGTATAGTTAGAGGCTGAGATATGTAAGGTGGGCCAAATGCAGAGAGATGTGATTTATTTGAACCGAGTTGAAACATGTGTCCAGACAGTTGTAAAAAGCGATTGATTTTTGATTAATTGTGGTTCAAACTTCACATAGTTTGCACATTGTGGCAATCAGGACCTAAATTCAACTTAAAGATTACCAAGCACTTAGAATAAATTTCAAGCATTCACTCCACTTCTCAACACACACACTCACACACACACACTCACACACACACACACACCACACACACACACACACACACAATTTTATAGAACCAAAGGGCTTATTACTACATTATACTATTGATGAGATTACCTAACTGAAAAGAGTACTGAAGTTAAGCATTTTCTTCATAAATAACATTAGCTCAATAGCCAATCATTTCTTCTCTTTAAAGTTTTTTTCTTAATTAATATGAGAAGCAATTGCCTGAAAGATAGTAGAAATAAACTTAAAATATTACTTTTATTATTTCCTCTTCATTTTTATTGAAGAATTATATAGTTACAACTAATCCCAGGTCAGCAATATAATCTTTCAGCACTGTCCCTCCTCAAAATTAATTCCTATGAGAATAAAACCAGATTATATTCAATGCAATCTGATTGAAAAAGGTGACTATTTTAATTAACTGCCCTAGAGAGAAGCTTTGCAAGACAGGGGTATTTAGCTCAAGTGGCTTGAAGAGGTCTTAAATTATCCAGGCAACTGAGTTTTCGTTCTTTTTGTTCCATATTGAAAATCTTTTAACGACGAAACACACCCACAAACTTGGACTTTAGACTCCAAAAACAGCAGGGGGGAGATCTGTAACTGATGTAATCTTCCTTCCCATATGGGCAGAATCATTACAGACTTTCTGAGAAACATGCATATGCTAAAAGGGTGAGAGCAAATTAATCAGAATGACTAGCCTTGGTGAGGCCAACCTCTTAGTGCTCCAGAGGAAGGAGTAAGGAGTGAGGCCACGATTGAAAGATTAAAAAGGAGAACAAAAGGGTCTTGGGGATTTTTCTAAGTTTCTTTTACAGTGAACCAGTCCAAATGCCAGCACTATGATTTCTAAGAATTCCCATCACACGGAGTAATAGGTTGAAAATCAGCTGCCCTGATGGTTATTCATGATCTGTTTTAGGGCAGTCAATTCATCTATCTTTAAGTAACCTAAAGAGTATTGGTTACAAATCCTAATGAGGGCACTCATCTTAAATTCACGCCCAGTTTATATCAAAAGTTATTTAATATAATTCAGTTTGCTTTTAACCGTCATTATCTTGTTCTCATCTATTAATGTGGGGTACATAAAATAGTTATATTCGATTTTCTATGACAGGAGTTCTCAATCAGGGGCAATAAACTCGTTATAGGGAGATACTGGGGATCTACTAATTGTTCAGAAAAAATAAAGTTTTATGTGTGTGTGTGTGTGTGTGTGTGTGTGTGTGTGTGTGTGTGTGTGTGTGTGTATCTTTATATTCCTTAATTTGAAACTGAAATTTAGGATTTTAAAAATTATAATAATAAGCAACAAATCACAGTAGTATTAAGAGGACCTGTGATTGTCTCACCAATAATAATAATAATTGATGTATCCCATTACAATCATAGATATTTAAAATGATCATTTATACTCATTAATACTTTGAAATTACTATAGTTATGAGAATCATCATTTTATCATGCAGAATGGCAGACATCCAGTATACAAATTGGATTTAAATATAATTTATTTCATTCGTAATTTGATGCATTTGATGCCTTTAAAAGCATTTCCTAAACAGGGGTCTACAGGCCAAACTAGATTCTAAAGGTTTGAAAGACACACACACAAACACAGACGTCAAGAACCTTTGTTCTATTGACTATTGCTCTGATGGGTAAGGAGATGGCTTTTGGTGGGTATTAGGATGATGATGATTCTCATTTTCCTTGACAAGACAGCCATGGGGCAGTGGATCAAGAGCCCACTTCAGTCTCAGGAAGACCTGCATTCATCTTCTGTCTCTAACACAGTCTTGCTCTGGGAACCAGACTAAGTTATTTGAATTCTCAGTTCCTGCAGTCATTCTGTAAGATTCTAAGTTTGATCCCAGGGACTTATCTACATTGAGAGTCCGCATATTAAAACTTCGATGTAGCAATAAAATCTCAGGTCTAATGGAAAAAAAACCACACCATTATTACTTTGTTTTTGTAAATAAGTATATAAATAAGCAAAGTCTTTCATTAAAATACTACTCTTATGCCTCATTGAGGTATGGAGGTGGTACTATGGTTTCTGAAGGCTATGTCCATATTGGGAAAACATTATCAAATGCTACCAAAAAATAATGATGGGAATAAAGTTCTTTTGTTATACTTACTATCTAGCACCCAAGCTAATTTTGGAGAGTTTCAGCAGGAGGTTGAGAGGAAGATGATCAAAACCCATAAAGCTTCCAGGACCATCTATTACATTAGAGCAAAGTTAAAGTCTCCATCAGAGGAGAGGATATTCATTGTAAAAAATTCATGATATCTTTGATGTATTCAACCTAGCCACTACATAAACTATTATTATTAAAGTAATGGGGATGCAATGAAAGGCAAAGGATTGCTAGGGACTCACAGTTTAAGGGAGACAACATGCATGCAACTATGCGGATAAATTGGAAAAAGTCAACAGTGGGAAGACAATATAATAGAGGGTTCCCTAAAGCATTTTGAAGATATATATGAAACATTGCAATATAATATTGAACAATATAATTCAAATTATTATAGGACAAATCATTATTTTGCAGTATTACATCGCATATATATATATGATATATACATATGTATGATAGTCCTAAGGTAACTTGTTGAATTTCCTAACTCTGATAATAGATGCAATATATTTGTCTTTCTTTTCACATGATTCAAAACATTTAAGAAACTGGGAAGGACAAATAAATAGTGAGGATTGCTATATTTTGAGTACCTCATTAAACACTAAAATTCAAATTACTTTAAAACTATGGAAACTACATTCCCTAAAGGTTAAAGTACTTGGAGAGTTATACATTTAGATAACTTAGGGATTATAATATCTTAGAGAAAATCTAATTCAGTTCCCTCATTTCTCTTTATAATAAAACTGAAGTCCAAAAATATTACAAGCCTAAACAAATATTGAAGGGTAATTAAGTGGCACAAGGGATTGAGTTCCAGGTCTAGAGTCAGAAAGACTCATCTTTGTGCGTTCAAATTTGTTCTCAGATTTTTATTAGCTGTGTGACCTTGGACAAGTCATTTAGCCTTGTTTGTATGTTTCCTCATCTGTAAAAGGAACTGGAGAAGGTAATGGCAGACTATTCCAGTGGCTTTGCTAATAAAACCCCACCTCACAAAATGTTGTACAAGGCTGAACAACAAAAACAAAAACATCAGTCATGAAGGTGGTAAATTACAAAGTCCGATTCAACCTCTAGTTTCAAATGCAATCCAGAGCTTGGTCTCTGGATGCTCAACCAAAAAGCAGCACCTCTCACTGCAATCATCATTCTAACTTTC
The DNA here is from genome assembly GCA_028627135.1 of Pseudochirops cupreus. NCBI lineage: Eukaryota > Metazoa > Chordata > Mammalia > Diprotodontia > Pseudocheiridae > Pseudochirops > Pseudochirops cupreus. The sequence goes on from CM053580.1 coordinate 124,479,912, forward strand.
AATTTAGAACCCTGTGATTATGTTCATGGGTACAGATTAACTGTTGGAAATAGTATATTTAAGTATTTAATCAGGATTAAATGATTTGCTTTATTGATCTCTATTGAGTCCTAATAGTACCCTTTCTCAATTATTATAAGATAATCAACATGTTATGGAATCTCATTCATTCATCCAGCAGATATTTCATTGCATACTCAGTGTAAAACATTCAAGTGGGTGCAATGATTGGCCATCATTATGATGACAAATTAGAGGCTTTTGGTTTCTAACAACTTCCATAGTTTCTGAAATGCTGCGGGGGGGGGGGGGGGGGGGAGCCATTCATGTATTGACAATGGTGGGCAATCCCTTATGTATGTTCGGGAGGTGCTTAGTTAATGTACTATCTACCAGAATATCGATAGTTAAACATCGGAAACTGCTAAGTGAAAATGTTGAAAATTATTCTAAAAGAAGAGGCGTGTTAACATCTGCTTTGCTCCTGCAGCCTAAAGACCCTGGAACTTTTCCTTTTGACAGGCCTCTGAAATTTCCTTTATGGTTGTCTTCTCCATCATAATAGGAGTTCCTTGAGGGCATAGTCTGTCTTAACTTCTTTATTTGTATTCTTAGTGCTTAGCACAGAATTTTGCACACATTGAACACTTAATAAGTACATTAATAATTTATTCATTCATTTATTTGCCAGGTAATAAAAGAGTACTCTCTATCTTCCTTACTCCTAATAGGAAGGATGCACAGAAGTCAAAGATACTATCCTGACTGCACCTAATTTTGCAGGACAGCTAGGTGATATAGTGGAAGACCTAATTTCTAATTTGGCCTCAGATACTTACTAGCTGTGTGACCTTGGGCAAGTTTACTTTACAAATTGAATCTCTTTGCCTCAATTTCCTCATCCATAAAATGAGCAGGAGAAGGAAATGGCAAACCATTCCAGTATCTTTGTAAAAAATAAAATAAAATAAAACAAAAAGGGGAACACAAAACCTGAAAACGCTGAAAATACTTTGCTCAAGTTTTTATTTTATTATATTTTTATTTTGGGGGGACAGGGAGGAAAGGAGTGAGGGAGATGGGATAAGAGCTGGATCAATTAAAGAACTCCCAGTAAGGAAACTTCATCTAGCAAATCAGATTAATGACCATTCTGCCAGTTTAAAAGTTTTAGTATTCTTCTTAGGGAACAAAGGTTTCAGTAAGTTTTCAAGGGTGGCAAAGTGAGTGTGAGTCAGGAGTAGGATTTGATACTAAATCTTCCTAAGTTTGAAGTCACTCTGCATCTTGTAAGTACAGCTTCAGAGTATTCAAAATTTAGTCTAGGCAGGGGTGGGGAACGGTAGCCTTGAGGCAAATTTGGCCCCTTAGGTGCTCAAGTGCAGCCCTTTGACTAAATCTAAAAGTCACAGAACAAATCCCCAGGATAAAAGGATTTGTTCTGTAAAACTTGGGCTCAGAGGGCCACACCTGAGGACCTGGAAAGCCACATGTGGTCTCAAGACTGCAGGTTTCCTACCCCGGGTCTAGGTCATAAAATTTCAGTAAATGACTACTACCCTTTGGCATTTTGTGGATTACATTCCATCAACTACTCTTCTATTTCAGATATGTCGTTTATGAGGAGAATGAATGGACTTTAAAGTTCCAAGGTGTGGATGTCAGCTTACATTTCTTCTGCTGAAAATGTTTTATCTATGAGTACATTAAGATAAAAAAAAAAGATTCCAACCTAATAGTTTCTTATATCCCTATTATCCAAGTGGAAAAATAAACAAAATCAAGGTTAGCTCTATAGTACTAAATAGCAATGAACTTTAAGAATAGGAAGCATTCAAATTGTCCCTCTCACCTAGGAAGGATAAAATACACTTATATTGTTGTCTTTTCATAGAGCTGTTCATTGTAAATGTTGAATTCACTTTTTTTTTGCTTCTATGAAGCTGCCCAGTTCACAGGCAGCTTAAAATAGAACCATCCCTGATAGCTGTAATTAGTTTCATAACAACTCTTCCTGCTGCCACTCCATAAATGAGGCAGCAAGTCCAACTTTTAACACAGACATGTCACTAATTAGCACAGCGCTAAACCAAGTCCAATAGTGCTATAATGAAGGAAAGAGAATTGGGGGACTGAGTTCATTTTTCCATTTGTGTCTTGGAAGCAATCCATTTTAATCTGCATGCAAAGGTCGACTTTTGAAGGAATAATCACACTTTGTTTTTGTCCATCTGGATTGGGCTATAAATATGCCTTCCAGTTTTCATACTGCTAAGTTGCTGGGATAGCACTCAATGTCAGAGTAATTATTTAGGAAGTCCTCTATGGGTGATTAACTTGAGGACATTTATCAAATTTAATGCCGTGATGTAAAAATGTATATTTGAAAAGGTAGAAATAATTTCTATGCTTTTGATTTTGGTGGATGGTTTGAAATTTTAATTTAAAAAATCTAAATGAAAGGTCTTATCACTGTGCATCACAAAGTCAGTATATTTCTTGCCTTTGATTTTTTCCTTCTTTTCCTTCCTTCTTTTTTTTTTGATATACCAAGGAGGAGAACCCTGAAATAATAGGGAAAAAACAGCCAGATCTCTATAGTATTTTTAATAATTTTTTTTCTTCTTTTCCTCCTGTATTTAGTGCTGAAGGATTTTACAACATGATACATAATCATTTGGGGTGTGGGATTTCTGCTTGTTACTATTTACAGTGTCAATGTTCACATTTCATTGATATTTCTCCCCCTTATCCAAACATAAATGTTAATTGAAATCTAAGTCAATTTGCACTTAGAGTTGGCAAGATAGCAACACCAGCTCATATACAGAAAGCACAAGGCAAAGGCTGTTGACTGAATTTCTTACTCTTTCTTCTCTGGCACCTCATATCTGCCATCTTACTTCAATTGTTTGGAAGCCAGTTACATCCTTCTAATTTTCAGAGGCAGATGGAAGTTAGAGTGCAGAAAGCAGTTGAAGTGGGTACATTAAATATATATAAATATATAATTGTATAAATGATATGTATGTTAAAGTTATTCATATTTTAGAATAAAACATAATTAATATACTTTGGAAGGAAACTAAGAATAATTTCTATTAAAATAAATGTTTTATGATGTTTTGTTGTATGGCATACTTAATTTTCTAATATGTAGACAGAGGATTTATTAAGTCCTTATTATATACCAGACACTATTCTAAGCTCTGGGGATATAAGTAAGCAGGAAAGTGCCTGCCCTTAAGAATTTATACTCTAATTGGGGAAGACAAAACATGGCAGATAGATTCTTGGCTGCATAGTGTAAAGTAAGGTGGAAAGTGGCATGTAGGCTAGTAACATAACACAAAAACTTACTTATTTGATCTGGGATGCCCAAGGGAGGAAGGAAACCAGGTTACTATATTAGTGGGGTTCAGAAGGTAGACATGATGGTCCAAAGACATGGATTAGACTACATGATATAGAAATTATTTTGTATTTAGATAGTAGTAGAAGTAATCTTTTTCTTCAACCCCTTCCCCCCCAAAATGGATGTTTAATGCTTAAGATGTTTTATAATTCTTTGTGCTTATTTGTGAGAAAAATATCAATTTCAATTGTACTCTTCATAACTTAATCCTCCCAATGCAAACAAACAAACACACAACAACAAAAAACCTAAAAGAAAAACCTATGAATTTACATATTTGAAAAAATAATGAAGGAAAATGTGCCATTAATGAGTCAATCAACTCATTTCCATTAAGTGCTTATTTTGTGCCAGGTATCACATTAGGCAATGTGGTAAGAAAGACATACGAAACTTTTCTCTCTAGCAGTTTTCACTCAATTTGTAGAAACAACATATGTATTTATAAGTATATAGGTCTATATTCAAAAGAAAAACAGGTTGGTTTTGTGAGAGAGGAAACTAGTTACTAGAAGGATCAGAATAGTCTTGTGGAAGGCAATGATTGAGCTGAATTTGAAAGGAAACCAAGAATTTCAAGATATGGAGGTAAAATAATGGGAGCATTCTGAACATAAAGTACAGTCAGTGAAAAGATAAAGATAAAGGAGATGAAGTCTACATGTGAGTAACACCAGGATAATACTGCTGTACCATAAAATATATGGAAGGAAATAATGGGCACGAAGATGCTAGAAAATTGGAAAGGGACCGTGTTTCCAATCATTTAAAATTGTAGACTGAAAAATTTCTATTAAAATCAAGACATCATTTAAGTTGTTGTTTTTCATTTGTCTGGAGGGTGTTGAGTGGTGCTGTAGGGAATGGGCAGAAAAAAAAAATAGAGCACTGTGTGGAGTATGAATCGGGGTGGAGAGTGTCTCAAGCAAAGAGTAATAAACAGGAAAATCTTACAATAGTCCAGGCAAGAAGTGATAAGGGTCCTCAAGGCAGCAGTTGAATGAGAAAAAAGAAGGGGAGAAAGCTTATAGAGATAGAAGAAAACACAATTTTACAACTTATTAGATATGATTGAAGTGAATTAAAAGTTGAGTATGACACTGAGGCTGATTTAAAAATAAACATTCCTTATTAGAGGTCTCATTTTAAAACTTCAGCCAAGATCCCAGGGATCCTGGATATTAACCAGCAGATCAGATTTGCTCTTCTCTTTCCTTCATAGCTCAATTCTTACTTACCTTGTAAAGCCTAGTTCAAACACTGACACCTCAAAGGAAGTTTCCTTGTTGCCTCAAATAAGGTTTGCTCGTTGGAATTCACATAGCATTTTATTAATACCTTTCTTCTGAGTTTATGATGTATTACACTTCAATATAATTCATTGTGAATGTGCCCTATCTCTCAACTAGACTTTAAGTTCTAAGAGAAGAGATTTATGTTTTGGCTAATCTTTTTATCTCCCTCAGTGCTGTAATTGTATGCAGCTGGCACTTAATAATATTTGTTGAATTTGACCAGATCAGACAGGAACAAAATTCTTTGCCTTTTAAAAATACATATTTCTTCCAAGAGACACTGGGAAATTCTGACTGACTGGCTTAGTGGTGTAATTCAGAAAACTGTTGCATTTTGGAAATCATACTATTTAGTTTGGCTTCTTTAGCTACAAACCAAGCACACCTGGTACATTACAACTACTCAAGCTACCTAACAAGTGAAGAAGAATGTTTTCTTTAACAACTTTGAAGATCTGTCAGTGTTTTCCATTATAAGCTCAAACTTAACTACTGCTTGCTCATCATATAGTCATGCTTCATTTTTTCCAGTGTAACATGTAACTGTAACACCTGCAAAGTGATAAAAAGAGAACACAGAAATTTTTAGTATAACCCCATAAAGTGAAATGTTACCATGAGAATCCATGCAAGTAAATAACATTCTTTAAAGGATCAAACAAAAATGCTACAATTTAGTGTGTAAATGTAATTTTTATCCTGTGATTTCGTTGCTATTTTGAAGTCCCAGTAAGGAAATTTCCTCTCTCAATGTAGATAGGATCTGCAACTTTCTTAGCTTTCTGGGGCAGTCAGAGTTAAAATTATTCACTTCTAGTTGGACAACTAATTTGGGTCAATGGCAGGAATTAAACAGATCATGCTAATTTCTGAGGATGGTTACCTATTCCAAATGTCACATTTTCTATCTGTCTGTCTTTCTCTTTCTCTCTCTGTCTATCTATCTATCTGCATACATACATATATGCATGCATATAGTGTCTGGCATTAAGTGTTTATCGATTGATTTATATACACATTCATGTAACTGCAACTAATTTTTGTACCTATAGTTGCTTGCATATGTGTGTATACGATAGTGTTGGCCCTGTAGTAAGAAAGACACATCTTCCTGAGTTCCTACCTGATTTCAGATACTTACTAGATGTGTGACCCTGGGCAAGTCACTTAACCTTGTTTGCCTCAGTTTCCTCATCTGTAAAATGAGCTGGAAGAGAAAATGGCTAGCTGCTCCAGTATCTTTGCCAAGAAAACCCCCAAAAGAAGTCAAAAAGAGTTGGACTGAAAAAATGACAACTGAAATATTTATGTGTATTTATATACGTATATCGAGACAGACAGACAGACAGATATACATACATATTAATGCATATTAGCTAATTAAAGATTTCCTTTGATGTAGAGATTTCAGTTTGGAGGCAATCATTAAAAAACAATACTACGTTTTCAAAACTAAATTTTGAAATAAGACGATATCATTTTTAATCACAAAAAATGAAAGAAGGTGATACCATCTGGAGAGCAAAATCATTACATATGACTGAAACCATGTGGCTTATACAGCAGTATTGTTGACAGACAGCATCTGTAGCTCAAGTAAGTTTCACTAGTGTAGTCCATTCAACTTCACAACCAACACCTATAAGGTAGATGGATAAAAGATAGATAAAGAAAACAAGAAAAAGAAAGAAGGAAGGAAGGAAGGAAAAAAGGAAGGAAGGAAGGACCCTGGGCAAATCACTTAATGCCTTTGTGCTCTATGTAATACTCTAAAAATGTAGTTCTCAAAGCATGGTCTAGGTAGGGACTCTGGTGGACCCTGAAACTCTTTTAGAGATCCACGATATCAAAACTATTTTCATAATAAAAATGAGATGTTCTAATTTCTCATATGATCAATATCAGCAGATATTTCACACACACAAACACACACACACACAAACACACACAAGCTCTTTGGGAGGGTCTTAATAATTTTTAAAAATGTAGAAGGTTCCTGAAAACAAAAGGTTTGATAACTTCTACCCTGAAACTAAAAGGTAGAAAAAAGATATCAGCCTACATTGGCAGAAGTTTCTGGTAGGGGTTTGGGGTGTTCCTATACCAGTGCAAGCAAAGATCCAGGTCAGGGTGGGGACCCTGAGGACTAAAGGTCACACATGGCCCTCTAGGTTCTTAAGTGTGGCCCTTTGACTGAATCCAAACTTCACAGAACATTTTACAGAGGAGGAACTGAGGCCCATTGGGTTAAGTGACTTCCCCATAATCACATTGCACATCTGGATTCTAAAATGATATGGAAGGAAATCTAAGATGGAAATGGAGGAAATTTGTGGATCATCACTTCTATTCATTAAGCAATTACATTTGTAGGAACTTTATAACACATTTTTAAAAAGATGGTGCTAGTCCTCTTGAAGTATTTCATCTAAAAGAGATATTTTGGATGCTAATAAGAAAGGAACTTAAGGCAGAAAAAAAAATCATGCTATTGTTACTATACCACATTCTCCATTTGTCCTAAATCCAGGTTTTCCAACTTTGTGTAGTGCCTTCTCTTTATTGATTATTTCATTGTTTCTTTCTTTTTTTTTTTTTTACTTAAGGTATGCTAGCTGGTTTGTCTATAACAATTTGCATATTGTTTCACCCGTTAGACTGTAAGTTCCTTTATCCACAGTTCTTAGCCCAGTGCCTGACATATTAGAGGTATGTAAAAAAAGGTTTATTGACTGGCTAATGACCAATAGACATTGTTTCTACTGCTCTTTATAAAATAACCACAAATGATCACCAATGCAAATGGTTTTTGTAAAGGTTCATTAATATCTGCCTGCTTATAACTAGAACTAATGGACACAAGTTAGAAATCCAGATTTCCAAGCAATATAAGGAAAAACTTCTTAACAATTAAAGTTGTCTGAATATAGACCACTTTAGGGGTATCAGATTTCTTTCCTTACAAAAATTCTTCAAATGAAGTCTACGTGACTCTTTCATAGGGATGTTATAGAGAGTTTTCATATTTCAGGGAGACTTTGGGCTAAATGACCATGGAGGTCCCTCCCAACTGTAAGATTCAGTTATTCAATTACATGAATATTTTAGAATAATTACCATAGCATTGAATATTTAAATTTTACTCCACACTGGAAAGCAGATCTATGAATATTAAAGGAAGACATAAAAGCAGTCCTGTCACAAGTCACTCCAGCTCTGTGAGGAGCACAGGGGTCACAGAAGGAATCTTTTATTTCCCACAGGCAGAACAACCCACCCATTCATGAGAGGTCATATTCAGGAGCAATAAGAAACAGGGACAGACAAAAACAGAATAATGATTGTGTTGCTCTGACAGAGTAAATGTCATACTTATCAGCAAGCTCCAGAGACAGGCACCGCCTAACTCCCAAACAATGACTTCTCCATAGGTTGTCTTCTAGGAAGGAAGAATGCCCTTTAAACACTGGGGAATAAATATGTGCCTGTCTCAGTCTATATGAATGCATTCCCAGACATTTATTATAATCGAATTACTCACC
>CM053580.1:124488663-124505567 GCA_028627135.1 Pseudochirops cupreus
TATGTGCTATCTCAGATACATATAAGTACTGAATAGCAATATAATATGGTATTACACATTTGCCCCATTTCAAGGTCCAGATTCAAACCTTTTTAAAAGCAATGATCTAAATACAGCAATATATTAGGATGATCTAAGCTGTAATAAATATGGAAGCAGGATGATTCAGACTCTAGACTCTTAACTTGTGGTGATGCACTTAATGGTATAAATAAATAAAGTGTACAATAAAACAAAGAGCCTATACCAACCTCCTACCAAACTATACAATAGAGAGTCATTATGGGAAATGGTTAGAGTTTTGACCATAGTGTCAGGAAGACTTAGGTTCAAATTCTGTGTCCCAGACTACTAGCTGTATAATCGTAGATAAATCATTAAACTCTCTGCAACTTAGTTTTCTCATTAGTAAAATAGGAAAAAAAAGAAAAACAACACAAAACAAAAAATCTTGTTTCTAATCCAGAGGTTTTTTTGTGCATTCCAAATGAGTCAATGTACATAGAAAGCTTCAAAAATATTTATTTTCTATTATGAAATTGGTTATTACTATTTTTTTTAATTTTCGTGGGCTCCCATTAGTGTGGAAATTCTCTCCAATAAGTTGTAATAAAAAAGCTCATTGTCTTAAAAAGTTAACAAGGACATTGTAAGGTTATGAAACTTTGGTTATTCACGTACCTTGTATGTATCAGAGGCAGGGTTTGAACACAGGTCTTTGTGATTCCAAGGCTAGTCTTCCTAATATAGTATCACTTCGTTTTTTGTTTTAGCTAAATATCAAAGAACATTTCAGTTCTACTTCCCTAAAATTAACTTAACATTTTATTTTCCAAATCAAGATCAATCTCTCTCTGTCTCTCTCTCTCTCTCTCTCTCTCTCTCTCTCTCTCTCTCTCTCTCTCTCCCCAAAATCAATCAATAAGAATTTTTTGAGTGCTTACTCTTTGCCAAACATGATGTTAGTGGGAAAGAATACAAAGACCATAAATAAAATATATATTTTCAAGGAACTCACATTCTATGGAAGAAGATAGCAAGGTCATATTAGCACACGTAGGATATATACAAATAATTCAAAGTAGTTAAATACAGATTTTAAAAGGGAGGGCATAACAGTCAGCCATTATAAAGGTATGAGAGGGGTGGTGGTGGAGTGTTATGTGTGAGGAACATACAAAAGATCAGTTTGGTTCAAGAAAAGGAGAAAGGATTAATGTTGAATGATTTATCTAAATGTTTAATGTTTATTAACCCCAGACATAATTGGAGGCCAATAGATTTGATTGAGTAGGGAAATGACATGGTACAAATCTGTTTAAGAAAAATCATTTGGGTAGTAACATAGAGAGTGGGCTGATGTGGAAACTTGAGGAAGGGACACAAATTTGAGGCTGTTGCAATTAGTCCTGGTCAGAGGTAATAAATACCTTAACCCAAGTGGTAATTGTGTGAGTAGAGAGACAAGGTGAGATGCGAGTGATATTATGGAGGTAGAAACATGAAGTTTGGCATTTGACTAGGTGGAGCCATTGATAGGTGGAGTAAGAGAGAGTGAGTAGAAGATAGTGACAAAGTTTTGAACCTAGAAGACTGGAAGAATGGTGGTACCTTTAGCAGAAATAGACAGGTCTAGAAAAGAATTGGATTTTAAAGGGAAAGAGAAGTTCTATTTTGTACATTGAAGAAGTCTAGAAACCCAATTTTAAATATCCATTAGGAAACTGATGATATAATATTAAACCCAGAGGAGAGAGTGGGGATTTATATCTACATAGCAATAAATCTATATCTATAATCTATAACTAAAGCTACAGAGATAGATAGATGAGAGAAAGTCATAAATAGGTGATAGATGAATGAGAAAGGAAGAGATAATAGAGAGGACAGAAACAAAGAGACACAGAAACAGAGATAGAGATAAGAGTCATTGTCATAGTGAAGATAATAAAGCCATTAGAACTGATGATGTCAAAAGGAATGAACATAAAAAGAGAAGAGGGCCAAGTACAGAAAAAGATGAACCTTGAAAATTGGCTAAGAAAGAGCAATTAGAAAAGTAAGAGGAGACAGAAGAGTGCCATGTATGTCCAGAAGTGTAAGAATAGCTAGGAGGTGAACAACAGTGTCAAATTTAGGAGAAAGAATGGAAAAAATGAGGATAAACAAAAAGAACTCTAGAAAGCTTATCCCAAAATTAATGGAAAAAAACAATAAGCCCAATAATTAAAAAAATAGTATCACTTCATATCATATATTCCTATTTTAAAAGGAGATAAGGAAAACATCCAATGAGGTGGAAGAAAAAATAAAATGGTGTTGAACTATAAACTACAGAGGGAAAATTGACCTGTTTGTTAATTTCCCGAAGAAATAGGTACTTGAGAATAAAACCAAGGCTTGCAGCATTTCATTTGTGTGCTCTCTCCTTCCAGTAATCTCTATGCAAATTCAAGAGATGGTTTTGTGGACCAAATAATTTAAGCTATTTTAGGAGAAGTGCAAGAATGATTCAATTAGTCAAAAAAAAATGCCATTGTGCTTTCTGAGAGAGGCCGGCACTATTCCTTTGACCAATTAATGGCCTTTCAGTTGCACTTTATATTGTCCCCTTCTAGTTTTCTGTAAGTAAAATGAATGTCATGTGCCATCTGTTTACCCAAAGGAGCAACAGTTGTGTGTTTATTTAATATATACTGGCATGTATTTTATTGATTTAAATGTTCCTTCTGTTATTTAGGAGAGGCTGGGTAGTATAGTGGAAAGGGAAATGGACTAGAAGTTAGAAGACTTGGGTTGACATCCTTGTGCTGCCATGGAGTGTAAGCTCTTTGAGCCCCAGATGGTTGTTGCTGATGCTCCTTCTGTTGTTGTTGATGTTTTAAATGGGAAAATAGGAGGCTAGAAGTGGCCTATCTCACAGGATTGTTGGATGAACCATGTAAATTAGTATGCTTGAGAAAGCTTTAAATGCTAGGATATGGAGCTCAAATATACCAGGTTGTTGTTATTTTTCACTAGGTCAGAGAAATACATTGAGAGTGAAGTCCTAATTTAATTATTTTTGTCATTTAGATGGAACATTGCAGTAAAAAAGCTATTTATGGTCCTCACTCAGAAAATTCTCTTAATAATTCACATTCCTATATCGTTTCCATTTATATCCGGATAGCTTATATTACTACGCATAATGATGTATCTAAAACAGTATTTTTACAAAATTTTTAAAGAAAAGTACTCAGAAATAACAATAATAGAAAGGTGATTCATGTTGCATTAACAAAAACAGATCTTTTATTTTGACCAAAAGCATTGGCCCTTACAGAACCAGAGCAATAGATAATGACTATCCTTTAAAAATGGCAATCCAAGATGAACCTAGAAAAATTATGGATCATTTTTTTTGACTCACATGCCTCAGATTGCAAAGCCATCAGCCGTTATAGTTAGATACTATCTGCTTCCAAGGGAGACATATGTATAATGTCTCTTTGGAGTAAGCTGCCTGTACACTTGAGTAAGTAGGTCACACAGCAGATAGAATGCCAGCCCTGGAGTAAGGAAGAATCATCTTCCTAGGCTCAAATTTGGCTTCAGACATGTACTAGCTATATGATCCTGGGCAAGTTACTTAACCTCGTTAGCCTCAGTTTTCTCATCTGTAAAATGACCTGGAGATTGAAATGGCAAACCACTCTAGTGTCTTTGCCAAGAAAACCTCAAATGGGGTCAGAAAGAGTCAGACACAACTGAGAACAACTAAAGAGCCACAACAACTTGTATATTTGAGAAGTGTTTTAGGTGATACTTGAAGAGCTATCGTAACAACATTAGCTGACACTTGACTCACCTCTAACTTTCTTCAGGTCTACAAAAAGAAAACTGTTGTTTAATTAATTTACCAGCTGGAAATACTGAATATAATATAGTCCACAGATGATTATGTCCTCATTACCAGCAAAATAGTTTTAAAGGAAGGTATTCAGTGAGCATGGGTTGACTTTCTGCTAGACTGCAATATTCCAACTGCTCACCAGATGGCAATAACTTATTACCTCACAATTACTCCCTATCCAATTATGGACACTGATAGGAAGGTTTAATCACCCTTGCTAAGTTGATTCCAAATCTAGTGTAAGGGAAAATAAAGGAGACGCTACTTTGAATTATGAGAATTATGTAAAGCTCTTTATGGCTCTACCATAACCCTTTGTCTGAAACATTTCCTTCAATTTTACCAACTCTCAAATTAAAATTTCACAAACAATTCAGACTGTGGCCACATGCATTTTCTTGTGCAAAGAAATGACCAAGATAGGATCCACTTGCTATTTATAGCACTGAATCTAATTTCTTCTTTTTTATGCTCCGGAACACATTCATGTTTCCTATCCACATGGGACAAAGAATCAGGAAGACAAGTTCTATGTTTTGGACCTTAGAGTGTGAAGCAAGAGGCAAAGATGGTGCAGGGGGGCAATATATCTCTTCACTTTGCTGTTCATGCTTCTTTCTCTGAGTTAGCTGACTTTCCTTATACTCTAGAACACACCATTACAGTGTTTTTCCTAATCTAGGCCAGAAGTTCATAGCAAAGGGTACACAGGGAAATACAGAAAGCAAAATGTTCAAGGAAGATGAAACCACTGCCACCATCTTCCTTCAAAACCTTATGGGCAAAGCCCTGTACCCAGACTTGCAGGAATAGCAGTGGTCAAAATAACAGTGACCTTGTCTCAAACATGGCCTCAGTAGTTATCACCAAAGGGAGCAACTCTTTTTAATAAAGATACAAGACTTCTCTAACAAATTCCAAGCAAATGCCTCTTATAAGACATATGAGTTAGCCTAATAGAAGACTCAAACTCCTCCTCTTCCCCCACCAACCCCTGCTCCAGGAAAGAGATAGGAGGTAGTATGTGCCAGGAAAATCAAAACTTTGATAACCATCTTGAACAGGTCTCCCCTTAGACATTGATGAAGATAGCCCAAAACCTTAAATCCAAGAGTCCTTCCAATCACCTGTTAAGCTGCCAGTCTATTTCTTGCAGGTGTTACCTGGGGAATTTTTCTTTGTGTAGATGTGACTTATACATTGTCCTCTCAGCAACTTCAGAAAATTCTTACTATCAGCAAAGGAGCTGAATTGTCCAGGGGATAAAGTGCTGGGCCAGGACTCAGGAAGACTCATCTTTCTGAGTTCAAATCTGACCTCAGAAATTTACTAGCTGTGTGATCTTAGGCAAGTCACTTAACCCTGCTTGCCTCAGTTCCTCATCTGTAAAGTGAGGTGCAGAAGGAAATGGCAAGCTGCTCCAGAATCTTTGCCAAGAAACCGCCAAATGAGGTCACGTAGAATCAGACATAACTAAAATGATCAAACAACAATCACTGTTGCAGTCCAAATCAAATGGTTAAACATCAGAAATGGCCATGGTTTTATCAGAGGAAATAACATTAAGGAGGCTACATTATAATCTTTTTCAACACTACACTCTAAAAACAATGGAACACTATCATATGACTTGCAACTGAAAACCACCTATAGGAATTTTCTCTCCCATTAGGAATATGAGTACTTTGAGGCTAGAGACCATCACACTTTTCTACTTGTAGTCACAAAACTTAGCACAGCGCTTAATAAATACATTCTCATTCATTCATTATTGTTGCACATCCAGATTTCAATTCTGGCAAATCCCAGTCTCATTAGGTAGCAAATTATAGCAGCACTGGCAGACCTGATTGGCTGTTACTTGCCTTTCATTTCACTTCTCCATTTTTCCCTCTCTCAGTATTCTGATATTCAAAATGGCACTTGGCCTGGAAAGAAGGTAGACTGGTAGTCCAAAAGTGAAGTCCTTTATAAGATCAAAGTAAGCAAGTCAACAAAAGGAAGAAGGTAGTTTGTATACGAATACATAAAACCTTACGCTCATTTCCCAGCTTCTCTGATGGCTTTATCCTGCTATCATGCTATAATCAGTCATTTACCACATTTAATGACCTGTGGACTTAATTTCTCCTATGGCAGCCCTCAAGAATGCTCAGATTAATGTATTGTGGAACCTGCTACATAAATATACTTTTGGGGGAAAGATGTAGCTCCAAACAAATTAGCTACTAAAATTGGCATCAAACTCAGACACCAGTAATTCAAGGGATATATCTATCTATATGTGTGTATGTGCATATGCTTGTTTTTTGAACAAATAGGTACTTGGATACAACAGGCTTATGGAACTGAAATTTATTAATTTTCCTTTAGAAAACAGTACTTTAAAAAAAACAAAAAGCAAAAGACACCCACACAGAAACCTGTAACCCATTGTTTTTCAAAAACAACATTTCAGTTTGGGAGGGATATTTGACAGTACTTCAGAGCAAATGAGGGATCCAAGGAGGAGAAAGGCTCATTATCTCAATGCCTAATTAATTTTCTAAAATATTTTTTTCAGGCTACTGCTCAAATATAATGTTAGACTGAGTCTCAAATTTGGAGAATTCACGGCAATAGAAAAATTAGCAAATGCAAATTCAAAAAACAAAGCAGGGCAAAAACTTTTCAGTTCAGGAAATGACATCGTCAATACAATCAGAATCATTTGCCATTTGAATGCAAGCAACAAAATTAACTATTTAGTCATTTCAAAACACTGGTACTGAAAATGAATATTTTTAGCAACCAATTCATCAATCATGGGTTCATCATCAATTGTGGAATCTTGCTCTTCCCTAACTGAGATATTTTCATTCAAAAGTCTTTTTGAATCATCATATAGTCAATGATCATTTGGGGGAACAAATAACAAAGAAGGTTGAGCATGTGTAGTCTTCCTGACAAGAAAGATTCCTTGTACCCTTTTATTTTTTATTTTTTGAAACAGACAGATATAATAAGTCTAAGAGTTTTTCTTGCCCTGGCCTATGAGATATAGACTTGGTGATATAAGATCTTTACATTTCTAGGAAGGAGAAGTCAGAATCAATTTTTTTTAATTCATTCTTTATGCTAATAAATTGCCTTTTTGATCTAAATTGTCAAAAATATGATTTAGTCTTCAATAACTCCTGTTCTTTGAGTTTATGCTGGATAAGGTTAAATGTTGTATTTTGTTTGGTGTTATTTTTACATGGGTCTCTTACTATCAATGCTTCTTATTATCAGTGTTGGCACCTGCTGCTGTGACAATCCCTCTACCACAGAAGAGTGACATTGACTATGGAATCAGAAGACTTACATTAAACTGTTCAACTCTCACCTCTTTTACTTATGACCTGAGCAACTATGGGTAAGTTAAACTCTATGTCAATTTCAATTTCATCATCTGTAATATGAGGGCAATTGAACTATCTCACCTCTGTGGTCTCTTCCAGCCTGAGGTCTTATAATCCTATGAAATGTAAAGATCAGCCATTTGCCTATAATTTATAATCTTAGAGAGCTGTATAAGGGCACTAAGGGGTTAATTGTCTTTCCATGATCCTATATGAAATAGGTTTCAGAGATAGGATTGGACCTAGTACTTCTTGACTCCACAAAAACTATGCAACTCTGCTCTGTTATCCCAATATGATCAGTTGTGCATCTGTATACTCTATTTTTAGTAAGTAATTCATCCGCTACTGTATAGCTGATTCTCTCTTTCCTTGTCTAGACAACAACTCAGGTATCTTTCTTTTTCTTTTTCTTTTACTGGAGTGGGGAAGGCAGGGCAATTGGGGTTAAGTGACTTGCCCAAAGTCACACAGCTAGTAAGTGTTAAGTGTCTGAGGCTGGATTTGAACTCAGGTACTTCTGACTCCAGGGACAGTGCTCTGTTCACTGTGCCACCTAGCTGTCCCACAGGTATCTTTTTTTCTGTATCTAATCAGATTCCTTCAAGTCATCCTGCTCTATAATCTAGGTGGTGTTTCTTCCCTATAAATCCATTCCAATAGCTCTCAGAGCAGTTATTTTTGCCAGAAAAGGAAAAAGAAAAGGTTTTTTCTTCCTCCCATTGTTTGACTTTTGGTTTTAATTTTAGGTAGCTGCTTCTGAATTCTAAAGTTCTGTGTTTTTTTTTAAATACTTTGCATTGTTAAGTATCATAGCTGGGATTACAGATGTATGAGTATAAGGGAAATTTCCTTGGCCTTAGAATCAAGACTCAAAAGACAGGAGTTTATGCTCTGCTTCTATTCTGCCCTGCTTAGATGGTTTCTGCCGAGGTCCTAAACTGCCTCATTGGGTCATTTTATGTTTATCCACAGCTTTGTCATGAAATGGCTGTTACCTACTCTCCATGTTACTCCCTTACCTGAGTGACGTCATGCTTAGCTCCCCACTCCTATATACCCACCAAAAACAAACAGACTCTGTCGATATGTATACACCTAGATCTAAATATATAGATATAGATATACACAAACCCAAGTACAATTATCAAGGTCATTATATGCCGTTAGTATAAAAAAGCTAAGTCTTTGAGGAAACAATATTTGCTTTCCAATATATAATTTTAGGGACAACTAGGGGACATAGTAGATAGGGTACTTGACCTGTAGTCAGAAAGACCTGGATTCAAATCCATCCTCATACACTTGCCAGGAATATAAACTTGGGAAATTCACTTAACATCTGTCTGCCTCAGATTGCACATCTATGAAAGGAGTGCAGGATGATTGTGTGGGTAAAACGAGATATTTGTGAATCATTTTTGAAAAACATAAAGTATTAAATGAATGCTGGTTATTAACATTATTATTACTATTTCTAATCCAAGGCAACCAATGACAGAGTAAATGATAATAGATTTATCTTTTATAGTATAAGGGGCTTGAGTTCAATATATAGAGGTATATTTTTTCATATTAGTAAAAGTCATCAAAGATATCTACATACAAGAGAATTTGAGATGCTAAAGAAGGGGTGGGGAACCTGCATCCTTGAGGCCGTATGTGGCCCTCTAAGTCCTCAAGTGTAGCTGTTTGACTAAATCTAAACTTCACAGAATAAATTCCCTTAATAAAAGGGGATTAATGAAGCATTTGTTATGTGACATAATTCTTAGCAGCACTATATGTATTCAGTGTAAATGCAACTTGTTTATTTAATCAATCAATAAGCATTTATTAAATTTCCATTATGCATCAAGTACTTTGTTAGGCTCTAGGATATGATTAAAGCAATCCTTACTTTACATACTATTGGGAAGATAAGTACAGATGTAAGTGTAAGCAGAATAAAAATAAATATAAGTATATAGATACAATTATCTATATTCTCCCTTTAGGAGGGAGGACACCAGTAATTGGGATGATAAGGAAAGGTTCTGTGTAGAAGGAGATCATTGGGGTATACCTTGGAGGAAAAAAGTAATTCAATGGGATTGGGGTGAAGAATTATTTAATTGTACTGTTTTTTGCTCAGGTCTCAGGGAACTCAGAATGTTCCAAAATATATGGTTAAAATGTTCAGAATGTGGATCTCTCTTAAGGTTAAAAGTATAAATCCAGTATTCCTGATTCCCTGGTAGAAACCTGGTCTAGACCAACATTTTCACATGACATAATTTCATCTCCTTGTATGTCAGAGGTTACTTTTACTATTTCGATGCATATCAGTACATTATTGATCTTCTATGGATTTTAAGAAAGGATAATAGGACCTACACTTGTCTTCCCTAGACTAAGGCACAAAGGGAACTCAGCATGGCCTAATGCCATTGGTTCACTTAAAGGCTGATAAACATATGTCAATTCATTGCACTGTTTATTCTTGAATTTATGCTCCATACTCATAGTCTTAAACCTTATTAATGATATCACATTTTAAAGATAAGATTCCAACCTGTGTAGGGAATAACAGCAGATTAACAATAATGACCTGGCAAATGCAGTAGGTTTCTGACAACCATCATTCTCTTGGTACAAGATGTTTCCTATGTCTTCTTGGTTAGAATGCATGAAAGACTTTTAAGACTTGTCTGGATCTTCCTAAAGTAACATTCAACATGTGTGAAGCACGCAATCAAGGCCTTAAAAATTTCTTATCAAAATTATCACAAAATCAATTTGAAAAGAACAGTCAAGATGAACTTTTCTGGCTATTTTCCCCTTTTATAACCTCACATATCTACTCGTGAGGATCATTTTCAGACTTAGCAAAAATGACATATTTCTTCTCAAAATTTAGAGTCAACACCAAATTCTGGAAGTCTTTAATCTCAAAGGTTCTTTGCATATGATCATCTGGTGAGCACTTCTTTCTTCTTAGGAGTCAGTCCATCTTGCTAAGATACTTCATATTGGACAGTCTGGAGAATTGTCACTGGAGAACTGACCACTTTGAGAGTAGCACATCCTAGTGAATACAATAGTTTATCAGGTTTTCCTCCTGCAATTATATAATATTCTCAAGGAAAATGAAGTTATTTAAATTCACTAACATCTACAAAATTTCTTATTTCCCACCACCTTCTGAAAAGGTCTTTGAAAATTGGCTGCTACTGCCACTGCATACACACATTTGTATGAAATTGCTAGCCTGATGAAGATGGTCTTCTCCTTTTCAATTGGTATGGTCATCTGCTTTGATCTACTTTGCAGGTCAAATGCTGAAACCAATGAGAGTCTAGCAACTTGAGACATTTTATACTTATCCATTTTAATTCTCTTTTTCTAAGTCCAGTGTTGTACACATAACTGCATTTTGCCATTCTTCTCAAGTGCTGAAACTACAGGCGTTGAATATTGGGTTTGACTGTTAGTAAATGAATAAATGAAAAATAATTCATTAAGTTCTTATTGTGATATTCTCAATATTAGATGGAGGGGATACAAATACAAAAGTGAGACAAACTCTGTCCTCAGTAAGTTTATATTTTAAATTCAAGGAAACAACATACATAGGAGAGTAGTGGAAAGGCAAGGGAGTTCTGATGTGCTGAGATACAGGGATGGTGAATGGAATCATTAGACACACATTTTCCATTTCCTTTCCTGAAGTTATTATAGTTTTCATTTGATTTCTACCAGAGAAAGAAGTAGAAGGCATTAGTTGAGAGGTTGGAGGTAGAGAGTGGTAGGTTCACAGCCTATATGGTAATATGTCCTAGGCAAATAAATCAATGAGACGGATGATTCAATTGACTAAAAATTCTTTCAAGTCATTTCTGCTGTCATCCAACTCCAGGAAGATAAAATTCTGAGACTATTCTCAAAATAGGCAGAAATTAAGGTGAATTTTGGGATTCTTCTCAGGCAACCCCACATCCTACCTATGAAGTTAGAATGAATGCATGAATGGATTCTTTCTAAAAAACACACACATATAAATATGTGTGTGTGTATATGTGTGTGTGTGTGTGTGTGTGTGTGTGTAGGTATGCATATATATCTGTGAGTATGTACAGGTATATATCTATATATCTACATACACATACATACATATTGTGCGTATATAGTGTTTTCTAGGAATTGGGTGGATATATACATATATCTACCCAATTTCTAGAAAACTAGTACAATGACTTGACCTATCTACCATTCTTGCTCTTGATATGTTATAAGTTCTTATTATTTTCCAGTCATAAATGTCTATGATCATGTCTATTTTTGCACTTCTTGCTTATGAGTTTTGTTAGACCAATTCACACACCGTTCAAACACTTCTATTCTTACTCTTATGATGATCTGCAGTTGTGATTCTTTTGAGATTTTGATATTCCATGACCTATAATAGCAAAGCTAATAGTTCCATTGCCCATATGTTACTGCTTGTCTGTCCTTTGGATTACCTGCACTTATTATTTTTTTGATATCATGTGTTTCTGTGATTCATAAGTTTCTGGGAACTGATGCATTAGAGGAAATGAAGAAGACAGAAGAATTAATACTCTCCTTCTTGAGATTACTTTGTATTATTTTGAAAATATTTTTATTTACTTATTTATACAGGTTTTATGTCCCAAATCCCTCCCCATATTCCTTCTCCCCACTCAAATAAGTTCCTAAACTCATTGAGGACTGGTCTTCAAGAGGTAACCTGATTATGTTTTGGTATTGCCAGTTTCATAGATGCTTAACAAATATTGTTTTCTTTTCATTGAACTACATCAAACAATAATGATTGCAAACTTCTAAATGACAAGCATTATGCAATATGCATCTTCCATATTGATGCACACTGAATGGGATAGAAGGCATGGGAAAAAACTGGTCAACAAAATACTAAAGCTTTAATAGTCCTTATAAATCATCTAGTCCAACCTCTTTATTTTAACATGTAATGAAAATGACTTCCAATAAGATGAGGTAATTTGCTCAAGACCTTACTGTTAATTAGTAGTAGACCTATATACAACTTTAGGCTTCTATTTCATATCTAATAATGATCTTTTCAATACAGTGACTTGAATTTTATCTATCTGAATTGGCTTATGGTTAATATTAAGCCACAAATTTCTTTGGAGCATAAAATATTATTATATTCTCATAACTTCCTATTTTCATGTACCTTCAATATGTTGATGGCAGTTAAGTGGCATAGTGGATGGATAGACAGACCTGGAGTTAGGAAGACTCATCATCCTGAGCTCAAATTTTGCCTCAGACCTGGGCAAATCATTTAACCCCCTTTGCTCCTCCTGTTTGGATTTCTGTATTAATTTTAAATTTTAGATAGCTGCTTCTGAATTCTGAAGGTTTTTTTTCTTTTCCTCATCTGTAAAATGAGCCAAAGAAAGAAACAGCAAACCACCTCAGTAACAAAGAGTCAGACCTGACTGAAACAACTGAATAAGAACAAGATATATCTATATCTGTATCTATATCTATATCTATCTGTCTAATTTATAATGGTTTTCTGATAGAATGAAACCTTAAGAACAAGGACTGTTTCATTTTTGTCTCTCTAAATCCAAGGGTCTAGCACAATTCCTGGCAGATAAATGCTTATTCAATGACTTTTTTTATTTCAGTTTCAGATAGTTACCTTCTTTCCAACTTCCTCAGCCTTCTCTTCCCTCTGAAGAGGTGAAGTGGATATGATGCCTCCAGCAGGTACTCTCTAGAGCCACCCCCACCTCATTTTCTAGCTTCTTTTTGTGTGTTGTCTTCCAAATTCCATTGTAAGCTCCTCGAGGGCAGGGTCTATCTTTCTTTTATTATTTTTTGCTCTAGTATCCAGGCTTAAAACAGTGCCTGGAACATAGTAGGCATGGCTTTTCCTTATCCTTGTGTAAGAAGATGACACATAATCCAACCCTGATTAATGTAACTAAAAAGATATTCTTAACTTTAATTCCCCTTTCAGTTGAAAATATCTCTTTGAGATGCAGAGTCAATTAGCCAAATGTGTATAACCTACATGTGAAGAATTCCTAGCCATCTCTATGGCATCAATCAAAGACATAAACTGAATATAAACAACTTAGTTAATAAAGTTGGGGAGGATTGAAGTGCTTCTAGGAAAATCTGGTGCTGAAGGAAATCTGATGCTGAAATGTATTGAGATTGAATAAAAGATATACCTAAGGCCTAAGCATATAAGAAAAGAAATTCCATCAGAAGCATTTCAGAAACTCCTTTGGGAGTCTAGTTTCCTGACCACTTTAAGAAGGCAGACCCCTGTCCCTTTGTACCTATTCCTGAAGGCAATGGAGTAAAGTAAAACTTTAGACAGAGAGACAAGTGAATCATACTCACCCCTCCCTCCTCAGTTGACCATGTCTTTGGAGGGCTTGGACAAGTAACAATCAATGCATCCATCTGGGAGCTGAGAGAAGACAAGCTAGACATATTGAGAGAAGTGTTCAGGTTCAGAGTTCTATAAGGGTCTTGACCCTCAGGGCGCAGTGGGGAACTACACATATCTCAGGGTAACTTTGTGAGTATTCCACAAAAGGAAAATAGAACTTCCATTCAACTAGAGTCACACTTTTACCATATTTGACCTCTAAACTTGAGCCCAATTCCTCTAGGATTATGTATGTACTTTTGGAAGAATATATTCTAGACTTTAGGGATAAAGCTTTTGTACCAATTCTTCTTATTATACTACTTTAACAAATGCCCATTTCTGTATTTATTTAATATTTTGTATTTAATTAACTCTACATGGCTATTTAATGTCTAATTTGATAACTAAGAGTATCAGGGGTTCGCTAACCACAATTACAGAATACTAATCAAACCCCTTAGGCTTACTTCAGAATCCTGTGTGGAGAAACAGTCACCTTCTGGGAACCAAGCATCTAATACAGTATGAATTTGGAGAATAAACCCAGAGTTTGCAATACATTAAAAAAATGAATATGAACAATAGTCATGCCTATAGCTTTCTTGGTGCCCAATATTCAGTTTACTACAGGATACAAAAATATTATTTTAATTACATATCACTATTAGAGAATGTTCAGCTGCATACTTGGTCTATTTTTTTCTCTCTTGCTCTCTCTCTATATTAACTAAGAGAATGCATTCTCTAACATCAAAGGAGTAAACACAGAGTACCTGAGTAACCCCTAGGAGGCTGGCTGTGTTTTTCCATTTCCACAGCAGGCTATGATCTGTTCTTTGTGATTTTTTTGGCACTAGAAGAGCCATATTCTGAGAAAGAGGGAAGAGTGGGCACTTTGCTTTAAGAAGTGCTTTTGAAATGGGTATTTAGTGGTTTTGGAGAACTTATTTACGGGAATAGATTGGATAAAATAGCAACATACAGAGCAGAAGTGGCAGGAACAACAGCTTCTCTTCTCACTCACAGTAGTGGGGAGGCACTTAGGATAATTGCCAGCAAAGTGGTAAACTCAGTTGGAAGTCTGGGATTGATTCCCCCCTCTCCATTATTTCATCCTACTTTAATTATAACATTTCTATCACCATTCCTTCAGAATGGGGATGGAGAAAAATCAAAACAGTTCTTTTCATAATTTTCTGAAAATATGATCATCTATATGATTTATGATCAGACAGAACCCTGTTTTGATTCACCTAATGGGATAGCAATATTGATGCCTCATATGTGAGATTCTTTTAAATGGGAAGGAAAGAGTATTACTTACAGGTGTAAATGTCTCCTTATAATGACTTGGGACCAACTCCATTTTTTATTTCAAGTGTCTTTGACTTTACCTATTTACCCCCTCATTATCTGTATAAACAGAAACTGAATCTATAATTTCATTTTTGTAGAGGAGTTCCAGATAATGGAACTCCCTCTATCAATGCAGTTATAGCAGCTTCTCTGTAACTTAAAATCTTAGAGAGTTGACTAGAACACTGAGCATTTAAGTGATTCAGTCAAGGTAACACAACCTTTGTCAGATAAAAAAATTAAAACTATGTCTTTCTGGCTTCAAGAAGGGTACTAGATCAGCTGCAATATGTGCTTACAACATATCTCTCTGTTTCTTTCTTTATCTGTCTATCTGTCTGTATCTTTCTCTCTCTCTGTCTCTCTCTGTCTCTCTGTCTCTGTCTCTGTCTCTGTCTCTGTCTCTCTCTCTCTCACACACACACACACACACACACACACACACACACACACAGATGAGTTACCATTCATGTGAAAATATGTAGCAGGAAGTTAGAATCTCAGAACTGGAGTTTGCACAGTGTTGGCTCTTGAAATATTGGTATAGGATATGTATGTATGTATGTATACATACATGTGTATACATATACACACATACATAAATAAAATGTATGTATTTTAGAATGAGAAAGCTTGAGAACCACACTTTTAAGCTAGGTTATTTTCTGCATGAAAAAGGAAATAGTGTCTTTTGAACTATGTTTATTGTTTTGTTCAAAACTAATAAAAACAACACATTGCTCAGCAAGATGATTTTTAAACATATTTTCTGTATTAATGGCTATTAGATAAAAGGAACATTGCTACTTTAATCATTTAAATGTGATCATACCCTCTGATTACATATTTTAATACATGACACATAGGTTTTTAAAAATATTTTAGCTACAACTGTGTCCCCCATGTATGAATATTCTTTTGGAGCATTAGAAGCCTTTCAGAAAGATAACATTTGTATCCCCTGAAATGAGTTTATTTCTAAGGGTATTCTATTGCATTCAGCTGTTTAGGAATCCAGCTTTCAATTCCAGAAAAAAAGAAGAGAGATTTAGGTTTCACAGTGATTTAGATATTTGGGAAAATGTCAAAAATATGATCTACCCACATGAATAACATTCATGTTAAATGCATAGTGCATTTTTTCATGTTTTCTCATTCGTGCATATTCTATTTGACTAGCATAGTGAGGTGACATGGTAGTGAAAAGAGAACAACAGTCAACTGAAATGGATCAGAATGCCAGCTCTACCTCTGCTTGACTCTCTGGGTGGGATTTGGCAAATAACCCAAGTGAGTCTCATTTTTAATTTTCTCATCTAGAAATGGAGATTATAGTTGGTCTACTTAACTGAAAGGGTTGCTGTGAGAATCATGTGAGAAATATACATAATTTTTTGAAAGTTCAAAGAATTACAAATGCATAAATATGTTATTATACTTGTTTTGAAAAAATTATGATTCATAGGATTCTGCTTAAGGATATAATTAATGTATTAATCCTAAACTGGCTTAAAATTGTTGCT
Source organism: Pseudochirops cupreus (assembly GCA_028627135.1). NCBI lineage: Eukaryota > Metazoa > Chordata > Mammalia > Diprotodontia > Pseudocheiridae > Pseudochirops > Pseudochirops cupreus. The sequence goes on from CM053580.1 coordinate 124,505,266, forward strand.
CAGGATGCATTATTGTTTATTACCATGGATGGGGAATAGAAAATGGATCCTTTCTTTAGAGACAGAAACTAAAAATAGAAAGGTCCTGATAAATAACTTAAATTTGTTTAGTCTATTATCTTGCAAGTAAGAATTGCCAAATTGAAGACATCATTATCATCACCTATCATTTTGTCCAATGTAGTTTAACACACCCTAAACATTAACATTTCCTGCTCCTCAGTACACCTATGAGAATTCTAAAACCTAGGAAAATAGGTTTCCCTTCCTCTCGAAAGTAAACTACTCATTGTTTAAATAAT
>CM053580.1:124506067-124522999 GCA_028627135.1 Pseudochirops cupreus
TTGTTAGTTTAGGAACAATCTTAATCCTAGTAATCAGGTAATATAGCCTAAGACACATACTATATAATTTGCTATCTTTTTTTTTATCCTCAGCAAACCCAAGATAGTGAAGTAAAGGCAGGGACTATCCTGAGATCTCCCTCAAACCCCTCCTAATACCTTTTAAAAATTAATTTAACAAATTCTAGAGCAGCAGAATCCACAAAAATTTCCATCCCAAGACAACTTGGAAGGTGGGCAGGAAAGGTCTGTTGACCCAGGGTGAGAGGATAGTGCACTCCAGAGCAGGCTGGACCAGCACAAACTGGGCCCCACCAAACCTAGAGCAGGTTTTGAGTCAACTGAATCACTGGCAGCAGTGGTAGTTTCCAGACTTCTCAGCCCACAGACATCAAAGACAATGTGGAAGGTCAGTAGGAAAGGTCTGTCACACCTGGGTGAGAGTGAAGCCTAGTCCAGTGCCAGCCATACCAGCACAGCCCCAGCCACAGTAAACCAGGAGGAGGCCTTGGAAGTGACTGAATCAGTACCTGCAGAGTCAGTGGCTGCTTCCACAGCTCACAGCCCACAGATGGTAATAGGGTTGAACAATTGTTTAGAAGGAGATTACAAGGATCTTTTTGCTGGCACTGAGGCAGGATTCTGTTGCTTTGCCTATACTTGGATCCAGGCTGCAGTCCTGGGTGGCAGTCCCAGGGAGAAGAGGAGCACTAACACAGCAGAGCTTGTAGCCACAGTGGAGGTTGTACCCTCTTCAGAGTGAGAGGGGAGAAAAGAGTGATTGTGGTTGGTCATAGACAGGAACACAGGCCAGGAGAGTAGTAAACACTTCTTAGACCATAGGACAGTGTGCCCTCCACTCTGGAAGCACAGCCATACTTTAAGAAAGAGTTAAAAGTCAACAAATACGGTGGGAAAATGAGAAAAAGAAAAAAAAATAACACTGAATTGTAGAAAATTACTATGGTGAAAAGGAAGATCAAAACTCACTCAGGAGACAACAAAGTCAAAATTCGTGCATCCAAAGCCTCCAAGAAAAATGGGAATTGGTCTGAGGCCATGGAATAGTTCAAAAAGAATTTGGAAAAATTAAGTCATAGAGGCAGGGCAGAAAAATGGAAAGAAAAATGAGTGTCACAAGAAAATCATGAAAAATTTGTCTACAGCTTAGTAAAGGAGACACAAAAAAACCATGAAGAAAATAACACCTTGAAAAAATGGACTAGGCCAGATGGTAAAAGAGATTCAAAAAGCCAACAAAAAGAAGAATGCCTTAAAAAGCAAAATTGGCCAAATTGAAAAGAGGGTCCAAAAGCTTCCCTGAAGAAAATAATTCCTTAAAAATTTGCATGGAGCAAAGAAAGGCTAATGGGTTTATAAGAAATTAAGAAACATAAAACAAGACCAAAAGAATTTTAAAAATAGAAGATAATGTGAAAAAGCAACTGATTAGAAAATAGATACAAGAGAGATAATGTTAAAATGATTGGACTTCTTGGGAGCAATGATCAAAAAAAGAGCCTCGGCATCATCTTCTAGGAAATTATCAAGGGAAACTGCCCTGATATTCTAGCACCAGAGGTTAAGATAGAAACTTAAAGAATCCATTGATCATCTCCTGAAAGAGATCCCAAAAGGAAGAACCCAAGGAAAGTTATAGTCAAATTCCTGAGTTCCCATATCAAGCAGAAAACATAGCAATCAGCTAGAAAGAAACAATTCAAGCACAGTGGAGCCACAGTCAACATAACACAAGATCTAGCACCTTCTACATTAAAGGATTATATTACTTGGAATATTATTCTGGAGGGCAAAGGAGCTAAGATTACAACCAAAAATCACCTACCCAGAAAAATTGATGATAAACACTTAGGGGGAAAATGGATATTCAATGAAAAAGATGACTTTCAAGCATTCTTAATGTAAAGACCAGAGTTGGACAGAAAATTTGACGTTCAAATACAAGACTGAAGAGAACCTGAAAAGGTAAAAAGGAAAGGGAAATCATAAGTGACTAAGTAACTTTAAACTGTTTACATTCCTACATGGGAAGATGATATTTGTAACTCATATGACCTTTCTCATTATTACAGAAGTTCAAATCCAACCTCAGACACTTACTAACTGTGTGACCTTGAGCAAGTCACGTAATCTTAATTGCCTTACCTTTCCCACCCTGCCAAAGAAGGAAATAATGAACAGAATAATATCAGAAAAAGCTGTAAAGACTTGCATGGGTTGATGCAAAGTGAAATGTACTGTGTACAAGTAACAGAAATATTGTAAGAGGATCATCTGTGAATGACTTAGCTTTTCTCACCAATAAAACAATCCAAGAAAACTCTGAAAGACTTATGATGAAAAATGTTATCCATCTCCAGAAAAAAAAAAAAGAATTGATGTTATCCAAATACAGGATGAAGCATGCTTCTTTTTTTTACTTTATTTTCCTTGAGTTTCTTTTTAGTCTATGTTTTCTTTCACAACATGACTATTAAGGAAGTGTTTTCAATGCTTACATGTGTATAGCCTATATCAAATTGCTTGCCTTCTCAATGGTAGTTGGGTGGGGAGGGAGGGAGGGAGAGAATTTGGAACTTGAGTTTTTATAAACAAGTGTTGAAAATAATTTTTACATGTAACTGGGGAAAAATAAAATACTAAATAAAAATTATTAAAATTATTATCCTCAAGTTTATTCATGTATATCAATGTCTTGTTTTGCTATTTAGATCTTAACTTTCTAGGAACAGATGCATCTTTTTTATGTTTGGTGCTAGACACTGAGTAGTACCTACTAGTTTTATATAATTTTCTCCTTTCCCTTTCCCCAGTTTGCTCTTTAATAATTGTCATCAAGAGTGTTGCAAAAAATCATCAAAAAAGGTTGAGCTTTACACTTTATACTGTCTACAAGACTGATATGTATGAGGATTTCCTCAATGATGACAGGGGGAGGAGCTTTAAAACTGGGTCTTCAATTTGGCTCATCATATTCAACCACAGTCATGTGTTTATCTGGCTAGTCACCTGGAGTCTCATGTGGCTCAAAAGATTATTCTGGACAAATAAGAGGACAAATATATTCCTGAATAGTCCCTGATAACAAGGGAATGATTAAAAGGTCAGTTTCAGCAGTGTGTCACAGGTTCTAAAAGGCTACCAAACCCTGCCATCAAGATGATCAAAATCAATTATCTGGAAGGAAGAGATGGATACAAGTCTACAGTGGATATATTACAATGGTTTTGTAAAATTATCCAGATCGTTGAGATGCTTGAGATTAAGAATTATGTATAAATGGTAATTGAGGTAGCCACTTATGGGAAGCTATTTAAACTGATTATTGACATAGATATCCTTCTTGAAAAGGATGCCATTCACGTGTTACAGATTATTTTGGATGGTGTCATATATTTGACACACTAGACATTGCACTTACGGACCTGATATCAGAAAATTTCTTGTAAGGCACAGACTCCAAGAATTTTGACTGGTGAGTACCAGGAAGAAAGTGGATGACAATTTCATGAAATTAAAATGTAGAACTCCAAATTGCATTGCTCCAAAGATGTTGATCTGGAAGCCCTGCACTCTTTGGATATGTGACCCTAAAGACAATCTCATAATCTTATTCATGAAACTATGCCCTTTGAGGATAACAATTGAACAAGACTATATTAGAGGATCCTGAAGGGAAATGGCTTTTCAGAGGAACAGGCTATTCATTTTTCTGAGTTCTGATTCAACCAATACAATATTATAACCAAAGAGAAGCATCTGGAGGAGAGATCTCAGACTAGAAACCTACAGAAGGAACTAGATTAAAATGTATTCTTGATCAAAATGTATTTTAGCCAAATAAATAAAAATGAAATAAAACATAGACAATTAAGTTGTGGTTCTCTTTGTAAATATTCAGCTGACTAATTAATTTCTATTTTGGTTCAACATGGCTGATATGGAAGATATCACAACACAGAGGATCAGTCCTCAACTTTGACTCTCTTCTGCATCTCCTCAATTACTATGCAAATAACTCTGAAGAGCAAAATTCTCCCTGTTTTATCCATTCTCTGATGTTTATGATCAGAAGAACATAAAGCAAGATTTTTTTTAGGGTGAAACTGTATTAATTCTTCTGTTACTTCACGTATCAATGAACAAATTCAACCATTGAAAAAGTCGATATACAGTATTCTCCCACAGTCCCTCACCTCTGGCAAAGAAACAGGGTGGGGTGCCTTGTCATATCTTTTTTAGGATCAAACTTAATCATGTAATATGACAGAATTTAATTATTATTTTAAAATCATATTCCAATGGCCAAGAAAGAAAGTTTGTGTGGTGTTAAAGACAGAACCAAGAAAAATGATAGAAAGGGGGAAAACATGGCTGTCAGAATGTCATAATATTAATTAGTATAGTCCTTATCTTCTTTGAGGATCCTTCTCCAAAGGACTGGGTTTTTGTTATCAAAATCTACTTATATTAACAAGGTCCCTAACAGAACAATATTGTGCAATTGAAAGGTGTGACTTTTGAGCACGGAAGAGGAGAGCAAATAGGCAAATAGGGCACTTGCATGTAGTTCTGAAAGTCCCAGATTTTGGAAATAAATACTTTTTTTTATTTCTACCTTAATGCAAAGGGAAGGTTCTAAGAGGGCTCTGTTTACATGCGCAAAACCTCAGAGCTAAATCTGCATCATAAGAGATAACTGGTTGTGTAAAAGAAATGTGTACCTAGAGAGCACTGAAGTTTCACATTGTCTGAGACTGGTCTAGTTTGTGAAAAATTTCAGAAACATGTCTCTGTTATTTACCTTACAATTGGGAAACATTAAAGAGCATCTATAGTTCCAGTTGTCTTATTTTCAAGCAAAATGCTCAAACACACACTAACAAAAACCCAAGGAAGCACCAGATATCTTAGGTCTGATTTGTAGAATGTTTCAATCCAATTGTCTCCTCTTAACTTGTAATTCACAATTTTTTTCATTCTAATTGTGGATGAGAAATGTCACTAAAGCTATAAAAGTACACCTCCCCCAAAAGTATTTTCCGCAGTAATAGATGATTTATGTTTGTTGCTTGTTGTTAAAGTTCAGACAGGAATTCTGATGAAAATATAAAGAGGAAGCAACTATCTTCATGTTACCTCTAATTATGGTGAACCACTCAGATACAAATTTTATGTTTTGAGACCTCTTAGTTTCTAAAGGGAAAAGATATTCTCAGTTGAGAAACCTTAAAAGGAACATGGATATCACTAGCCGTTTTGACATAAATATAGAAGTCTTTGAGAAAGCTTTCAAAAGTCTCAAGACTAGGCATGAAAAATCATAAATAAATTGTTGAGATAACATGAAAGCCCTAAAGTAAGGAATATGGCTTCATGACAACATATTTTCAGTTATAAAACTTTAGAAAAAAATGACAAGAAATTCAGCTGAATCATTCTTTGAGTGATAAATATGTTCCCCCAAAGTATATATGTGATATTTCTGTAAATCAAGTAGAGATATAAAAAAATTATATGACAAATAGGGAGGAAGAATGCTGTAGGACAAAGAATATTCATCTGGGAATCTAAAGATAGAAGTTCAAGTCTTGACTCTGAAACTTCTAAGCAGTATGACCTTGGCTAAGTCACTCTACCTCTTTGAAAATTAGTTATTTCATTTGTAAAATGGTGATGATAATAATATTGCATCAAGATAAAGAACAATATCTTGGTCTCAATAAGACCTCTACAATATACTAGCTGTGTGACCATTTACAATTTACTGAAACAACAAGAACTCTTTAAGACTATAAGATGGAGGGGCAGCTAGGTGGACCAGTGAATACAGCACCAACCCTGGAGTCAGGAGGACCTGAGTTCAAATTCAACCTCAGACACTTGACACTTAACTAGCTGTGTGACTTTGGGTAAGTCACTTAAGCCCAATTGCCTTCCCTTCCCCTCTCCACAAAAGTTGGAGATGAATGAAGGTACTCCAAACATCAATGAAGTTACAAGCCCAGATGTCTCTCTCTCTCTCTCTCTGTCTCTCTCTCTGTCTCTCTCTCTCTGTGTCTCTGTTTCTTTCCCTCTCTCTGCCTCTGCCTCTGCCTCTATCTGCCTTCTTTCTTTCTCTCCCTGTCTCTGCCTTTTCTCCCCACCCTCTCTGTCTCTTCTGCTAAGTAAGAGTTATTTGCATAGTAATTGAGGAGATGCAGAAGAGATCAAAGTTGAGAACTGATCCTCTGTGTTGTGATATCTTCCATATCAGCCATGTTGAACTAAAATAGAAATTAATTAGTCAGCTGAATATTTACAAAGAGAACCACAACTTAATTGTCTATGTTTTATTTCATTTTCATTTATTTGGCTAAAATAAATTTTGATCAAGAATACATTTTAATCTAGTTCCTTCTGCAGGTTTCTAGTCTGATATCTCTCCTCCAGATGCTTCTCTTTGGTTATAATATTGTATTGGTTGAATCAGAACTCAGAAAAATGAATTTTCATTTTTTTATGATATTGACTTGGTTAAACCATGAGTAACTGTTATTTTTTCCAGTTGTTTAGGTTTGAATTTATTTGTTTGAAAAGTATTTTATAGCTATGTTCATGTATTTCCTGGCTTTGTATTACCAGGTAGACTCCCAAGTATTTTATATTGTCTTCAATTATTTTGAATGGAATTTCTCTATTTCTTGCATCTGGCCTCTGCTGGTAATATGTAGAAATGTTGATGATTTATATGGATTTGTTTTGTATTCTGAAACTTTGATAAAATTGTTAATAATTTCAAGCAGTTTTTTGGTTTATTCTATAACATTTTCTTCCCATAACATCATATCATCTGGAAAGAGTGATAATTTTGCTTCCTCATTGCGTATTCTAATTCTTTCCTTTTCTTTTTCTTTTCTTATTGATATAGCTAACATTTATAATATAATATTAAATAATAGAAGAGAAAATGGGCATCTTTGTTTGACTCCTTGTATTGGGAAGGTTTCTAGCTTATTCACATTAAAGATAATGCTTGCTGATGATTTTAGATACATATTACGTATCATTTTAAAGTAATCTCCATTTATTCCTATGCTGCCTAGTGTTTTTAAAAGGAAAGAATGCTATATTCTTTTTCTTCAGAAGGCATTTTCTGCATCTTTTGAGTAAATCATATGATTTCTGTTGTGTTTTTTTAATTGAGGTGGTCAATTATGCTAATAATTTTCATAATATTGAACCAGCCCAGCATTCTTATGTAAATACTACATGGTCATAGTGTGTGATCCCTGAGATATATTAGGGTAATCTCTTTGCTAGTATTTCATTTAAAATTTTTGCCTTTGGTCAATTGTTTTTCCAATGAAGTATTTCACATTGTCTTCTACTCTTTCATTTTTTTGATTTTGTTTTATTGTTTCTTTATTTCTCATAAAGTCATTAGCTTCCATTTGCTCCATTCTAATTTTTATAATTTTTTAAAATTTATTCACTATTATTTTTACAATATTTAGTTCCGCAATCTCTTGAGTTCCAAATTTTCTCCTTCACCTGTCTACCTCCCCCACTCTTGGTAGCACACAATCCACTATAGGTTCTACATATACCTTCATATTGAATATTAATCAAGTTGTAAAGAAGAATTATTACCAATAGAATGAATAATGTGGAAGAAGAGACAAAACAAAACAAAATGAAAAAGAGAAAAAGCAAGTACTGTGCTTCAATATGCATTCAAACTCTGTAATTCTTTCTGTGGATGTGGACAGCCTTTTCCAACATGAGTCCTTTAGAGTTGTTGTATAATCTTGTATTGCTGAAGGTTGTTCAGTCTATCAAAGTCTGTCATCATCGATATTTTGTGTCTGTAACTATGCACAATATTCTCCTGTTTCTGTTTTCCTCACTCAACATCAGTTTATGTAAGTCTCTCCAGATTATTATTAAGTTCATCTGCTCCTCATTTCTAATAGCACAATAGTATCCCACTATATTAATATACCACAAATTATTTAGCCATTCCCCAATTGATAGGCATCCCCTTGATTTCAAATTCTTTGCCACCACAAAAAAGAGCTGCCAAAAATATCTTTATACATACTAATCCGGCTCCCACTTGTATGACCTCTTTGAGATACAGCCCTAGAAGTGGCATTGTTGGGTTAAAGAGTAAGCACATTTTTATAGCCCTTTGGGCGTAAGTTCTAAATTGCTCTCTAGAATGGTGGGATCAATTCACAAATCCACCAGCAATGCATTACTCTTCCAATTTTCCCACATCTTCTCCAGCATTTATCTTTTTCCTGTTTTTTCATGTTAACCAATCTGACAGGTAAGATGTGGTATGTAAGAGTTGTTTGGATTTGCATTTCTCTAATCAATAGTGATTTAGAGCATTTTCATATGCTTATAGATATCTTTAATTTCTTCCTCTGAAAACTACCTGTTCATATCCTTTGACCATTTATCAATTGGAGAATGACTTGTATTCTTATGAATTTGATTCAGTTCTCTGTGTGTTTTAGAAAGGAGGCCTTATCAGGTACACACGTTGTAAAAATTCTTTCCCAATTTTCTGCTTCTCTCCTAATCTTGGCTTTGCTTGTACAAAATCTTTTCAATTTAATGTAATCAAAATTATATATTTTACATTTTGCAATTCTCTGTATCTCTTGGTTGGTCATACGTTCTTTTTTTATCCATAAATCTAAGAAGTAAACTGTTCCTTCCTTTCAAAGATTTCTTCCACTATCAGCCTTTATGTCTAGATAATGAATCTAGTTAGACTTTATTTTGGTATACAGTGTAAGATATTGTTCTATGCCCAGTTTCTTCCCTACTATTTTCCAGTCTTCCCAGCAGTTTTTGCCAAATAGTGAGTTTTTATCCCAGAAGCTCGGATCTTTGGGTTTATCAAACAGTAGATAACTATAACCACTGACTACTATATCTTGAGTACCTATTCTATTTCTCAGATCTACCACAAGACTATGTTTTCTTTTGTTTCATAATTCTGAACAATATTTTCCCACATTTTTTATTATCCTCAATTCATTCAAACTTGAAAATGAAATTACTAACTATTAATTTTTGTATATTCTTGATTTGCTAGACTATGTAAACTTTTTCAAAAGCAAAAAATAATTATTCATTCATCTTTCACAGACATAGGCTGAGACGTAATGGTCAGGGTTGCAGCTCTTTTTGGCTTTTTGTTGTAATGAAGATTGCATATTGAGATCACAAAGGGTCAAGTGAATGTAATCTAAGTGACTTAAAGCTAAATAATTTTTCCTTGGAGAATATATGAGTGTGTATATGTATGTATGTATGTATATACGCACATCTATGTATACATACATACATACATACAAGAATGTATCATCTTTTTCTTTTTAGAATGAAGGGAATCAGAGTTACTGATAGTCATCAAAGAGTTCAAAGATAGAAAGATAACATATGTACCAAGATGAACTATTTTGCTATAAATGAACAAGAAAAAAAAAGCCCATAGATTCAAGTAAAGATTATATGAATTGATGAAAAGTAAAACAAGTATAACCACGAAAATGATAAATTCAAAGGCTATAAAAGTATAAACTTTTTAAAAAATAATATTATATGATTATTAATGTTTAATATTTTCATCAAATAAAACAGGAGTCTTTGCAGAGTTTTGGGTCTATCAGTTTAGAACACTGAATATACTGAGAATATACTCTGATTTATTAATTATGTTTGCTATAATGGTTCTCTTTCTATTTTTGAGTGACAATTCTTTGGAGAGGTGAGGAGAGATACATTAGAAAATGAGCTGATATAAAATAAAAGCTATCTTTTAAAAAATATAGTTGAGTGATACATATATTAATTGCTTAATATAATTGAGCATTAGTGAAAACAGTTAAACAAACTGTTTAAAGAATTCTGTTTAGTCCTGTGAGGATGTGGCAGCAAGCACCCTAGCCTACACAGAATGCCTGCTAGCACAGGTTCTTAGATCTGTTTTTCTAAAAGAAAGCAACTCAAAATGGGATAACAATCTTAATTTAATCAATCAAGTAGGTAAATGATAATTTACCTCATTCAGGGGAAAAAGTCAGCACCCTGACTACAGAGAATGCAAACAGATACAAACAGAAGTTACAAGCAGACAGAGACAGATCAGCAGACTGGCTTCCAATCGTTTGACCATTACATCCATACCTAGTCAGTTACCAGAGAAGGAAGCACCAACACCTGAGTTTTCAAAGCTGCGGGGGCTCAATGGCTGCCCAGAGTCTTGTCTGGCCAAATCACACAACTCTTTCCAACATGAGCCCCAAAGCAAAACCTCACATCAGGGAATATATAGCCTTCTCCTGGATCAGAGAATGTCACAACCCTATTGACCCACTGCCCAATCACAAAGTAATAAGGCATGGGCATTCCTGAAGAACAAGCCTCCTGCCACAGGCTCCATGTGACCACATTCAGCCTATTAGGGGGCAGAGCATACTTTCAAATCAGGGAAAAGTCTCAAAGTCACTTCAGCCTATCAAAGGGCCTAGGGGCAGAGAAGATCTTCAGATTCTCATCACAGAAGGGCAAAATAAATCTTATAAACACACATATACATATATACACATATGTATACCTATATTCATACATATAACACACATACATGCTCCTTCTTTAAGGACCTTATATACTAAATGGGGAAAACTGGATTTAAATAAATGGAATGTAAATTGTACAATATAGCAGTAAGTGGAATACTACATGGTCAATTGTCCAATGAATGGAATAGGTCTTTGGTCTTAAAACCTCAATGATAAGATAAGAAACAGCTTGATAAGGTAAATAAAAAGCTGGCCTCAAAGCTAAGAACATAGGGATTCAATTCCTGACTCTGACACTTAACATCTTTATGTTTGAGGCAAGTCTAAGACTTTCAATTTCACCAAAAACTCTGACTTCTTGTGGGAACTGTTCCCTACTAATAAAAATAAAAAAAGACCCATTCTCTATCCCTGCCTCAATACTACTGCCAATTCATGTTCAAAGATCTTTAGTTTAGGCCCTCTGAACTATGGGGAAAAAAAAAGAAATCTGTAGTTAATTTCTGCTTATACCCATTCAAGATATTATCTATCTATCTATCTATCTATCTATCTATCTATCTATCTATCTATAATCTTGGTTCCGATAAACAAAATAAGCAAATTATACACATACGTATATATATTTTATTTATTTTGTTTACTCCAACTAAGATTTCTTTTAAATTTTTACTTAGTTGATACAAATATAGTAAAGTAGATAAGGTGATCACTTGGATAATCACATATATTCTCCATATTACTTTATGTAGACACAGATTTATAATTTGAAAATATTTAATTTCTTCAACTTTCGCTGGAAACTGATGTCAGTATTGATTATTTTTTTCTGGTTAGTAAATTATTCTTCCCATCTTTAATATATAGGGCTTAAAGCCTACCTCTCTAGAACCAGTCCCCTAATCTCTAAAGCAGCTGCTTGTTTTAGCCTTGATGTTTCTGGGCTGGTAGCAACTTCCTCTGATCTACACTGGTGGTCCCAGGCTTTAATCTCATTCCTGGCTAGCAAGAGAGCAGGGTGTAGGAGGTGACCAAAATACAAACACGCTGCCCTGAAATAATTTCATTGAAGCCAGCATGGTGTTATTCACATAGTAGGTTTTCAATAAATGCTTCTTGCCTGTCTCCATTTCAGCAGCGCCTCTCCTAAATGAAACAAAATATGTCTCGGGTTAAAAAAAGAAAAAAAAGAAGCAACATGTCTGTCCAAAGTAATCTGCTCATTTGAATGTTGCATATTTCCTTGTGATTTCATCCCACTGCTTTTTGACATAATCCATTTTCTACCACTCATCACAATTAAGTTGTACTGTTTGTTCCTTGTCCATTTTCCCCCTTATTATACTGCTGTTCTTTAGTCCTCATTTCTTTTAAGTGGATATCTATGTATAAGCCAGATAGAAGGCTACAGATTCAATGTCATGCATGGAAGCCATTAACTAATGAGGGGAAATAGACCTTTATGCATTGTGGGATAGCATTCTCTTTGTCATATGCTTCAGTTTAGCCTTCATTTTCAAATGGAGGAAGAAAAAAATTGCCTCGAAGTTTGCCCAAAACACTATTTAGCAAGACTCGTTTCTCCTTGAAAAACTGTTCCTATATAACAACTTCTTACATTATTGAAACCATTATTCAAATGTTTTAAAGCTAGGGTTTGTGGAAGTGGAGTAATTCCTCTCATCCCCTCTATATTGTTTTCATTATGAATCAATCTTTTGCTTGATGCCAACTCTCTTTCTCTTACCAGATACATGTGCTACACTGACCCTGTTATTAAGAAATCTAACCCCCTTCCCACATAGCAGATGTAGTCACTCTTTAGCAAGACCATAGATTTTCTGCATTGGGACAATCTCCTTCTAAGTCATACTTTTCCCTGTGACTCACTCTTGGGCATTCAAAACTGCAACTTCCTCCCTTAATACCGTGGGTATCATATTGTGGGCTCAAGTCCAGGCTTCTTGCTGGGTATGTAGGAGTTGTGAAGCCATCTGCAAATGAAGGTCCTTAGCAATACGTCTCTAGCATTAGAAGAACAGCCGTCAAGCTGACCTAAGCCACCCACTTAACTTTCTAGCTGTCATTTCAGGGGTCTCAATGGGATCCATCAGCAAACAGTAAAGCAAGTGGTTCTGCCTATCTGTCTGTTACACAGTACTGGAGAAAATGAACTCTTCAGAAATTGAAGTGAAACAGTGATCACTGCGATTTATTCTTTTCTATGGATGGCTATGGCTATGTACTATTACTTTGTTATTCTACACTATTTCTTCAAGAGGCATAGTCAAAGAGGGAAAAAAGTATAAGGTGGTAGTAGGGTCATTTTCAAGTGTCACATTTTATCTTAATAATGTGCTATCAAGATTAGGTTCAGAAAACAACACCACAAAAAAAATGTAATTTAGATAGTGAGCCAGGAAGCTACAGAATATTATTTCTCATTTTAACTAGGTAATAGTATCTTTTTCCAATAGAGAAGCTCATAGCCCACCCAACCTTTTTTATTCCAAGAACTTCTTTTCCATAATTTCCATAAAATGCTACAGGATTTTATTTAATATACTAGGGTCCTTTCTCTAGATCTCTTGATACTACATGGATAAAAATCCAACATAGAGTTGTCCATTGGTCACCTCTTTGTATCCTTACACAACTCACCCACCTATATTTCTGTTACTATGCTTTTAAGTTAATGTCCTAATGCCACTTCTACTGTGTAAGTTTTCAGTGGTGATATCCTCCATCTAGAGTCATTAGCCTCTTTGCTCTAACTTGAACAAGACACTTCATCCCCTAAGTCAGGGCACTTTTACTGGTTTTCATCATGGCCTGAAATTTTTCTCCCTCTTCTTCTCCACCTCCTTTTTTCCCTGGCTTCTTTCAAGTTCCAACTAAAATCTCACTTCCAGAGGAAGCATTAACTAATCCCACTCCCCACCCTCAAATGCTAGTGCCCAGAGACTTGTGGGCAGTACAGACCAGGCAGCAGTTTGAGAATCATCAGCAGAGAGATTATATTTGAATTATATTTGATTATATTTGAATTATATTTTATTATATTTGAATCAGTGGGAACTGATTTAATTCAATTTCAATAAAGCACTCCTATGTGTTAAGCATTATTCTAAGCACTGAGAATGCACTTAAGAAAAAGAGAAAATCCTTGTCCTCTAGTAGTTTATAATCTAATTGAGGGAAATGACACATAATAGGAAGATAACAAACAGAGTATGTGGGTACTACATGGGGAAAATTGTATTCCATGACATTGAAAAGTTGTAAGCCTTCTATAAAGGAAGGCTTTGGGAAGAGTTTAATGTTTCACCCTCTGGCCACCACCATCGTGACTCCAGTCAGAGGGAAGATGCAAATGAGTTGAAAAGATGTTGAGTTTTGATAAAGCCTGAGTAGTGACAAAACCTTAGGAAATCACCTAATTAAAGAGTATGGGTAGAGAAGAGAAGAGGACTGAAGACAAGACAACTTTGGAATCTATAGGAAATTCATCTTCCATTGAACATCCTCCCTAACAGTGATAAATGCCATCAGTGAATATACACTTTACTTTCTTTTCTTTCTTTTCTTTCTTTTACAATAATAAAAAGAAGGACTGCTGATTTTTTACTCTATTTCAATTTTACAACTTTAAAGTTGAGCTCTGCTCCTGGGGTACACCGATCACTATCCATAGCTTCTTGTACTGAGGTCTAAGAGGCTGGTCACTGGCTTTCTGTGCTGTGGCCTCCAACTCTGGCAAATTATCTGCTGCACCAGGAGTCACCTGGCCTACTCTAGCTGTCTGTACTGAAGCCTCCATGCCTGTCAGACCTGACGTTTGGCCTACTGCTTGAGGACTGAAGGCCTCACAGCTGACCTTCTGTGCTGCTGGATTTTTGAGGCCACATGGCAGGGCCTCAGTTATTCATCTGTGCTGAGGCTTGAGGCCTCTCATTGACTAGCCTGGACAGGTCCTGAACTGTGTTCAGCTTCCATTTCACCCAAGTGAGACATACCTTGCCTGCAGTCCTTCTAAGTTATCTTGGACTGGAAAATTGTTTTTATTCCATCTTTTAGTGGGTTCTGTCACTCCAGAATTCCATTCTGAAGTGTGATTTAAAGTTTTTTCTGGGAAATTGGAGAGGGCTCAGATGACTTCCTACCTTTTCTCCACCATCTTGGCTCTTCCCCGCCCCCATTATTTTTCCTAAATGTATAGTCTTAGAGAAGACTGAAGGGTTAGATTAATTGCCCAGAATCACACAATCTATGTGTGTCAGAAACATGGTTTGCATATAGGTGTTTTTGGCAGATTCTCTATCTGCCACATGACAGTGACTTTCATAAAGTTATAGATGATTATTTATGAAAGTCTGATTCCTTTTCATATTTTCATCAAAGATGCTCTTAAAATATATATTTAGATTGCTTATATATAGTATGCATGAATAATATAATTATAATATAATAATATAATTATAATTATATGTTATATTGGAGATATCAAATAATAATATTATATACATTTTTCATCTGGGTAAGAAAGCAGATATATGACTTGGCAGTTAATGATATTCTCTTAAATAGTTTATTTTGTTAATTATAATTTTTATTATATTTTGCCAGGTATTTGGTATCTTCCTTCTCTTTAATACATCTTAAGAATTGTTCTCCCATAGCTCTCTAAACTTCCCTACCTCCAATATGGACATGTAGGCATGTATGGTAGAGTTCAGCTGCTCATACCATCTTTATTTTCTATTGGTCTTATTCTAACATCCTTTCACAGGAAGCAGGAACATGTAATGTTTCAGTCCAAATGTGGTCATTCCAACGGAATTCATGGGAAAACAATTGTTATACAAAACTTCATAGAACTTTTTAAAAAAATTTTTTCCTTGTTTATTTTCCCTTTTCAAGTTCCATCTTTACTTATCTTTGGTATTTTTTTTTTGTTACTACTTTTGCTACTTTATGAGGTGACATGTTTCATTACCTATTAACATCCTCCAGCATAAAATTTTAGAAATCCATCCACATTCTGAAACAGTAGTGCTTGCAGATGTCATACCCCTTTGCTTACTGGCTGAGTGGTTTGGTCTCTTGTTATGGCAATCTATTTGTCTGAGTAAAATTTTCTAAAAAACTACTGATAGTCCTGGCTGATTCCTTCTCTCATTGATTTCCCGTTTTTGACACTAGGTTATGTCAATAGCTACAATTAATTTTGCCTAAGTTGCATCCATATTTAATCTCATTTTTGCTTTTCTCATTTGGTAATTGATGTTCCTAAATTTTTCTCATAAAGTTAGTATCTATGATATATAGTTTTAAATTTTCACTATTATCTACATTGCTTTTACCTCTCTCATTATGAGCTCCTTAAGAGACTGTTGTCAACCAAAGTTTTTGTTTCCACCTCTGACTATATGTCAGTATTGCAGATAATTAAAGTTCATGTTGATTCCAAGTGTCTATCCATCACCTCATCCTCTGCAGTAGATATTGACACATAGGTAGCAATTAATTGATAACAGCATTTTTATTTAGATTTATAGCAGGCATTATAATGACAGGTTACAGGATTTACAATGAAAAATGTTTTGTTTTTACATGGAATGCATGAAAAAAAAATTCACCGACTCTCTTGTCTCTCCAAGAGCTTCTGTTCTGTTTTTCCATTTAACTGCAATGTTCTTTTATCTTCTTGTTTTATTCTTAGTGAGAATGGCAGTATTAATATGATTCATTTCCAGTATTAGAATTTCTATTTGTTGACCCCTGGATACTGATATGACATTTACAATACAGTTAAGTTAGTGTTTACAGATATCCTAAAACTGTTTGACTCTTTAACCTTTTATCTGCTTTTCTTATACTCTATTGCTATCACTGCAAAACAAACAAGCAAAAAAAAAAAGCCAACAAAAAAACCAAAGAAGACAAAAGGACACTGCATAGGAATGAATTATTTTGTGGTCTGTTTTGTTTTGTGAATTGCCTTGTCCAAATAATTCCTCATTTATTAGTTAGAATATTTGTAAAGTGTCTCCATTTCTTTACTATTCTGACATTCTGAAACACATATGAGATACTATTGAGACTGAATATATGTCTCTATCTATCTATCTCTTTGATTTTCTTTATTTTTGCTTTTAGGACTTATCTCTGCCATCTTTTCTTTTTCAGCAGAAAAAAATGAGGCAATTTTTTTATTTATTATTTCTTGTCATATCCTGTTTTATTTTTGTACATTGGACATTAATCTTATGTGAAAAAAATGTTCATAACTCCTTTCCCTAAATATGTTTTATTTTGGAGTAGCTTC
>CM053580.1:124523499-124547561 GCA_028627135.1 Pseudochirops cupreus
ACACTGTCGCTCCATTTAGTAAATTTTTCCTACATTGGAGTGACAATAATTTCTTGCCCCGAGGGCAGTAAAGTACAGTTTAAAGAATTTGTATTAAGACTCAGGAGGCCTAAATTCTGGTTCCCATTTCAACCTCTACTTAGCTGTGAGACCTTAGACAAGCCACTTAAATTCTCTAGGCCTCAGTTTCTTCACTGGAAAATGAAGGCTTTAGACAAAATGCTTTCTAGCTATATTTCTAATATCTTATATTTTAACAGCATTTTGAATGCCTTACTGACATAAATAAAAATAAATTAATATTTTTCATGTTGCAGATATGTTCCATTGGTTTCAAGTGTTATTGATTATAATAGCCTCACTATTTTATAATATATTTTGTAAATATTAATATCCCAGAGAAAAATATCTAAATATCAGTATTACTTGTAATCTTAATTTAGAATCTGAATATAGCAATGGTTGAGTCATCTAGAAAAATACACACACTTATACTAACATACACATATGTAAATGTATTATGTAACGTAAAACCGAATCTTTTTTTCTATTTATTCATATTGGAGCAAATATTCCAAAAATCAGACACATACAACAGATACTAATTAACTATATACATCTATTATTGTAATATCCTGATTTATACTGAAGTTATGCTTTCAAGGATACATAAATTGACAAGTAAATATTGTCTTCTCTGATACTGCTTCCATTCCCAGACTGCTCTTCTCATTCTTTTTGGTATGTATTTAATGTAGTACAGGGGGGCTGATTTGTTGTAGAGATCATAAAATACATCTACACTAAGACACAGAGATTAGGAGTGTTTCTTTTCCTTTCCCTCCCTGTCTCCATTTCTTATGGATTATCATCTTCATCATAACTTTTAATTAATCAATAATCATGCATTAAATATTTGCTATATCAGAATTATGAATTTTAAATATTATATTTTAGATAATTAAAGAGAATTCCTTATATGCCAGAATTTTATCTTATTTCAAACTTAGATATTTATAATAAAAATTAATTAAATATGAACATCAGTTATTATAGTATTATGTGGAAATGTTTTCAGGAAGTAAAAGTAGGCACTGGAGATACAAACACAAAAAAATGAAACAATTTTTGTTTTAGAGGAGCTCATAATCTATTAGGAGAAAAACATGATGATTATGTTGTGTTTCATATTCAGTCTTCTTTTTTCCTCTTTTGTATACTTTATTTACTCCAACAAGTCTAGACTTTATACCTAAACTACCTTTTTGTGTGGGCAGGGGGTGTGGTGGTGGGGTTGTTTGTATATGTTTTAGAGTTAGTCTCTTCTACTGGTGCTCAGGTATTGAACATCCCCATTACTATAATGGCTCTTTATGAAAGAAGTCTTTTCATTGTTTATTCGTTTTATAGCATTGCCTATCAATTTGTGATTTCATATTATGGTTCAATTCTTTAAGCTTTTGGAAAGAAAGCCTGACACTTACTTTGTCTTCCTTCATATTCACTGGAGTACTGCTGATGCTTTCTCTAGATAACAAGTGTTGTATTCTGTGAGAATCTCAGAGTCAGCTTAATCTGATGACCTGAAAACTTGTAGCAAAACCCAAATGATCTCATCTGGATTAACATCTGACCATTTACCTTGTTGTCTGAGCTTTGAAAGTGTCTAACCCCAGTTTGGGTCTGGGTGACAACGAGAGACCTGACTCTTGTTGGAGCTCTGCTAGATGGTTGCTGGCCCACAGCAAATGTCAGATAGCTTGAAAGTTCTGCAGATTTACAGGAGCAGAAGGGATGTAACCCCTGAACAACCTGGCCTGGAGATTTTTCTAGGTCTTTGAGTAGTTGTTTTGGAGAGTTGGGCTGCACTTTTTCCTCCATCTTTATTGGTTTCTTTCTACAGGGAAATATTTTTTTTTCCTAAATGCACATATAACAAGTGATATAACATTCTTGCTACAACTTTTTTTTGAGTTTCTAATATCCTCTTTATATTTATGCTTTGAGGAGCAGAAATTAAACAACAGATGTGATTTCTGTTATTGAGTAGTTTATGGCCTAGTTAAGATAACAAAGCAAGGGCACACACACACACACACACACACAAAAACAGAAAATTATTACACATGGCATTATGAATGAAAATGTAGTGGCTAATATAACGAAACAGTATATATTAATAATATAGATATGATGTGAAGTGATTATGCAATCCAAGTACAGTAGGGGTTAACCAGGGAAGGTTTCTTGAAGGAGAACTGTTTTAATTAAGATCTCATAAGAGATGGTGGGTATGGATCAAATGAGTGGAAAAAGAAGGGCATTCTAGCTGTGCTAAGGTGATGACAGATCCATCTGGCTGAAGGGAAAAAGTTCACATTGAATAAAAACAAGTGATAAGCTTCTAGACAAGTTATAAAGTAAAAATTTCTTGAGAGTTTTGTACATTAGATTTGGGAGTATATTTTCAATAGAGTAAGTAATAGAAAATTATTTTGATTTTTTGTTCTGTTTAAAGAGTCATTTATCTTTCATAGGGAAACAATGTTTAAAAAATTATAAATAAAGATATAAACTTTTCTTTGCATTTCATCAACGGAAAAACAAGTATAAGTTTTGCATGAAATGTAGAAAAGCTAGCATTTTCTCAAAATTAGTGAGAAGAAGGAAGGAAGGGGGGAAAGAGACAAAAAAAATTGTATGGAGTTTTGCCAGAAAAAAAGCATGATAGAATCTAGATAACAAACTGAAATAAACCAACACTTCAATGATCAAATTCTAGAAAGAAAATGACTTTAGATCCAACAGACTCTATAAAAATTTGTTGAAATTTCTATTTTTCATCATCATCATTTATCATCTTTCAGAGGACAGACCTCCGAAAAGTACCATTATTTGTGTTATGAAACCAAATGGCATTGCCAAACTAAAAGTAACATTCTTGGCATAGCTATAAACCATATAATCTTTTAAAAATAGAAAGAAGCTACATAGTTAGGTGGTAGAAAATATGTATAAAGTAATAGAGAACTTTGAATAGATCTAAATTACAATGAAATTCCTTCTACTTGGCAAGACAGGATAGATAGATAGCTGAAGTATTAATGTCTCTATTAATTTTAAATGAAGAAGAATCTTAGAAGAATATCAACACTGGGCATATCAGGGTTCCTTTGGATCCTTTCTACTTGAAAATTAGGACATCTTCAATTCATTGGGTAGAGTTTTAATGGGGGGTTCATAGGGGAAAAAAAGACAAAAATAGTACAGCAAGAAAAGTATGAGAAAGACTCCAAAATGCCACAGGGAAAATAGTAATCACACTGATGAAATGATTCAAAATATACAAATTATTTCAAATGAAAGTCAAATTAAGGAATCCTCATTTACATAAAATGCATGTGGTATAGATGGCCTTTTGCAACAAAGGTTGCTAATAAATGTTGACTGATTTTTTTTTAACTAAGTGTGTGTGTGTGTGTGTGTGTGTGTGTGTGTGTGTGTGTGTGTATCCTATTTGAAAATAAGGCATCAGGAAAAAAAGAGAAACCTTGAATCAAATATATATTAGTCAAGGAAAACATATATATTTGTGTGTATGTATGCATATGCACACATACATATATGTAATACACAAATATTTATACACATACAAATCTCAAATATATGTACATACATACAACATAGTGACATATAAATATAAGTATATATGCATATAAATACATATATAGCACAAATATATGTGTATGTATATTTGTGGAAATATATATAAGTAGTACATATATGTGTATGTATGTTATGTGTAGGTATATACACGTGTGTATATATAGAAATCTCTATCGCTATATATCTATATCAGTAAATTGAGAGAAATAGAGAGATAGAGATATGGATGGAGGAAATGGAATAAGCATTTACATTGAGCCAACTATGGGCTACAAACTGTGCTAAGTACTTTTTAAATATTCTAATTTTATCTTTGGTAACATAGCTGCTCATCACTTTGATCAGTATTGTTAAAAGCATCTCTAAGTTGTCTTTCCAATGTTGTTATTCTATAAATTGTTCTTGGACTACTACTCACTTTACATTGCAACATTTCAAGTGCATCTTGTATTTTTTTTAATAGCATCTCTTTAATCTTTCCTTACTACACAATAGTTTACCATTTTAAAACCTTTTTTTCCCACATTTGATGGGCATACCTTTCATTTCTAGTTCTTTGCTACCACAAAAGAGCTGCTATAAATATTTCTATATTTAATACAATTTAAAATAATTTTTCTCTATTTTTAATTCTTAATCAAAGTAGAATTATGATAATAAAGATGTTAAGAGCTAATGCCAAACTTCAGGCCTTCATTTTTATGTGGCTTAGATCACTAACTATTGTGATAAAACTGTCCAAATTCCTGTTAGAATCTCTTATTTCTTTCAAAACTTAGCTTAAATGTCACCTTCTACATGGTATTCTTCCTGATCCTTCCTAGCTATTTCACCTCAAAAATTACCATGGATTTCTTTAGGGGAAGAGAGAGAGAGAAACGAATAGACAGACAGACAGATAGACTTTGGATAGATATATGAAGGATTGGGCGACTATTGTAATCATTGAAATCTTCTGACTCAAACTATAATGATTATTTTAAATTCTAAAGGTATGCTAGCCATTTTAAATACAAAATATTCTTATCTATGTCAATCTCTATACATATCTATCTATATACCTATCAGTCCGTCTGTCTGTCTATCTAGCTAGCTAGCTATCTAGCAATCCATCTACCTACCTACTAATTCTTCTCCAAACTCTGCTCCCACTGTCCCAGAATAGAAACTCCTTTAGGGAAGAGATTATTTTATCACTGTTTTATTTCCCTGGTAGAAGCATAATGCCTAGAATACAGTAAGCACTTTGTAACTTCTCTTTGCTTGTTAGAAAATTGCATATATGCACTAATTTTCCCTCTCTTCTCCTTTAACTTGTGTAATGGTAGTACAAATAGGAAGATATTTCCCATCCATTAATAGGCCCATGTAACCTGCTTAAGTCACATGGAAGCCTAAGTCACATGAGTTTGAGTCAAATAAGTCTGTGGTAGAAAGAGCTTGCCAAGCAGGTGGAGCATAGAGGGTGGAGCAGAGCCCAGAGGAAGTTGTTCAGAGCAGTTAGAGCTGAGGGAGAGTGAGGAAGGAAGCAGCAAGTAGTGAGCATTCATTTCTGGGAAGGCCTCAGCAGGGGGAAGGCTTAGGGATGGTGGTGCCCCCTGCATTTTTATTGTGTATAGATTTCTTTGTCTCTATGAGGGATTTGGCTTTTTTGTGTTGGGACTTGACTTTCTATTATTTGAATGAAAGTTTTGGTTCTGTCTTCTATGTGAACAATCTGTTATATCTTGTCATTTAGAATTATATCAGCATATTCATAGCCACAATAGGCACTGTGAATATCACAGTGTCAATATCACAACTTGTCAATCCCAACTTTTTCACTTTTCCTTCATTCTGCAGAAGATATCTCCTATTGCTACCATAGCACCCAATAATTCGTATATCTATTCAGTCTGAGTGCAACCATAACTTCTCTTAGCTTAATCAATCTTAGACATTTTTCCCCTAATAAGAAAGATAGTAAGAGGAAAACAAAACAGGATTTAACAGGAGTTATAATTATTCCACCAGCTAAGGAAACATGGGGCTCATGCCCTGGCTAATGGTCCATGAATTTTCTGAAAATTTGTACGACTACCCAGGAAATTGATATGAAAAGTTTTAAGGGGATATGATGAAAATGAAATATGATTTATTTTTTTTTCTGTGATCAATAAGGATTTGGGGGAATGGGAAGTGACCAACCTTCAGAGGTCTTTCTCTGTACCTGTTCTTGCCCTTGGACATGCTATATTGTTCCAATGATGATTAAGAATCAATAGAATTTTTGGAGTCTACTACTATCATCACATCTATGAAAAGTGACAATAGAAAACAAATGAAGAAAAGTGTCGGAGAAGTTCTTGAAGAAGAGTATACAGAGTTTTCTCTTCCAGTGACATTTTTCCTACTAATGTTTGGTGAAAAAAGAGTAAAAGTACTACAAGGGGAGAATTTGGAGGGGTCATTCCAACCAATATTGAATGACAGCCCTCTGAATATGGTCCTTATTTCTTTGACTTACCATTTAAAAAAAATTAGTTGAAGAGATGACTATGACATTGTGAGTTTGGAAAGATTAAGAAAGCAACCCAAAAGCACATTTTAGAGGTTTGAGAGTTGTCAGGACTTGTAGCCATCACAGCTATGAGGCCCTTAGAATTTGACCACATGGACCCAGTTCAGCAGCAGCTGAATGGAGGATGTATGGATCAATTTTGTACTAGAAATAAAGTTAGTATGAACAATGCTATGTAGGAAAAAGTCTAAGCCTATTTTCCCAGACACCAAGGTAATATAAGAGAAAGTTTTCTCTGAAGTAATCGATAGGAAAAAAAAAATTCTGGTACTGTTGGTCTTTTTATGTCCGTGAAATAAATAATGTTTCATAAAAGGTAAAATAAATGAACAGATGAATGGATAGATAGATAAAAATAAATAAACAATAAATAAGTTAGCAAATGAATACACAAGGAGCAAATGGAAGAGTAGAGGCCTTTGTTCCATTTCCCAACTGATTATTGTTTTTGTACCTTCAGGACACCAGTGTTCCAGTAATGATTGAGAAACTGTTGTGCTTCTTAGTTGGAATGGCTAAGTCAGCACACCTCAATTGCATCCAGGACCACCTAGTTTATGGATATGACAATAGATAAGTAGAATTACTTTTGCTGGGAAATAATCATGATTCAATGAGTGCTTAGTTCCTATATATGTGTGTATGCACACATATGTATATTATATACATAATACATATACACATATACATATATTTAATATAAATGTGCACATGTTTGTGAGTGTATATATGTGTGTGATGTATATATGTATGTGTATATATATGTATGTGCATGTAAACAAGAGAGAAAGCAGTGTAAAGAATAAAATGAATAATTTTAATTACATTAAATTAAAAAGGTTTTATACAAATAAAACAAATGTACCCAAGACCAGAAGGAAAGAGGAAAACTATGGAAAACTTTTTATAGACAGAGTCTCAGATAAAGTTCTCATATATCAAATATATAAAGAACTTTGTAATTTTTTTTAATACAAGTCATTCTCCAATTGATGAATGACTAAAGGATATGAACAGGCAATTTTCCAGTGAAGAAATTAAAACAATTTATAATCATATAAAAATATCCTAAATCATTATTGATTAGAGAAATGCAAATTAAATCAACCTTAAGATATCATTTTACACCTATCAGATTGTGATTCAAAATGATTGAAAGGAAAAGTAACAAATGTTGGAAGGGATGTAAAAAAATGGGGAAACTAATTCTTTCTTGGTGGAACTGGTCCAACCATTTTGGAGAGCAATCTGGATTTATGCCCAAAGGGTTATTAAACTGTCTTTACTCTTTGACTCAGCAAAATGACTACCAGGTCTGCTTCCCAAGATGATCAGGGGAAAAAAATAACAACAGCAAAAAAAGAAAAGAACATATATGTTTTAAAATATTTATAACAGCTCTATGTGGTGGCAACACCCCCCCCCCCACCCCACCCCCAAAAAACCAACAACCTGGAAATTGTGGAGGTGCCCATAAATTGGGGAATGGCTGAACAAGTTGTGTTATACAATTGTGAGGGGATACTTCTGTGCTTTAAGAAATAATGGACTTAATGATCTTAAAAAAATGTGGATAGACTTGTATGAAATAATGACAAGTGAAATGAGCAGAATTAAGAGAATGCTATGTACAGTAAGAGCAATATTGTTTTAAGAGAAAGTTTAATTGAATAAGTCATTATGATTATTACAAATCCCCAAATTAACTATAATAGACATATGAAGGAAGACACTATCAGCATCCAGAGAAAGATCTGATAAAATAGAGATTTGTATATAATAGCTATACACATAGACATAGACACATACACAGAAACACACACACTCACACATATACATGTACATATATATGCATATACATATACATATACACACATATACACATATACCTTGATGTCTAATGGTAGCCATTTCTAGAATGAAGAGGAGGGAAGAAAAAAAAAGAAAGAACAAAGTTACATGATAACTTTATTACATATTTAGAAGGAATAGCAAGTTGTACATAACAGATTTGCATTTTCATGTATAATCATCTTTTTTTTTCTATTCTGCTCTGTTATGGAAATGCTTGTTTTGTTTCTTAAGTTCAGAATAAATCATTTTTTTTAATCACGTAAAAGTGTAGAAATAGTCAAGTTTATAAAATTCAAATCTCTCATCCTAATACTGTTAGTCTCAAAATTTCTGTCATTGACTCAGTCTATCAGATATTCTTCCCAAGTTTATTTCATTCCACTTTATTCTCTACCCTAAGTTCCCATTAAAAATAATTCTTCAATAGCATCCCTTTCTTCCTTTTAGCTCTTATATTCTGGAGGAAGCACTGAACTAAAATCTAATCAGATAGTTCTTAACCAGGATAACTGTTAACATAGATAGGTTGAACTATTGGTTGGATAAATCTCATGATTATTTAGATACCAATTAACATATATAAATATTTGAGAAACCTTTCATCTGAAGATAAAGACTATTTTATCCAATTTTGTAATTATGAGGATATTTCATATATAGAAGAACACAGAAAGAGAGCAGCAAGCGATGTTTTTTGTTTCCAGACCAAGTCAAGGGGGAAAAAGTTATTACTAATAATAATAATAATGAAAAATTAAAACAAAACAAAACTAGTATCACATATGTAGTTGTGGAAGAAATGGGAAACAGATGAACTGAAATCAATGTTTGTGATTTCAGGTGCTTTAAAAAATGGTCTTTAACATAGGTTCACTGAGAATTTCATAGGTTCAGATAAGAAACCACTGATGTAGGCCAGTTCATCTACTTTGGAACTTGTATAAGTAATTTTCCCTCTGTAGGGAACAATTTCCTTAACTATTAAAATAAAAAGATTCGGTGCAGCTAGACAGTACACTGGATAGAGTAGTAGCCCTTGAGTGAGGAGGACCTGAGTTCAAATTTGACCTTAGACACTTACTTAATAGCTGTGTGACACTGGGCAAGTCACTTAACCCAGATTGCCTCAAAAAAAAAAAAAAGGAAAAGGATGAGATTTCAGAATCTTTAAAGATACATTTCAACTCTGCAGTTTTATTGGTTCTATGAAGTGAAATCAGCAATCTTTTGGGTGGAAATGTGTACAATGAAAAATGATTGTTTTAAGGTTTATTACAGCTACAGTGATAAATTATTCTGATTTGTACCACAAAACTAGCAATCATACTTCATTCATTTGGCTTTACTAATCCAGAATATTTGCTCTTTTTATTCTCAAATATATAGCATTCAGTCAAATTTATAAAAACAAAAGCCATTCTCCAATTGATAAATGGTCCAAAAGACTTGAAAAATCCATTTTCAGAAGAAATCAAAGATTTCAAGTCATATAAAAATGCTCATAATCACTATTGATTAGACAAATTCAAATTAAAACCACTTTGAGGTACCATCAGATTGGCTACCATGAAAGAAAAGGAAAATGACAAACACTAGAGGTGACATGGAAAAAGTGAGACACAAAGGCACTGTTGGTAGAGTTGTGATCTGGTTCAACCATTCCAAAGAATAATTTGGAATTAGACTCAAAGGGCTATAAAACTGTAGATATCTTTTGACACCATAATACCACCACTAGGTCTCCAAAGACCTCCTAAAGAAATACAAGAAAAGGGAGAAAATGACCTATTTAGTACAAAAAATAAATGATATTTATGAGAGCTTTGTGTGTGTAATTGCAAAAAACTGAAAATTGAGGGGATATCTAACAATTAGGGAATAGCTGAAAAAGATGTATGTGATAGTGATGGTATGGTATTATGCTGTAAGAAATTATGAGGTAGATGGTTTCAGAAAAAAAATGAATTAATTTAGGCAAATAGGCAGAAAGTTTTACTTGCAAATCCTTTATCAATTATTGAGCTTATGTTGCTATATATACCTGAAACTAATAAACTTCATTTTTATTAGTACTACTTCAAGATTGGCATAATTGCCAAAAGTGACAAAGATGCTTTTTTCCCCCAATAAAACATAAACCTAGACAAATACAAACAAACACATAAAAATTAAGGTTTACCATAAACACAAATGATGTCATCCCAACCAAATAAGAATGATAAAATAAGTTGTTGTTTTTTTTTTAATAACACATGCATTATTGTTATGGATTGTACAAAATGCTTTAATTATTTTTCAATTGATTCTCATAAAATCTCTGAGGAGTACATTATACTTAAAAATTAGCAAAATATTACAGATCAGGAAGTGAGACTTGGACAAATGAAATATCTATCCAAAGTTCAAAGGATTATGTGTATAAGCAAATAAAATATACAGAGGAATAATGTAAGAGACAGATAGACATACAGAGAAAATAGAAAGACAGCCCCAGATAGAGAGTTATAGCGATAGAGAAAAAGCATGACATAGTGAATAGAGAGCTGACATTAGAGTAAGAAAGACCTGAGTTCAAGTTTTGCCTTTGACATTGTCTCAAATAATGTCTTTTCATCCTGATTATATGATCCTGGGCAATTATATGATCCTTAACCTTTTAGTTGGTTTAGGTAACTCTGAAGGATGAAAAGTTGAAGCATAGATGACACTTTGCATTTCTATTGGAATTTACCAGAAACTTTGGTTTCATTTCCTTCTAGTAACTGCATCATCATCAGTGTCATTGTTTGTAGTGAACTTCATGAGGACTATTTAAGACTAGGGAAAGATAAGATAGAGAAGTACTTTGAATTCCAGAGCTGTCAGTAGTCTTAGATATACATGTTCCCTATTGGTGTGTGACTGTTAAAAAGTTCCAAGAGAAATAATATCTGGATAATTTAATAATTTTATTAATAATGTTGGCATTTTTCTAAAAGGATGGTCATTTTGCTGTCTCTCTTAGAACAATGATGCCTAATGGCAATGGGCTCACAATATATATGCCCTTTGAAGAGTAGGTATTCCTGAGAGGTTCCAATCAACTCTAATTGATCAACAACTGAATTAATATTATAATGGGAAGTAGGCTATATTAAAATGAGGGTCTTTGGAGTATGTAACTTGGATAACCCCAAATCTTGATTTCTCAGTTTCCTATGACCTGTCTGACAAAAGGGAGAATTCACATTTTCCCAGACCTCTCTGAGTAAACACAATGAGCAGAAGTACACCCATTAGCCCAAACTTAGCATTTCTTCTACTGCCTTTTTAGATCTTCAGCTGGGTAAATCTTTAAGAAAGATTTCCCACACTGATTGGTTTCTGAATAAGGAAGTAGAAAAGAGGAAAAACCTTGGTTCTGATTCAATATTTAGTGACTAAATATAAGGGAGAAATAATTTTTCACACGTGTACTTCACTTGCACTGTAAATTGGTGCCTACTCTTGCTCCCACGTAAACTATTCATATTTGTGGGAGAGTATGCCTAGACTTTGAGGAGAAATGCTTCATGGCTGTCATTCTTGCTGTGATACTTAATTATCACATGATTAAATGCACTTGTTAAAGAAGTAATTGAGTTTATTGGCTGATTATGAAGGGGAAGCACACCAATGAGGATTAATGAGCTATGATGTTAGGAGAATACACACCCACAGATTTACCACTCAAACCCTATGTATTAGCAATTGCTTCTTTTTGGATTCAGCATGCAAAAGATAGTGGGTCCGGGCAGTAAGCCCAAAGTCATTGCTAACTATAGATTATAGATTACTTATGTTGCAATGTGTGCTTAATTTCTATTATTTTAATATTGTCTAATATTCAAGAAATGGGGAATTTTAAGTGACTTTTTATTCCTGAAGTTGATTCCAGTTTTGAATGCTTTCAGATTATAATAATCCATTGGATCCTTCTCAAGCACTTTGATACCTTCCTTTTGTCTAAAGTATCCTATGCTCCAGATAAAACACGAATTTATTTCTAATGACACCTGTTTAACTCCAACTAACTAGACAAAATAATTGAATAAACGATAGAAAAGGGCCCAGCCCACTATGAAACTTACGTCATTTACTGCCAACATCTTACTTCAAAAACAGACTCCACCATCCTCCAATTTTTTTTGCCCTCCTCAAATTCCACCCACTCAATATATACTAACATCTGATCAACTTGAAAAATCAATCTTTCAGTTGTTCATTTAGAACACTGAGACCAGCTTTGAGCAATGTGGTGGAGGGGTGAATGTAACCTTCACTTCTTCCCCTTGGTCAATGTATCCTTTATCTCAATTCCAGTAAATCTTTTCTGTTGACACTTTCATCATCCCATTTAGTTTATCTTTCTCAGAAGGATAAGAGGCTGAGTCAGGAGTACTAAGTTATTAGTCTGTGGTTGCCCAGACCTTTCAAAACAGATGTTGTGACCATCATGACATTTGACTAGCACTCAAATTGTGGTTATATTTTTAAAAAAATGGTCTACTCTTGAAAAAAAATCCCTGGAGAATGTGAATTTAATACAGATATCACGAAGAATATGATTTTAAACATATTCTTCAAAATTTCTCCTTATAAACAATATACTTAAGGCTTTCTGATACATATTTTGATAGATCACATGTGTTCTTGTTATTCCCGGGTAAAGCTCAGCAAAATGCTCACTACTAACAGATTCCTTAGCCAACTTCACCAAAATATTCATAATTCTTTTTTCCCACTTAGGCTGAGTTTCAAATAAAGCTGGGATGAATTATGGCTTCACATGGACGCTGTATAAAATTTGGTGGTTTGGATTCAAAACTCCTACAAACCCTGAAGACTGAGTTTTGATTTAACCAAATATCTAAAACTGAAACGCAAGCAACTGAACCTCTTTCTACATTGACATGGGATTTCTATCCATGAACTTAAAACTACAGGGAAGTTTCTGCGGTATCATTGTGTACCTCAAATATATGAAATTCATGAAGTGATTCATACAATTGCTAATTTATGAAAGGGAATTTAATATTTCTTCTTTAAACTGAGAACTGAGAACTTAATGAATAAAAAAGCATTTATTAGGGACTTACTATGTTCCAAGCAAGTAATAAGGATACAAACAGCAAAAGTTAGGCAGCTATTGCTCTCAAGGAGTTCACACTCTTATGGAGGTAGGGGAAGGAACACATAAAAGAACATGCATCTTTAGGGCAGATGGAAAACCCTGGAAGGCTGAAGGATGTCCAATCATGGTGTGGCAGAGTAGAATATTCCTTCTGCAGTGATGGATTTGTCTCAGTCATATACACATGTGTGACGATGTGTGTGTGTTTATTTGCACAGACACACATGCATATACACATACACACAGCAGTTAGGTGGCACAGAGCATAGATTGCTGGCCCTCAAATCTAGAAGACCTGAGTTCAAATCCACCTTAGATACTTATTATCTGTGTGATCCTGGGCAAGTCATTTAACTCTTTTCTTCATTTGCCTCATCTACAAAATAAACTGAAAAGGAAATGGGCAACTACTCCAGTATCTCTACGAAGAAAACCCCAAAAAGGGGTCATGAAAAGATAAAGATGACTGAAATGACTAAAAAGCAAACAAAAAAACCCCACACACACATATACATACATGCAGGCATGCATACATACATATAGGCAATAATGCTAATATCCATGCAAACCATTTTAATTTCAGTGCCTGTATCAACCTCAATCTTAAAAAGACAAAAAGCATTCACTTTCTGTCAAATCTACAAAGTGACCTTTTTCTACAGAATTATAAAATATCCTTGAAACAAACAGTAAAGAACACTAACTACTTTATTTCAGACATACTTTTTTAACTTTTTTAAAGGGCCATTTTCCTAATTTGCAACATGGGACTTGTGTAATACTACTTAGTGCAAGGTTATCAGATATGCACAACACTCCTGAGTGTGGCTGAAACAGATCAATGTGTAATTGGGAAGTGTTCACCAACAAAAAATGCAATACAAGCTAGAGACTGTAATTATGTTTTTTGGTTTTTTTTCATTCAGTATACACCTGCCTGGATACTTATGTGTGCATGGGGTTTTTGTAAGAATCAAATGAAGCAGGCCATCTGAGTCCAAGTTTGGTGTTTTATTCCTTATACGAGCTGGTTTATAGATGTAGCTGGGAGAACTTGAACACAATTCCAGCCAAATAATGAATGAAGTCAAGCTATAGTAAAACAAGTAAACTTTGTTCTTATCATTTGAAATGAAGTAAGGTACCTTTTTTCAGGAGAGAATTTTTTTTTTTGGTAGGAAGAAAAGTTAGTGGAAATGACTTTAATGATTTCTGTTTTTGACATAGGTCCCTGTCCACTGGAAGTGTATCTCACTGCATTTAGGAACACAGATTCAAGAAAGGGTGAAGAGAAGAGTCACAGGTTCATGAAGTCTGTCAGGAGGCCTTTTCAGGGGAAAGTTAAGGAGCAAGTATAATTGACTGGAGTGTTAGAATTTTATTCATCCTCTCTGTAGAAAAAAGAGAATCGCTAAGGATTTTTTTTTTGGTCATATCTTTGTACTAGAGAGCATTTACTTGAAAACATTCAAGTGAAGAATGCTTCAAATCTCACCTGTTTTTAGAAGTAAAGGTTAAACTTTCAAATGTTTCTGCCAATAATTTCTACTGATGTAAAAAAAAAAGACTGTCTTGGATGTTCAAAGATCAAAATGTCTATTAGGAAAAATAAAATCTGGCTTTTTCAAAGCACAGATTGATTATGGTTTACATAGTTCATTCCATAAGCATCCAGTTCAGGAAAGATGCTAAAAGTCCATGTTTACCTCATTAATTCCTTTCATTCAAAGCTGTATTAGTATTTTGCCTTAGAAATGCTCTAAGTAGAATATTGTCTACTCTTCCCGGCACTTTCCCAAAGAATAGAAAATGTGAACAGTTTTTAAAAAAATAAATATGAGAAGCAAACAACTAAAGTGTGAAATTGTATAAACTTTTGATTAATTCTTTGGGGGCTTAGATTTCTCTTGTCTAACAGAGATGACTAAGAGACCAGGTGATTCTGGCTTGGTACTCATCCTCCATAAATCTTCTGAACTCTCTCTTAAAACATTCCTGTCATCCACTCTGCTAAGAAAGAAAAAAAATAAGCCAAAGAGTTGTTCAAGATGCTCTGTCTGAGCTTTGAGGAAACACAGTAGGTGGCCAAAGTGAGAATTAAAAACTGCCATGTTCCTGAAGTTCTCACATTTTTAATATTCCCCCTTCAAAGCAGTCAGTAATGGCAAAATCTTTCCAGCCCTGTGATATAATTAATTGCTTTAATTTTAGGCAGTTCAAAAGCAAGGGAGCCCTTCATACTATGCTAACAAGAAAGAGCCATAACAGGAGTTAAATATTTTGTTTATAGAAAGCTGTGGAAAATTTTACCACAGATAAGAACACAAATTGACTTTACTTCTGCTTTAAATGTAAAATGCTTTAAAATAATTAACAGCAATCATCTATTAAGTATCTGCAGTTGCTTTCTATGTCAATGCTGCACAATTTAACTTGGAACACTTATGAAGATATCTGGCTCTTGAAAGTATACACCCTGAAGGAAAATCTTGCACTTTAGGAAAGGGCAGGAATGTGCCTGATGTTTACTTGCCTCAATATTTAATGTAAACATTACCAACTTACCCTCCATTATTCCAGCTTCTTGATCCATAAGCTTTGCTTACCTCACAGATGCTGGATAGATTAAATAATTGACCTAAATAGATGAATGGGGAGGTCTAGCTAACTGATACAGGGAATGTTATAGAGTAAAAATATTTTTGGCAATTTCAACTAAGTTTAGAGTTTTGGCTTAAGTAATAATATTTTTTTTTTTACTTTGATTCTTTATGTGAATAGGGGAAGCATAAGAAGGAAATGTAAAGTTCAGTTAAAATATTTTAGAAGCTTTTATGTTTATAGATCAAATGACCAAGGTAAGTACAAAATTTCTTCCTGATTATATATTGTCTAATACTGATGTAGTTTGTTCAATTCTGAAGACTCTGAACAGGTTTCATAAACTTGTTTAGTAGAAACTGTTTTTTTTTTTTTAAACAGAGTCACTGCCATGCAAGTGACTGAAATAAAAGACTTAAATTATCATTTCATTTCCTTTTCTCGTTTCTTCCCTGTAACTTCATCTTCACTTGTCTATTTTGTGAAACAACGAATGCACCATGCATTCACTTTTCCCATTCTTACTCCCACATCTTTCATTTGGCCTATGCTATTTCCGCTTTACCTGAAATGAATTTTTATCTTCATGTTTTGTTTTGTTTTTAATCTATGACTCTTAAATCCTTCAGGCAGCTGTAATTGACTCCTAAAACTGCCCTAAAACATAGCACCTGACTGTATTCATTACTGTGTTCATAGTCACCTGAGCATCCCTTGATTGTCTAACTATGATTTTACATGTTGATTATATAGACAGAAATGTGGTTTTGGGAAGTAAAAGAGAGAAAAAAAAGAGGAGGGAGAGATAGAGTCAGGAGAGAACATGGACTTTTGAATGGCCAATAGGAGTCTTCCAGAATCATAGGCATGTGTCTAGAAGCCAAAAAAATCAAAATTCCAAGGTGCCTCTAACTACTACAACCTGAAATGCTGAGTATGAACTTTTTGAGTAATATTGTCTCTTTGGTTTATATGAGATTACACCACATTTCCAAATCACAATAGCCTTTTCCTCTTGAGCAATTTGTCATTTAAACTAAAATGCATGTTTCCCTTCAATTTCTGTTTTATGATTTGCTTTGGTAAATGTTTGTTTCTTATCTGAGATTGTTTTTTCATCTAAGCATTTGATGGTAAAGGAATTAAGCTGGCCAAAGCTAAACTAACTATTAACCACCCTATATAGAATGAACCTGCTTCTCACCCAGAGTAACGAACAGAAGTAGTTTTTATCTTGAATCCTAAAAAAGCATCATACCACTCTAGACTGTAAGTATCTGATGGGTGACAGATATAATTCAAGCCCAATTATCCTCTTGAAGATAAGAGAGTGAACAAGTAAGTATTCGGGGGGAGGGGGGGGTGTCATCTTTCTTCTCTCCACAAAAGTAAAAATGACTGTCTCCCTTATAGATATGGTTTTTCCACTGTGCTAAACATGTCTTGCAAATGTTATCTTATCTGATGCATGCAACAGCCTTGTGAGATATTATTAACCTTATATTTATAGTTGAAGAAACTGAGGCAAATAGAAATTAAATTAATTGATCAAGGTCATAAGGCTAGTATTTGAGGCCAGATTAGAAATTACATCTTCCTGATTGCCCTCTCAGTTCTCTTTGCACTGTACCACCACCTTCAAGGTGCATACCAGATACATGATAAATGACTTCCCCTAGTTTACACAGTTAGTATATGTCAGGCTATTTAGTAGAAATTCCATCATTGGGGTGGCTAGCCTGGGATCCAATGAATCTTCTCTTTGCCTATGGGTTCTAATCACATCATGAACTGCTGTCTTGGCTCTAATTCTCTCTACATGCATTCTCATTTGAACATAGATCTACTTTTCCCAATTTCATGTTTATTAATCAGTAGCTTTCATTGAAGGTAGAGATTCGCTGTAGTGGAAAGAAAGATGAAGGAAACACACATTTATTATGTACCTATTATGTGGCAGGCACCATGCACTTAATAAATATTATCTCATTTGATCCTCACTACAACCTTTGAAGGCAAATACTATTATTAAGCCTTTTTTACAGTTGAAAAAACTGAGGCAGAGATTAAGTGATTTGCCCTGGGTCAAACATCTAGTATCTAAGACAGGATCTGAATTTCAGGTCTTCCTGATTCCAGACCCAACCCTCTATTCACTGTGCCACTAAGTAGTGGATAGGGATCTGAAGACCTGGGGGTGGCTAGGTGGCACAGTGAATAGAGCACTGACCCTGGAGTCAGGGGGACCTGAGTTCAAATGTGACTGCAGACACTTAACAATTACTATTCCTGTGACCTCAGGCAATTGCCCTGCCTTCCCCCCTCCAAAAGGTAAAGAAAGAAAGAAATTCAATCATCAAGTATTTTTATGGGGTGAGGGAGCAGCTATGCTGTGAAAAAGAATACCTAAGGGTGATGTGGTCTGTCTTTGGTAGTGCCACAAGAATCAGTTCAACATAGTCTGTTTGAATATAGAAATAGGACGACTTTTCTCCCCTGAAAGCCTAACTTGGGCTTTCCGGAGATTTGAGGTAGAAGGCAGGCCACTCATAAAAATGTTTTATGGTAATTACATCCTGTGGGTGGGGCTATAAAAAAACCACATCTCCTTGTATGTTGAAAGAAATTTGGAAGTGGATAGATTAGGAATTAGCTTCCTGATACACAGTCCAGCTCAGCAGAATGCTTTGAAGCAACAGAATAATTGTCCCCAGATGGCTAAAGGAATCATAGGTTTAGTGCTCAAAGAAGGTGGTTTAGCTCACTAATTATTATGGGGTATGGATAGAGAGCCAGCCCCAAAGTCAGAAAAACCTGGATTGAAGTCCCACTTTTGGAACAGATTGGTTGTGTGATATAGGGCAAGGCATATAAACTCTCAGGGCTCTAGTTAATTCCCAAAGACCTTAAGTTGAGTCAGAAAGGTTGATCTGTACTGGTAGAGTTTTCTTACCTAGGATTTCTCTATGCTAATGAAGTCAGAAGTTCAGTCCCCATTTCTATCAGTTTTCACATATAATGTGAACATTTTTCAGAGGGGAGGGGCTGAATTACTGTTGAAGTCCAATCCTTAAATCCAATCCTTTAACTGCTTTCTAGTTTTCCTAGCCCTTCTCATATAATAAGGAATTCACCTTCACAGTAATTTGTGTGCTATTGGATTTATCAAGCACTGGACCTACTCTTTTCAATTTCTTCTCTTTCTTATCCAGTTGACTTCTCTAATTTGCTTTTCTGGTTTTGGATCAGGTCCAAATAACTTTATATCATCACTTGAGGGCTGATAATTCTAAACTTAAATACATTCCAAAATATATACATACTGCTTCTCTTCTCTACTTGTAATTTCTTTTCCCCTATCATTTGTTTTAGAGTTTCATTATAGTTTTGCTTGTGATTTTTAACATAAAATATTATTTTAAAAGCTTGAATGACAATGAGAGTAAATATATATAGAAGAACCATGTATTTTCATAATATCCAATAGTTTATGTGACTCATTGAGCTACAAACTATTCTTCTTACTATGGCAAATTCTTAATTATCAATGACTCAGAAGCAAATTAATAGTCCAATGTCCTTTAAATAATTTTGTATACAAACACATACACAAATATACACACACACATACATATTTAAGAAAACAATAAACTCTGAGTCAGACTATGTAAAGAGAAAGCAAAGAAAATATATGTAAAGATAAGACATTTCTCTATTTTCCCTACTTCTTAATATTGATTTACTGCTTTTTGGAGGGCAGGACAGACTTAGTTATGCCCTAATGTTCTGAGCAGTATAATAATATAGATACGGAAAGAAAGAACACTCATTAAAACACGTGAAACAAAAAAGTAAGATGATAATTTTTTAAAAGTGTCATATTCTTCTTGCCTAGAATTTCTCTTCGGAATTTTGGCTGAAGAGGATTTTGGGAAGATGGCAGAGTAGGTCCAAAAACTTCAGGCTCTCCAAATTTCTTCCAAAAAAAACCCGCAAAACCCCAGACCATCACCCTGAAGTGAACATAGAGCAGCAGAACTAAACAAAAATGGGGGTAAAGACAACTTGAGGAGACCCTAGGAAAGACTGTACTTCCAGGGGTGGAGATTTGCCCTAGGGGAAGTGGAAATACCTCCAGGCCTACTTCTCAGAACTGAAAAACAAAAAACCCTGGGAAGAATTGGGTTGAGAGACAGCCTCAGCCTCAGAAACTTTCCCCACAAGGAGTGTGTATGGGGGTCAAATTACTGAGTAGGAGAAAAGTGAAGGACGTTCCACTGTTAAGGCACACTAAGTACAGCTGTGCTGACCAGACATGAGCCCAGGCTTTAACTGCAGGGGAAAAGGCGCTAGCATATGCTTGGTTAGTGTTGCAGGAGAGCAGTATCCAGGGTTTCAGTCCAGGACAGAGAGGACAACTGAAATTTGTGGCTTCCAGAGAGACTACAGGGAGCAAGGACATTTGAGGAATAATGTGGTTGGGGGCCCCACCTGTGACTTAGGGGTAGAAAGGAGTGCCTAAGTTTAGGCCCTAGGACAGAGCTCAGAAAATAACAGTTATAAGGACTTGAGGCCTGTGGCATCATTCTCTACACCTCAGGACTAGATTTTGATTAGAATAATAAGCTGCAAAAAATGAAATGAAACAAAATAAAAATAAGAATGAGCAAACAAAGGAAAAAGAACCCTATCATAGATAGCTATTATGGGGATAGAGAAGATCTTGGTTCTTAGTCAGAGAAAGATAGTAGAGCTAAAAAAATCCACACCTTATTTTTTCTTTGCTTTTTTTGGAGAGGAATTGGGATTAAGTGACTTGCCCAAGGTCACAAGGCTAATAAGTGTTAAGTATCTGAGGCAGGATTTAAACTCAGGTCCTCCTGACTCCAGGACTGCTGCACTGTGCCACCTAGCTGCCTCTAAACTCACACCTTTTTTAATGAGAAATATTAAATGGTAACAAGCCCAAAACAAATTCTTGGAAGAAATGTAAAAAGCAAATAAAAGAGATTGAGGAAAAATTGGAGCAATCCCAAGAAAATGAAGACAGTTATGAAAGTAAATCAAACAACTGGAAATAGAGAATCAAAAACTTAGGGAAGAAAATAATTCCTTGAAAACTAGAATCAGGCAAGGGGAAGCTAATAACATTATAAGACATATAAATAAATGAATGAATGAACAGTTAAGCAGATAACTAAATATAAATAAAACAAAACCAAAGGAATTAACTCGACTAATATACTGAAGTTTTGGAGAGATGTATAAAGAAGTGATTTTTATACAGACAATCACAGATATAGTTTCAAGGTCCATAAACGACTATCATGTGCAAAGCCCTCATTTTACAAATATGGGAACCTGGCCAAGATCATGCTCATACTAAATGACTGAGGCAAGATTTTCAAACTCAAATATCAGTCCTCCTTCCACTGTACAATATTGCCTATACTGCCATTTTACATGTTCTTTCAATGTTGGCTTAGAAAAAGGTCCATAGAGTGATCCTGTAACACCTACTCTATACAAAAGATTCAGCCCATAGAGATTAGTAGGGTGCCAGGAGGCAGGAAGGTTTATGGAATGCTATCAAATCCTCTGGCCTCATATTGGAAACAGACACCTATATCCTCAAAGTTATATGTCCTATTCTCCTCTTCCTGAGCCCACATAAAATTATTCTCAAAGAGGACAGTCCAGTTATATACATTCAATTCTGGCTACTTATTTTTAGGTGGATGACCTTTAAGTTTAAGATGAAACCAAACCTGCTTTTAGAGACCCATTTGGGAACAGCTAGTTACCTCCTGTACTCTTGCCAGCTGTTCTGATCTGAAAATTATTATTGTATTTCTCCCACTGGAAATATGAAGAAATGCAATAGACAAAATGTTTAACCTAGTATGCTCTGCAGGTATTTCAGGACTATTAAGATCACCTCAGAAAGTGGTTCTATATGCCTTATAATTTTATTTAGCAGGAAGTTAGGGGTCTCCCAGGTTGTGATATTATTACTCACCTATGTTTAGGTTAAAATATAAATCAAGTTCATTGTCTATAGATGATGATCTAAGCTTCTGAACAGTTCCAATAAAATTGTTGAGTCTCACATTACAAAATCATATTCCATTAAGAGGAATCATTCACATGCATAATTGCTTATACTAGCTACTGATGGCATACGTAAAATAAACTATTTTTGGCGCTGATGCAGAGGGACTTTGTGTATCTCAAAATTATTCCTTTTCTGAATACTAACTTTCTATTCTTCATTTGGGTGAACCTTTCCTAGCAACAACTAATCTTATCTTCATATACCAACATTTCAGCAAAACTGTGCTGCTTTTATTTCCCACAGAGAGGAATATAGATAATGTAATGCAATGCATCATTTTTTTAAAAAACAGGTTATCATATAGATAGACCCAGATAATAGAATCATCAAAGTTGGAGATGGAAAAGACCCATAGGGTCACTTAGTCATCTTTAAGGCAATGAAGGCACTAGTCTTTCTAGTACGCTCTTGAATATTTTGTCCAGTCTAATTTTAAAATGACGATAGTGATGGGTTTCCACATATCCTCTCATGATATTTCCCAGAGTCCAGAAATGTATGTTATAGAATGTTTTATGATCAGCAGTTTCACTTTTACTTTTCATTTCTACTTAATCTTATTCATTATTTCACCTGAATGAATAGATCACCCAATTCTTTTCTGCAAAAACATCTACTCATTTTAGTGACTCTTACTGAAGCAATTATCATATCTCCAAATACCATTCATTTAATATAGAATTATGTTTCTTATACTTAGCTATATAAAACTTACATAATCCACATGCATACACAGTTTTAACAGAATATTAATACATTCATCTCCACACCCTCCCTACTCAAATTCTTCTGTGTATGGTATAAAGTATCACTTCAATCATTCATTCAATAAGCATTTAATAAGCAACACCATGTACTGGATGCTCTGCTGGGTGTTGGGGTTACAAGTGCAAAGAATGGGCAGAATCAGTAGGGTGGAGTAGAGGCAAAAACCCAAACTCTCCCAATACTCCTTTCAAATGATTTTAAAATAACATCTCAAACTGAATTGTGTCACTAGTAAAGACTTGCAAATTAAATTTTTACATTCCTCCTCATCCTTTGCAATTTTTTTTATCTTTTCATTCATTAAATACTCCATCCTAAGGTTTTTCCTACCTAGTAGAAGTCTTCTTCTTAATTATTTAATATCTTATGGGTGCTAGTGAAGCATTCAGACTGATCGTCTTCTTTTCCTTGCTCTTGTGATATTAAAGCCTATATCCTTTCTTGGTCATATATGCCTAGATGATATCAGAGAATAACGGAATTTGAGAGGTGAAGGAGCCAAAGCAATCATCTGGTCCAAAATACATAAATGTCAATCATAGTAGGTCAATGAAATATGGCCCACTTACGACCAGAATGCTATTTTGATGCCTTTTTTTATTTTATGCCTTTTAAAAATAACCAAGAAAATAATTATATTATTAAAATCAAATCAAACAAGGGTAAGTGGTCTACAATCCTATCTAGCTACAGTGTCCTGGGCTAAAGTATCCTACTACCATGGTTAATCCTATAATCTCAGGCTTACTCTCACTTGGAAATTTCTAGGTTATTGGCATTTTTTTTTTATCCTTTCCTCGCACAGTTGTCTTTCTGGAGGGCTATGAGGAAGGGAGCAGTCAGAAAAGGAAAGCTCTTCTCCAGTATAGGTTACAATATTACTCAGACCAAAAAAAAAAATCTGTCTGACACCTAGTTTGCCTCTGAAATTTATGAAAGGCACATCTTTATTCACTGTGCTACATAGGTAGCACATATTACATAGCTAACAAAGCCAATTTCAACACTGGCATACAGCAATCTTGAGTTTATAAAAGTAAATTCAACAAAGCACTTATTTCCCCCCCCATCCCCGTTCCACTCTCTACCCTGTCCCTGTCCCTGCCCCTCTACAGAAGTGTGCACTTCCATCAACCCTCCCCCCCACCATACCCTCCCCTCCATCATCCTACCTCTCATCTCCATTCCCCCTATTTTCCTGTGTGGCAAGATGCCTAGTTTAGAATTTATGTCGTTTCTTCCCTAAGCCAAGTTCAGTGAGGGTAAGGTTGACTCTTTCCCTTTTGCCTTCCTGTTCTCCCCCTCTATTGTAATAATTAGCCTTTGTCTCTTCCATGAGATGCTCA
>CM053580.1:124548061-124565709 GCA_028627135.1 Pseudochirops cupreus
TCTCTGCTGAATATGTTTTCCAGGTTAGTGGTTTTTTCAAGGAGATATTTCACATTGCCTTCTATTTTTTCATTTGTTTGGATCTGTTTGATAGTATCTTGATTTCTGAGAAAGTCATTTGCTTCCATTTGCTCCACTCTGATTTTGAAGGAGTTATTCTCTTCAGAATGCTTTTGAGATTCTTTTTCCAACTGGCAAAATCGACTTTTTAAGGCATTCTTCTCCTCATTGGCTTTTTGGGCCTCTTTTGTCATTTGAGTTAATCTATTTTTTAAGGAGTTAATTTCTTCATTCAGGTTGTTGACTCTCTTTTCATGATTTTCTTGCATCATTCTTATTTCTCTTCCTAATTTTCCTTGCACCTCTCTCATTTGGTTTTCAAAATCTTTCTTTAGCTGATCTCTAGCTTTTAGTCAATTTTCATGTTTCTTGGAAGCTTTTGGGGTAGGAGTTCTGATTGTGTTGTCTTCCTCCATTTCCCTGCTTTGTTCCTTCTTTTCCCCAAAGAAGGA
This sequence comes from Pseudochirops cupreus, assembly GCA_028627135.1. Classification (NCBI taxonomy): domain Eukaryota; kingdom Metazoa; phylum Chordata; class Mammalia; order Diprotodontia; family Pseudocheiridae; genus Pseudochirops; species Pseudochirops cupreus. Next base: position 124,548,574 of record CM053580.1, read on the forward strand.
ATCTAGGGTTTGGCTGCTGTTCTTACTTTGCTTCCTGTGCTTATTCATGGCTGGCCAGTCCATGTTTTTTTTTTTAGCTCTATGGAACTCTGCTTCCAGAGGGAACTGCTCTGTCCCAAATCGCTGAGGTTTTCCCAGCTTCCGGGGCTTTTAGGAGGCTGCTGGGTCCGGCTCACTGAAAAAAAATCTCAGGACCACCACCCAAGACCGCAATCTGGATCCAGTCCACTCAACATAGCACTTGGCCTCTGAACGATTGCTTGGCCCCTCTGCTGTCTGCAGGCCAGGAGCTCTGATGCGGCAATGTGGAGGCGGGTGCAGAACCTCCGCTTTCTGCTTCTTTGCTCTGGAGGAGGCTTGGTTGGGCCCGCTTTTTTTCCCCTGGTTTTTAGCCAAGTTCCACTAACCTGAGTCCTTTTTTTTTTATGGCTGGATAATTCTGGATCCTGCCAAAGCTGTTGCAGATCTGCTCTCCCGAAGCTCCAGCCACAGCGGGGCTCAGCTCATCCAGCCGCCCCCAGGGCAAAACTGCCGTTTCAGGCTGGGCTGGCTTCTGCTCTCACAGTTGAAATGGTCGCTTTGAGCCAAGCTGCCTTCAGCAGGAAAAATATCTGTGTGTGTTTTAGAGCCCTAGAATTTGTTTAGAGTCATATTTTTTGGATATTTGATGTGGCTGTGTCAGAGCTGCAATTTCTTGCTGCTCCTACGCCACCATCTTGGCTCCACCTCCCCAATGAAGCACTTATTGTCTATACTAGACTCTTTGGGCTCTTCATATTTTTAACAAATCTTAATTCCTGATTTATATGCCCATATCTTCTTAGAATATAAGATGATACATTCTTTCCCTATGAGGCAGTCAGTTCTCTTGATCCTCTAGACCAGTGGTTCTCAACCTTTCTAATGCCACGACCCTTTAATAGGTCCTCATGTTGTGGTGACCCCTAACCACAAAATTACTTTCGTTGCTACTTCATAACTGTAATTTTGCTACTGTTATGAATCTTAATGTAAATATCTGATACGCAGGATGTATTTTCATTGTTACAATTTGAACATAACCCACAGGTTGAGAACCGTTGCTCTAGACAGAAGTTTTGTCATCTGGGAAATAATTTGTTCCCTCTTTAGCTTCTAGCCTTCCAGTCACTCTGAAAAGATCATCAGTCTGCTTTATACTAAGAGGCAACTTATTCACCAGTCAATATGAAGCCAGACTTTTGACCATTTATTCTTACATTATTTAATGGGTCAATCCTCTCAATGGAGTATTATAGGAACAGGCAGTTCCATAACCAGGGGTATGGATAAAGATGAGAGTCTTTGGCTTAGAGAGTCTTACTCCAAGTGATTAAACAAGATCATAGATCTAGACCTGCAGAAGAACTCCAAAGTCATCTACTTCTCTAAGCACACATTTTACAAATGAGGACACAAAGTTACAAGAAAGTTAACTGCCTTGCTCAGGGTCATAAAGATGTTAACATTAGTGGTGGGATTTGAGCCTTGGTCCTGTGATTCTAGAAGTAGTTCTATTCCTATCATTCTGTCCTGCCTCCTAAGTCACTGTCAGGTGAGCAGCTCTGGACTACTATTATAGGCAGATGAGAGATGCATACAATGAGACATATAAGGATGAGAAAGAAAGGGAAATGTTAATAGTGTCTGTCGATTTAGTCACCTTAACTAGCTTTTGTGACTTTGGGTAAACTGGACTGTTTTAAGAGCAATAATAAAGACTGGGGGATTTAAGATTGTGGAAAGAATACTACTACACTGTATAAATTCCTTGAAAAAAACATTCTCATAAATTGGATGTGCTTCCTAGTGTATTTTGTAATGTAATAAAAGAGAAACTAATGCCTCTTTCACAAGGCTATTATTCAAATATGTGAAAACATATCTCATTCCCACATTATCTTCTATTATCTAGGAGAAATGTCTTGAGATGCTTCAAATAAACCCCAAAGAACATATTCATCCTGCTTGTACTCCACTGGCCATGCCTTAGGTTTCAAATGTCTTACAATATAGAATCTTACATGCTTTCACTCAAATACTCCAGTTGTGGTCTGACCAAGACAGAATATATGAGCACCATTATATTCCTCATTCTGAACATCATTTTGATGTTAGTAAAGCTTGGGATTGCCTCAACATTTATAAGTAATAATTCATTCTGATGCAATTCAAGTTGACCACAACCACCAGAATATCAGATATCTTTTGAATGGACTATTTATTGTCCGGACATATTTCTACCTTTTTGCAGTTGTTAAGGTGATTTTAAAAAAAATTATCACACTACTTCATATAAAATTCCATTTTATTAAATTTGAACCACTTTTCTGTGGGTGAAAGGTAAAGGCAGTGTCAGACAATGAGATTATGAGTTACTTCCCCAAATGTCTGATGTTGTGGAAGTGTTTGGTACCCTCCTCACACAGACTCTAAGGAATGCTTAGTCTTAGATAAGACAATTTTAAAAATATGTCTTTGTTTGAATTTCTGATATGATGTTTCTTCTGGGACTCCTCTTCATTATCCCAAGGGCAGGTTTTGAAAATACAGATATAGGTTTGGTATGCTTACTTGACTTGCTTAGTTCTTAAGCCAGCAATCACATCAGATGTTTGGCTTATACATTTAGCTCATAAAGCAGAGGCCTCATAAATGCAAGGTACTCCATAACAAAATCACAAATCCATCAGATTAAGAAAATATGAGCCAAAGATGTTAGAGATAGGGAGGTTCATAGTATAGTTAGAATATCAGGGTTTTTTTTTTAAATTTGTAAGATGAAGAGAATGACTAGTGGTAAAAAGACAGCAAAAATATCCTATTCATGCTGTCCCTCTTTATAGATATCCTGAAACTCATCATGCTATATAGAAAATATTATTTACTAGTAATATTTAGGAAAATAAAAGTTTTTCCTCTCCTGTTAGAAATGTCCGGTAAGGCGGGTGACTGAGTTTCCCTTTATATTATCACCTGATTTCTCTCCTGGAGCTTTATCAAATCACTAGTACTCAATATTCACAGTAAGAAGTTTCTAGTTATTATAGTCCTTACTGTTTCCAAACAGGTTCAAATAAGGTGTGCCATCCAATACCTGTATGACAAAATTGACATTTACTATGGCCTTTCATTTCTGGTTAGTGCTTTCTTTGTCTATAACTTATTCCCCCACTAGACTTAAATCAACTTAAGATTTGGGACTATATCTCCCACTCGTTCTGTGACTAGTGGCCTGCACATATTAGATACCTAATAGGCATTTATTGATTTAATGCATGCTGAAATATATGCTTATGATGTGGTGTACCCAGTGTATTCTCAATATTGATATAATTAATGAGGATTATTTAATAGAAAACATATCAAAGTTTGTTGTTGTTGTAATTATCACTGGGATGAAGTTCTCATTCAAAATTTCTCTGATCATTTTCAAATTCATTAACACTTTACAAACTCAATCCATGTAACATCAACTTAAATCAGTACATCAACTTACTGCTTCTCTAAGAACCTATATGAAAACAACAGTAGTACCATATCAGTCTGAGTAGGTGAGAGTTATGCAGTCGAAAATCTATATGTACACCATACAGAAGAATCGTATGAATTCTTTGCTTAAGTGACATTCTGAAACCTGATACCATATAGGTCATATGCACACATTTTAGCTTGTCCTGACATGAATAAAAATTCTGCGCATGGATTGAGGTCAGAACATCATATAGCAGTGACTCAGGAAGAACACACACACACACACACACACACACACACACTCATACATACACACACACACACAGACACACACAGACACACACAGACACACACACACATATATACACATGCACTCATATAGAAGAAGCACCAGCTATAGTCAAACAAGCCTCATTAAATTCAATAGTTTCCAGGTGCTCACATGAGAATGCTTCCTACCAATTATGGATACAAATCCACCCTAAAAGCTTAATCCACCACTTCCAAAAATTTAGATCTTAAGTACATTTTTTTTCTGCCACTACAATTCATTTTCTTTGAAGATATAATATACAAAGTTTATACACCAACAAGGAGAAACTTTTTTTTCTTCATCCATAATAAAAATTTACTTAAACTGTTCAGAGTTAAGAAATTAAAGAGCCAGTATTGACATCTTGGAAAAAAGAAAAACCATATTCTCTTGAGTTTCCCTTTTCTGGTTTTTCTACCAGATGTTCATCTTTTTCTGTTTCATCTTCAATCAAAATCTCCATGAATCCACCTAATCCAAGAAAGATCCATCTCCAATAAAATTTTACCTCCATAAAACACAAAGTTGTAAAATGGTATTTTTCACAAGACAAATTTTTAAAATAAACTTTTATAGAGTAAAATGGAGCATTTGTTAATATATTTTTCTAAAGCAACATTTTCTCAGTATAATTCTCTCCCCATCCCCAATATAAATTAAGGAAATATTGTTTTTCCTATTCCTATTCACATGCATATGTTTTCTATCTATTCAATATTCTCCAAAAGTGATATCTTCACATGATTAATTGTTTCTTTAACATACCATTAAAAAATTACTAAAAGGATTTTCTAGGTAGCAAAAATAAGTAAAGGATTTTTTTTTAAACTCAGTATCTTATTTTCCAATTATGGCATGCATTTAATATGATTGAAGTCTTTTTGAAATTACATAAATTACCTTTCCTATTAAAATTTTATTATGTCTATCAGACTATTTTATATGTGTTGCTAACTTAGCATTTGCATTTTAACTGTTGATTGTGTGTGTGTGTATCCATGGTAGTTTCATCTAAAATTTAGGATAGTTCAAATATCTTAAAAGCTTATTAAAAATTATTGAGAATACATTGAGTAATACACAAACACCACAGGCATCTTAAAATTCTTCTGGTATGAACATCAACTACTTGCCAATGTACACTGAAGAAAGCTCACCATTTTTACTAATCAATTGTACAATGCATCCTTTGGTCAATCACTTCAGATATTTTTTATTTAAATCTCTATTTTCCTCACTCTCAAAACAATTGAACATAATAGGGTGTTATACAAAGTTAGGTCAAATAATGTTGCATATATTTATATTTGGGTGACAATTTCTATTTACATGACACAAAACCTGAGAATTTGCATATTCAAAGACAATTTAATGGTCATATTGTCCAGATCTGTTAGACACAGTTGCTGTAACATAAAGACCATGGAATTTAGGGTCAGAAAACTTGAGTTCAATTCATATCGGTGCCATTTATTACCTGCATGAGTGGGAAGGTGATTACAGAAAATCTCTGTGTTTGCAGTTTTGCATGTGTAAAATAAGAACTTGGTATAAAGTAACTTTAAAGTTCCTACCTGCTTAAAGTCTGTAACCTTATGAACTGCCTACCTCAACTTATATTTCAAAGCAGATTTGAAAGTTTCACAAAGTGCTTACCTCACAACCTTTCAGGATATATAATACAAGATAATTCCCCTATTTTCAAGATGAGGAACCTGAAACCAAAAGGAAGTATGACTTTTGAAAAGGCTACCCAGTAAGTTTCAATCAGATAATAATACACAAGCATCCTAACATTCAATTCTTATCATATTTCTTCTAACTCAACTTCCTAAATATAATTAGACTTTTTCACAATTACTATTAAACTTTTTCCAGTTGTGGCACTGTCAATAACTAGCTATGTAGCCATGGATGAGTCATTCCACTGCTCTGTGACTCACTTTCCTCAATTATACAATAATGTGATGGGACCAGATTACTTCTAAAGTTCCTTAAATCTTTAATATGCTTCAATTTCCACGTTAAAGTATACTGTGTCAAAGCCCAAGAATGGAACATCACACATTGCCTAAAGAACAGAGATTCTCAACATTAGTCTGTGAATATTTTTTTTAAAAAATAGATAGTTTCTTCAAAATAATTGGTTTCCTTTAAAATCTTGTATATTAATATTCTAATAAGTGGTCTATACATATTACTAATCTGCAAAAATTATAAACAGAAAACAATGATTAAAACAACAAAAAAAGATTAAGAACCCGTGATATATGAATGTGCTGTTGACATACATTGACAGAACTCTCCAGGTACGCCTTGCTTTTATTTGTTGCTTTTTAATTTGGGTCCTTTTTCAGTTTTGGCAAAATCTTACTCCAGAGCCTCTTTGTGGCATGGAGGTTCCTCTGACTTCTAGAAAATTCTGCCAGTAGAGTTCAGGACTTTAAGAGTTGCTGTGAAGCTGGAAAACGTTGAGCCAGAGATGGGGTATTTATTTTTGATACGAAGGTCAGCCTGGTTATGTTTTTAATGGCTTATCATGAATTGATGACCACCAATATTTATAGTTATATTTATTTATAGTCATAAATATGTGTGTATATATATTTGTATATGTGTATATACATATATATGTACACACATTTATATATATATATACACACATATATCTGCCTGTTTATAACCATAAATATGGGTAAAATGTGTATACAAACATTTAAAATTCTACCTAATTAATTCAAGTATGGAGTTGTTTTCTTCAAAGGTCGAGGAAACACATATGGAAAAAATTATTGATTTTCATAGTAATGAAGTAATTGGTTGTTTTGAAGGGTGAGAGATGAAGACAGGTAAGAACATGGGATCCATTTCCTGCAAATTTCTAAAATTTCATAACTAACCCATCTGCTTCAATTAAATTTGGAATCTCAAGGTAGTTCCTCTCTTCATATAACTTCAGCACATAGTATGGTATCCAGAATAAGCCAAGTCAACAAAACCATGTAAGCATAAATGTTTAAGGAAGGCCCATAGAGATTATCACTGGCATTTACAATGCATAATGAATGTAATGGCCAATGCTTAATAACAAGGTAGCATTATTCGTTCAAAGATTCAAACCAAAGTCTGAAAACATTCAAATATAAAATGGTGCTTCGAGTTCGTAACTCTATTGCTCAGATCATTCTTCATTCACCTAGGAAATTACACTCTTCTATTTCTTGAGGAAAGGGGATTTTATAATTCATAGAATCTTTGCCCTGTAAAGGACTGTGGAGATCATGTAGGAATTTCACCAGGGCACTGAGCTAGTTAGTAGTATTAGAAACATAACCTAGGTGTCCTAAAACCTTATCTTTTACCCAATCTTCATAGTAGATCCAACTGTGTCACACTGTTGAATGTGTATGTGTGTGTTTGTGTGTGTGTGTGTGTGTGTGTGTGTGTGTGTGTGTGTGTTTCAGTTTGTTTTGAACAGAAATACTGCCTGATGTAGGGGAAAGAGAATAGATTTGGAATTGCACAATTTAGGTTCAAATACTGTGTTTGCTGTTTGCTGCCCCTGTGAATTTGGACAGCCTAATACCTCTAAGCATCAATTTCTTATTTGTAAATTGTGGAAGTTGGGCTGTATGCTGAATAAAAGCAAGCTCTGTAACCCATGAGGTTTAAAAGTAGCTAAAACTCTTCTTCTATTTTAGCTGTAATAAACAGTTCATATAGCTACATTTAAGGATGACTGGTGTACACAGACATACACTTGTGGAGTCTGTGTCATTGCAAATTGATTCAAAATTCATTCTTCTTATGTTCTTGGTAATAAAAGTAGAAAAAATACTGTTAAGTACAGCTTCTTGGTATTACAGGCTTTATCTTTTTTTGTCCAATACTATTTTTTTCTGACCACAATTAAATGCCTTTTACATATTTTAATGGAATCACATTTGGTTAAATGTAGTCTTTTCCTTGTTGCACTCTGATTCAAATTAACTCCCATTTCAAACTGAAAAAAGCTTAGGGCTTGATTCCTTTGTCTGTTCCCCAAAGGCATTTATTTATAAAACAAACAAAATTAATAAAAACACAAGAGATCATGTAAAATGCTGCTAAAAAAAACTTCTTTAAATTTCATCTCCTACATTTCATAAAATAGTTTTCTCTTTTTTTTTTAACTAGAAACATATGGATATGCATTTCAATGAAAAAGAGATAAAAGTTAACATAAAAATGGTGAAGATAGTCAGTAAATATGCTTCAACTCTTAGACATTACAGAAACCAGAAAAGTTGTTCAAGATGGGCAATGAATAGGAAAGATAGTTTCTGTCCTCCTTTTTCCTGACCAAAAGAAAAATATAAATAAATGATTGTTTAAAAAAAATCAAAGCTAGAAAGAATTATTTCAAAAATTCATTTTATAGAAATTAAAAATAATTTGTATACCTCAAATATAGTAAGGAAAAAGGATTCATAGCAACCATCCCATGTAGGCTATACATACATGCATATATATATATATATATATACATATAAATGCAAGTGTAAATATATTTTATATCTAGTATATATAATATATATGTAATATATAATATATATTTATTTAATATATATATATACATATCCAAATTTAACTGAAGCAAGCGGGTTAGTTATGAAATTTTAAAAATTTGCCCAAAGTGGATCCCATGTTCTCACTCCCATTTTCATCTCTCACCCTTCAAAGCAACAACTTATTCGTTACCATAAAGATGAATAATTTTCTTCTATATGAATTTCCTCAGCCTCTGAAGAAAACAATTCCATACCTGAATTAAATATCTAGAATTTTACCTGTATCTATGTATGTATTCATGTTTTTATATATCTATCTACCTATCTATATCTATACAGAAATAGATAGATAGATAGATAGACAGATAGATAGATAGATAGATAGATAGATGTGTGTGTGTGTGTGTGTGTGTGTGTGTGTACAAATGTCTAAATTTGGCAAGAGTAGGATTAAGGTCTTCATCTAGGCAAAAAGAAAAATCAAATATTTATAATTTAACACTTAGATTATAACTAACTCAAACGTTGAGATTATGAGTCCTATTGTCAATGCTCCATGTTCTTTGTCATGTCAGATGGTAGTAGGAAAGTGAACTTAAAAACAAACAGACAAGATGAATAATTATTACAGTTGCCACTTTTCTTTCTGTCAGATGTGAAAATCTATTGCTAAATCAAGCATTCCTATGCCCTTGGGATATGTAAAAGGCATCAAAACTCACATTCTGTAAACACTTAGTCTATGTATGTTTTAACATTTGGGGAAAAGAAATATATTGCACCTTTACATATTTAGATGCGTAAGCCCATGGATAATTTCTTTTTATGAATAAATCATTGGCTAAAGGAATGTTTGTGTTTCATGATTTTGAATATTTAGCAACCACATTTGATCATAATTGCAGTAAAAAGTAAGCCATTAACTAATTTGTTTTTACAAAGACAATGCACAAATTTAACCTTTTTTTTGGTATGTGGGTAACAATATGTATGTACTCTATATGTGCATACTACAGAAAAGCTCCTTGAGAGTAGGAAGTTTTATTCTTTATATGTGTAGTTCATCATTTAGTGTTGCTGCAGTGTAAACACATAAATTCTTAATGATTAGGGTGATAGCATGAACCCACACAAAAGTATATATAAAGTACATAGATATGTGCGTGTGTATATTTATTTTATATATATATATATTTATATATATTATATATATATTTATTATACATATATTTATTTATATATATATACACATACATACATATATGCATATATATACATATACATATACACACACATTTGTACAGGACAGTATAATTTAGTAAGAAAATGATCACATTTGTAGATACATATTTGCATAGCAACATATACACATACCCTTAAAATTATTGAGATTTTAAGTGAAAATTTTATTTTACTTATTTTTATTGTACTTACCAGACAACAAAATGCATTTAACACCTTTGCAAAAATCAGTATATTAGATCTCTACTTTCTGCCTAAATGCTTTTTTCCCCTTTTTTTCTTTTTATTTTGCTGAAAAATATCTATATAATTTTGGAGAATTATTTTTCCCCTGAGCTTCCTCTTTTCTTTGCAATTCTAAGCACTTGTCAGTAAAGAAAATGTATTAAAAATTTGCAAATATTGTTACTGTTTGTTCAAAATTGTACTTTGTCAATTTGCAAGAGAAGTTTTTGTCTTTTACATATTACACAGTATAGTGGCCCAGCATGCAATATCTATAAGAAAAATTAAGATGTATTTTTAATCACAAAACTCTGGATGATTTACAAAATTTTCTGTTAAAAAAAAATACTTTCTAATGCACAATCAGAAAATTGGTAATAGAATAGACATTGTCAATGATTCCAGTAAAAACTGCTCCAAAAGAACTGAACATCCTGGCATGAAGTAGTAGAGAATAGGGTCTCACTTCTGTATATTTCACATTTTACTGTTCACTCACACAGCTCTCCAGATAATTAATTTTTAAAAAGTCTTTAGATAGTGATGATGGTGTTATGTCATATATAACAACAACAATGACAACAAATTGATACTGTTAGTGAAGTTCTAAGCAGACAGATGTCTACATACTAAAATCTTGACACCGTTGGCATCCTGCTTGGCAGTTTCTGTCATGATGCCGCAGACTAACTGAATGATGCGGATACAATGTGGTGAGCTCTGAGGATTTTAACATCTGAGCAGAGACATCTGTGCTATCACAACATGATTTTTATCTCCTAATGCACTTCTTTTCCCCAACATCCTTTCAACCATATAATAGTTCTACTGGGCAATGCTCCTCTGTAGTAATAGATATTCAGTGGGAATTAATTAAAATAGCAAGAGGGGACAGAGTAAAGTGGAAATTCAATCTTTTATGACCCCATTGGGTTATAGAAGATATTGCTGAGCCTGAGTGTCAAGCTTTTATTTTTCATGAGCATTTCATATACATAATTCCTACTGGCACAACTAGTGTAACAAATAGAATTATGATGACATGTTTTAATTCACCAATAGGAATATAGTGGGACTGGTGTGTAAGGGTACAATAAACAGGGATATAGATGTAGAGCTAGAAGGGAACATTACCAATAGGTACTACTGCCATTCCCCTGACCTTTTTCACCATCATCTGCTACTTTTAGTATTTACTATACCCAAAGCCAAAATGAAAGCTCTGTTTATGGGTCATACTTTATCATTCTCAAAAAAAAAGCAGACAACTGTATCTTCTCCAAATTTATCCCTCCCTGGATGGCAACATTAATGTCATTTTTGTGATAGGGATATGAATAGTATGTATTTTTTCAAACTTACTGTTCCCTAATCACTGGAAACTGGTAAAATCGTATCAGTCACAAAAATGAAGTGATTTCTTGAATCATTCCTGAATTGGATTTAAGCAAGGCAGAACTGCACAAAATTATCAAACTCACTTTTTGTTCCAGAGGCAAAGTCCAGTGGCAAGAAAAAGTTAAGATGACTGGCAATGGCCTGGAATGCATCTGAAAACCTTGGATTCTTCAATGTCTTATTAAGGTCTGAGTGCCTAACTATAATGCCTCATCAGCTGCTTGGCCATATTGAAACAAAATGTTCTCAACCACCCAGTCTTCACAGGCTAGTGGTAGATACCCTCTAACTCACCAACAGGTTACAGGCCTGTTGGTTACCCTCAAACTGGTTTAGCCCATCTGCTGAGACAGTTTATTTACTAGGGTAGGGCCACTGTGCATGCTACAACTTCCTAGAGCTAGAGATGAGAGTTGAATGCCAGGTAGATACCAAAGGACAAGTTTAGTGTCTGTGTAAAAGCTTTCACTAAATATAAAAGAATCAAAAAAGTAAATAAAGAAATGTATATTAAAACAACTCCAAATAGTCAGAAATATATTTTTTTTTCTTAAACTTATATACTCTTTAACTAATTCATGGGGATTCCATAGTCCCAGAAATTAAGAAAAATTCCATTAAATGTGTTTAGATATAGATTTCCTGTCTACCATTCCAAAATTAGCTGTTTTTTCCTAATATAATTTCACTCACGACTTGGTGTATGTTTCTTGAGAGGGGGTTGGCATTGGTACAGAAGAAAGCTGTATAAGAGAATGGAGGACTTGATTGAGGAATTAGGGATGGTTTTCAATTGCTGAATTCACTGGTTTCCTGCTCAAAGTTCTATCCCTGGTTCTAACTCTGACACTGGCCTCTTATAGCTTCATAAACACTAATTTTCTTATTGTTTGTTTGTCTTCTTTTATTTTTTTGTTCTTTATTTTATTTTTTAAAAATTGATTTATTTTTGGTTTTCAACATTCATTTCCACAAGATTTTGAATTCCAAATTTTCTCCTCATCTCTCCTCTGCCCACACCCCAGGACAGTGTGCATTCAGATTACCCCTTCCTCCAATCTGCCCTCCCTTCCACCATCCACCCACTTACCTTTTAGTATCCCCTTCCCTTCTATTTTCCTATAGGGCAAGATAGATTTCTATACCACTTTGCCTGTATATTTTATTTCCCAGTTGCATAAAAAAACAATTTGAACATGTATTTTTAAAGCTGTGAGTTCTACATTCTCTGCCTTCTCCCCTCCCACCCTCATTGAGAAAGCAAGCAATTCAATACAGGAAATATAGGCACACTCATGCAAAACATTTCCATAACAGTCATGTTGTGAAAGATTAACTATATTTCCCTCCATCCTGTCCCAACTCCCATTTATTCTGTTCTCTCCTTTGACCTGTCTCTCTTCAAAAGTGTTTGCTTCTGATTACACCTTGCCCCAATCTGTCATCCTTTCTATAAACCCTTTTCTCTTGCCCCCTTGCCCCCTGCTTTCCTGTAGGGCAGGATAAATTTCCATACACAATTGAGCGTGTATGTAAAGAGTGGACATACACACTCTACATAAACACCCTTTAATAAGCCCCTTTTATTTTTCTCTTTCCTGTTTACCTTTTCATGTTTCTCTTGATACTTGTATTTAAAAATCAAATTTTCTATTCAGATTCTATTCAAAATTTCTATTCAGGTCTTTTCATCAAGAATTCTTGAAAGTCATCTATTTCATTGAATATCCAATTTTTCCCCAGAAGTATTACACTCAGATATTCTGGGTAAGTGAGTCTTGGTTTTAATCATACCTCCTTTGACCTCCAGAATATCACATTCCGAGCCCTCTGGCAGATGATGCTAAATCTTCTGTTATCCTCATTGTGTTGCCACAATACTTGCATTATTTCTTACTGGCTCTGTGTAATATTTTCTCCTTGACCTGAGGATTCTGGAATTTAGTTACACTATTCCTAGGAGTTTTCCTGTTAGGATCTCTTTCAGTAGGTGATTGGTGGATTCTTTCCATTTCTATTTTACCCCCTGGTGCTAGAATATTAGATATTAGAATATCATCTTTCTTGAAAGATGATGTCCAGGCTCTTTTTATGATCATGGCTTTAAGGTACACCAATGATTTTTAAATTGACCTTCCAGTATCTATTTTTCAGGTCAGTTGTTTTTACGATGAGATATTTCACATGGTCTATTTTTTCATTCTTTTTTTTTGTTTGCTTAATAATTTCTTGATTTTTAATATAGTCATTACCATCCATTTTCTCCATTCTAAATTTTTAAGGAATTATTTTCTTCAGTGTGCTTTTAGACTTCCTTTTCTATTTGGCCAATTTTGCTTTTTAAGGCATTCTTCTCCTCATTGGCTTTTTAGACCTCTTTTGCTATTTGGGTTAGTCAATTTTTTAAGGGGTGATTTTCTTTAGCATTTTTGGGGGTCTCTTTAGCAAACTGTTGATTCATTTTTTTTATGATTTTCTTGCATTGCTTTCATTCTTCTTCCAAATTTTTCCTTTACTTGTCTTACTTTATTTTCAAAATTCTTTTTGAATTCTTCCATGGCTTGAGACCAATTCATATTTTTCTTGTGAGCTTTGGATATAGGAGCTTTGCCTTTGTTGTCTTCTTCTGGTTGTATGTTTAGATCATCCTTGTCACCAAGTTTGTAAGAAAATATATTTTCACAAAGAAAGTTTCTACAATCTTATTTTTCCTCACTGTTTGCTCATTTTCCCAGTCACTTACTTGACTTTTGAGATCTTTGTTAAGTTGAGGATGTACTGCCCCAAGCTTCAGGGGTTTTGTGCAGCTGTTTTCAGGGATATTTCTAGGGACTTAAAAAATTTTCAGTTCTTCCAAGGTGGTATGATCAAAGGAGAGGTGTTTACTCCTCTCCTGGTGTGTGCTTTGGTCTGTGAGCAACCACAAGTACTCTTTTCTCCCTTTGGAGGTGTAAGAGGAATCCTTCTCCACTGCTGCTACAAGCTCTGACAAGCCAGCACTCCTCCTCACCCTAGGACCACCACTCAGGACTATGACCCAGATCCAAGCAGGGGCAAAGCAAGACAGTCCTCTCTCATAGCCAGCAATGAGATCCCTGCAATCCCTCTCTGATCAGGCCCATGATTCTCCTAGTCTCTGTAAGCCAAGAGCTCCAGAAGCACCTACTGTTGTAGCAGTGGCTGCCTTTGCCCTGGGGCTGGAACTGAGGCTAGAGGTGAACCAAGCTCCTCTCTCACCCAGGTGAAAGACCTTTCCAATTAACCTTCAAAACTATCTTTAGCATTTGTGGGTAAAGAATTTAGTAATCCACCATGGCTGTCAGTGATTCTATTCCCAGAGGCCTGCTCCAGCACTGCCTACACTGGACTGTACAGGCACTCCAAGCCTGGTGAGATAGACCCTTCCTATGAGCTTTCCAGATTGGCTGGGCTGGAAATTTGTTTCAGTGTGTCATTTTGTGGCTTCTGCTGCTCTAGAATTACATAGAGTTCTAGGCAATTCATCGCATATATTTTTATTTTAGTAACTGTGAACACTTTGGACAGAGAAGAGGCTTTGGCAACTTGTATTTTCAGGAGAGACTTTAACAGTAATCATGACAATTATTTATTAGAATATTGGGAACACTAGGATTAATCAAGGCAAGTAGACCTGACACTTAATTTTGATTATAGAATAAAGGAAAAAAGGTATTTTGAAAGTTTTTGCAAAGAGTACCAGAAGGAAGTCAGGATAAGGAAAAGAAAACCAAGAGCTGATAAAATTGAGAGCCAGCTTGAAGGCAAAGTAAGGTGGACAAACATTAGACCCAGCATTGATTCTGTTTCAGGTGCAGTCAGCATTGCCAGTAAAGCCTACCCAAGAGAAAGAAAAGTAGACAAATGAATCCTGCTACTGATGAGGTCAGTATTTTTAGGTGGGCACAGAGCTCTTGGAATTATGGCCAGAAAACTTAAGTGGAAAGAGGAACTTCTCTGCCATGTTTACTCTCTCAGGAGAGGCACTAGTTCTAGAGAGCCTGCAGGGGAAGACTAGACAAAACAGAATTCTGATGAAGGATGCCGTATTGTCTGGAAACCCATTATGCAACACATCTATGATAAAAAATGTCCCCTTAACTTATGGAGGAAGTTTCGGACCAGTGTGGTTTGAGAATATTCCCCTACATTGAAAGCAGTACTAAAAAGGTGAAAGGCAGAACTAGGGATAAACCATATGAAAGTGATTTGGGTGGTGTTTGTATTGCCAGGGTTATAACACAGTACTCATATTGCTTAACTCATGGACATCAGGGCAGTTTCTGCAAATAAGAATTATCTCAGATGGAATCAGAAATCATTCAGGGACCTCCCCTAAAGCTGATTTCCATAATTAAAGCCAGAAAGATAACTCCAGAGCTTCCCAACAGAAAGACATATTTTATGAAAGTGTTTCTGTGCTGATCAGATTATCATTTTCTGATTGATCTTTTCCATGGGTTCAGCTTTTGTATCAGAAACAGAGATGCATTCTGGGGTCATCTATCCAGAATTTTTTAAAAGTGAAAACAGATTTAATCAACTCAAGCCCTGTTTGTGTTCCCTCCATTCCCTGTGCTTAATAAATTATTGGGGATAAGGAGAGGGGAAAATTATCACTGCATCAATTACAGAGGTTCAGTTCACAGCTCTGCAAAGCCATCATCCAATACCTCTAACTTCATCTGTTTTGAGAAGAGTCTAGAACAGCAGTTCTCAACCTGTGTATTATGTTCAATTTCTAACAATGAAAATACATTCTGCATATCATATATTTACATTACAATTCATAAAAGTAACAAAATTACAGTTATGAAATAACAACGAAAATAATTTTATGTTTTGGGGGGGGGTGGTCACCAAAATATGAGGAACTGTATTAAAGGGTCGTGGCATTAGGAAGATTGAGAACCACTGGTCTAGAAGGTTCCATGAACTGCATTGAACTAATGGACATCTATAACCGTTAGAGAAATAGAGTCAAGAATGTATAGAAGTTATCTTCCATGCTAGGAAACATCTTTGAATATCAGTTTCTATCATTGAGGCAAGATCACACACGACCCATGTTTCATCACCTAATTAGCAATTCGAGTTGGCCTTGTGAATTATTTCTTAATTGCTTTCCTCAATGACATTTTGAATTTTTCATGCCATGAACAGTAAAATCCTATCACTCTTGCAAAGAATTATTAGACTACCTGGAGGTCCAAGGCTTGGCATGTATGCTGGAGAAATCATCTTTTCTTTAATTAAGGTAACATTCTTGGAATTTATTTTCAGACTAGACTGGCTAAAATTTTGTCAAAATTACATACAGACCATACAAGACTGGATGGCATCAGTTAAAAGCAATAGAGCATTTTTTTCATGTCTGGCAATTTTCTATTGTCACTTACTCCAGGATTCTTGACTGATATGCTCTGGATAGGAGCTTTAAGACAAAAGTTGTTTCATTTTATTAAATTTATTTGTAAAATGAACAAATATGTTTTTTTTTTCCTTCTACCAACCCTCCCACATATATTGAAAAGCAAAAAGAAAATCCCATTAACAAAATTGCATATTCATATTGCTCTATGGTCAAGACACAGAATATGTGAGAAATGATCTAAACAATTAGGGAATATCTTCCAAACATTAGTCATACCAAATACATCTCAATCAGTGTATTTTAAATTGAATATCAGTAAAAAGGGAGACCAGAGAAATGTGATGGGACATGAAAATTGGCGTGTGCTCAGCTGTGAATTTTTCTCAAGAATCCAATAATGTTCCCTGTGATCATGGTATAGAATAATTTAGGTTGTACTTTAATTTTGACATCTAGGATTCAAAGTTATCACTCTTCACAGTTCCAAAGCATACTGACATCCTCAATACCTAAATGGAGTTCAC
>CM053580.1:124565809-124585984 GCA_028627135.1 Pseudochirops cupreus
TAAAATAGAGATGTTAGAGTTATTTAGAGAAAAAAGAATTATTTTTTTTTCCTTTTTAAACTTTTAGTGCTGACATAACCTTAGTTAAACTAGGATACATTTTAGTGATTATGAATATGTATTATTGATATTTTTATATAAATTTCTAAAAAATACACTATGAGGGAATCTAAAAATATATAATTATTCAAAGATTAGCCGTAGATAATTGTGAAATAAGTTAGAAACTATTGAATACCTATATATAATTTTATCTACAATAAAGTGAAAAATAGTGTAATGCAAAGAAGATTGAATTTTCAGCCAAGATGATCTGAGTTCAAATATTGATTCAAAAAAATGAGGGGCGAGGGGTGGATCATATTATCTCTACAATTCCTTCTGGCCCAGAAATATATAATTATAGGATAGACCTTTTTAAGTAATTCACATTTTAAAACAATGCCCCTAGTTATAAGAATATAAGAAAAACTCTTTTTTCCCAATTTTAAAAAGTCAGGCTAGATGACACATAAAGTACTTACTAGTTCTAAAATATCTATGGAGTTATAATGTGCCAAAAAGCTATAAATAATTAATAAAAATATTTATGAAGTATCTATTATATATCAGACATATACATATCTATATATACATACAGATTTATGTACGTCTATATCTATTATATACATATATATGTACATAAATTCAGAGATTGATTGTCTGATCTATTACACACTAATTTTCTTGATGAATAAGGATTTGATTTCAGATCATCTAAACTGAAAATCCAATGTTTTATATCTATTTGTACCTGATACACACACGCATAGATAGATAGATAGATAGATAGATAGATAGATAGATAGATGTGTATATGCATATGTATATACATACACACATGTGTATATATCTCAGGCACTGGGATAGAATCATCTGAGGATACTTCCCACATACACATACATTGTGTAATCACTGAAAATATACATATATGATCAACTATTTATCTATTTGAAATATTATTTGAAGCTAGTCAGCTAAATTAGACCATGTTATGAATGGAGACAGAATTTCAAGTTTGACTCTACCTAGGCTGTGTGGTCAATCACCTTGCATCACCATCATCATCTACATTTATATAATACTTTAAGGTTTGAAAAATACTTCACATGTACGATTTCATTTGATCTTCACAAGAACTCTTGGGGGTAGGTTTCATTTTGTAGATGAGGAAAATGATGTTGAAAGAACAGTCTAGTGGCTTAGCTAGAGTTGTACAGCCAGTGCTCTACCCACTATGTCACCTAGCTAACTGTTAATTTAGATAGGGAATTAATTTAAAAAGGAAAAAGTATTTCACTGCCCAGAAACTCCTATTCTCCTGCCCCTGGGCACCAGTTATTTTATTATTAGAAGGAAAACTGCTTAAAATTGGGGCTAATGTGCCCTATATTGACTACCACTGCAAACAGAGCAAAAAGAAAAAGAAAATAAGTAAACAAACAACTGCCTTAGGAGTAAAGACAAGGGGCTAGTTCTACTCTTTCTTTCTTTGTTTTTGTTTGTTTCCTGAGGACTACTTCTTCCACCCTTCAGCTTTTTTTTAAATGCAAGTGATCGGATTTCCATTAATACATTTGTTCAGATTTTCTTTTAACTGTTTAAATGTCTGGATAGAAAAATTATTCAAGATTGTTTTTTTTTTCCCAGGATATATGTTTAACTTGAAGCAGAATAATAGGAGGAGAGGTGTCCTTGAGGCATTGTCTACACACACAAATTGAAAAAGAAAATTGAAGCCATTATTCAAGCTGTTCATGCCAGGAAACACTTTCACATAAAAGATCTCAATAATTGAAGCAGAAGTATGTTTGTGGAGTTAATTATTTGGACAATTGCCTAAAATCTCCACTTCATTGAAAATATAGTCATAATCTGATAGGTTATTTCATTCTACTGAATTTATTTAGTACTGACTTAGTACATCCCCTTTTAAAGGTCTCAGGGGTGACTCCATAATATTTCCTTCTTAACCTATTTTACTATTAACAAAATTTCCTGTCTGAAAATTCTTCTATATGCTGTAGGTAGTCTAAATCCTAAAGCTAAAAAGTAAAGCTATTTCCTTTTGCTAAGCCTTGCTGGAGACAGACAACAGCTGGTCATCATTTTCTGGAAAAGCTCCTTTTGTACAAGTGAATGTAGTAAAATAGTACCTGGTCAACAAATCTTCCAGTTAACTTGACCCATATTTATAGTCAAATCAATGAGTTAGGCCCAGAATTCCACTTTGGGGCTCAAATTCTTGGTCTTCTCTTGCTTTTTGTTAATCAAATGAAGAGAATATAATCAATCCTCAATGACTACAAGCATTCCTGTGATTTTATTAGTAATTTTGATGAGGTATAGGCTCTGGGAACCCCTTTGAGCTCTCCTTGAATCTTCCCATTTGTTGAGGCATTTGCCTGACGCCAAAAGCCTTTCATTATAGCTTGGCCCAAATCTCTTACTCTTACTAGCCAGTCCTCCATTGTCCAGCTAGTCCCTACCCTTGATCCTCCCAAAATATCTATGCCCAAATCTATTACCCTTAGACTACACTAGCCCTTCATTGTCTGTCATCTCCTGGTAGCCTCCAGCTACTTTCCCCCCTTAATCTCATTACTGGAGTATGACCTCATTTGACTCCACCTGAAGACCCTCCTCAAACTCCTCCCATAGACCACCCCTAGATTCCTCCCACAACCTTTCTGTGTATAAAACCTCATCTTGTCTCCATGAGAAAAAAAGCCAGAGAATTATCTAACAGATTCATTCTCTGTCAGATTATTCTGGCCCACTTGTCCAATACAAGCATCATAGATATCAACGCTCCTTAAGAGTCTACCCATTATGGGGAATCTTTAATAAATTGTGCTTTTCTTTGGTTGAGACAAGGCTTGAGTCAAATTCATTTGGCAGGACCCAGTATTTTGGTATTTTGGGGTCTTACACACCCCTAAGCCCTGATCTCTACATTTTATGGCTCCCTGACCTCAACAATTTCATTTTTACTTTCTGGTTTGACAACCATATATTTTTGCAGCTATATGAAGTAAAGCAAAAAAAATGAGAGCCCAATGTTCCTTTGATGCCCATTGCCTGTAAGCCCAACCCTGTAAACTGAAGGGCTTCATCCTGTCCCTGGTCAGGCTAAACTCCCCTGAGGGAGTTCTAAGCTCGTACTGGAGTAAGGGACTTACTCCAAGGCATGTATTTTTCTTTTGGGAACAGTTCAACCACAAAGTGGAAAGAAAGATTAGAGATGGTAAGGTGGCTCTTTCTCTTTTTTTATCTGGGTGATGAGGTGCAGGCTCTGGGAACCCTCTTGAGCTCTCCATGAATCTTCCCACATAAGGCATTTGCCTGAGGCCATAGACCTTACCTTGTGACTCTGCCCAAATCTCCCTTCCTTCTTTGTCCAGCAACTTCCTACCTTGATCCCACCCTTGATTCATTCAGCAAGACCCGGTGTGATGTTATTTTGGGATCTCAAGCACCCCTAACCCTATACCTCTTCATTTTTATTATTTTAATATTTTATTATTTTTTTAAAAAGCCCCACAAAAAAAAAAAACACGCCTCCAAAGTCCTTGGAGAACAAAAAGGGATATAATAGAGAAAGAGAAAGGCTTACAAATCTTCTAGTCCTGGCTGGAGAAGAGTTTGAGATTAGCACTATTTCCCAGTCAGGGAACCTCGACAGGGTCCTTGTATTGCTTCCTCTGACCACCATGTGAATGCTTGCCCTTTGTGAGTTCTTCATAAAATAGTCTTTTTGTCAAGCATTCATATTGCATTCGAACAATGTGGCCAGCCCATTAGAGTTGTGCTCTCTTCCTCAAGTCAATTAGACGAGGTCACACTCCAGTAATAAGTTTGGGGAGGGTCTTCAGGAGGAATCAATGAGGTCAGGGTCCATTAAAATGAGTGTTTGGGGGAGGGAAGTTGCTGGAGGATTCAAGGAGAGGTCAAGGGGATTCCCAGAGCCTGCACCTCATCATTGGGATTCTTCTAACTTTGCATCACCTGCTCCTCCTTATCCCATCTCAAATTTCCATTCCTCTCCCCACCATTTCAAGGTTAATGTGTTAGGAAAAATGTATATCATTAGAATTAGTGTTTTGTTGTTAAGAATTGTATAAAGAAAAGTGCTTTTTCATCAGTCTCTAGCAAAAGTCACAGGTTGTGGTGGTCATGGGAGACTAATACCCTATTGCACATGTTTCAAAGTATTAACATTCACATTTTTTCCTTCCTTGCCATTTTCAAGGTAGCTTAACTCCACCCTCTATCACCACCACTACCCCCACCCCACCCCCCCAAAAAAAGGGGAGGATTGATTGTAATTGTTCATTTATACTTTACATTGCATGAAGGAAGGCTTAGGTCATCACATAGAATGATGAACAAATTGTGAGTATGTAAATGAAGAGAAAAACATTTCAATTTTTCAATGTGTCTGTGATCTAATTTAAATAGTATTTCCATCAACTGTTTATATTAAAATCCACACATACCTGACCATCCTATAGGTTTGTGATCCATGTTGTTCCATAGTTCCTGCCCAGAGGACCCATCCAACATGCTGGAGGCCTAACTCAAGATGGTATTTTAGTTTATGGTGTGCAAAATGATTTTCAGAGCTTCCTCCCCAGCCATCCCCTTTGATCAAGTTCTTCAGAAGAACATTACTGATAAGGAGATTACACTCAGTCTTAATAGTGGTCAAACTCCAGCCCAGGCCTGAATTTATTTAATCTGCTCAGGCTTGGGTGGAGACACATTCTTCTGCCTATATATCCCAAGATTAGGAGTGGTCTGATGTGGTGATGGTGGTGGGGGAAGTATTTCCTCTGTCAGTAGGTAGAATGATGGCCAGGTGATATTAGTCCCTGTTGAAAAGATATATAAGTGGGTACCCCAAATCCCAAATCAAGCCAGTTCTGGATTAACTCACATGCAATGCATGTGAAGCCAGATGGAGAGAAATAAAACCTAGGACACAGGAACTAATCTGTTTGTCTCTTTCTTAGAACAAACTCTGTTCTTTTTTGACATTGACAATAGTTATGATAAGATCACAGTTTCTCTGGGATTTCTCCTACTTCCACAACATGGGTTAAGCTAGTGTTTTTGATTTTTTCTGGAAATGTTACAAATATGGCCCTGGGACTTGATTGGCCCAAGAGTCAAGATTCTAAATGCTCTTTCCATAATGTAAATTTTTGGGAATCTCTGGACATATTGGTTATTTAAGTACATAAAAATACTCACTCATATATAGTTGGAGTCTTTCAGACTTGATGGAAATCCCACTACTATATGAGTAATATAATCTTGTTCTATGGATCTGATTCATTTCCAAATTGAGATGAGACAATGATGTCTACCTTAGTGAAATGCTGTAATATCCTTCTTGGTATTCTTTTCATGCTATGGCTAAGAAAACCTCCATTTGTTAACTGTGGAATAACTTGCAAATGCCTTGATTCATCCCAACATTGAACCTGGAAAAACAGGGTATCAACCCAACTTCTAAAAATGGGAATTGTGCTCTGATGTAATAATGATTTCAGCCTAACTTTTCAGAAAGTCATGATAACCTTGTCTTTTATTAATTACTCTTCTATTATAAGGTTATATCTATTAAAATATTGGTTTTATTTTAAGAAAATATATGGGAACAACAGAGCTACCACCTCACACCTATCAGATTAGCTGATATGAGAGAAAAGAAAATGAAAAATGTTGGAGGAGATGTGGAAAATTTGGAACACTAAACACTATTTGTGGATTTGTGAATTGATGTATACTTTCTGGAGAGCAATTTAGGACTATGCTCAAAAGCCTATAAAATGTACACAATCTTTGACCCAGAAATATTACTATTAGGTTTATATAGCAAAGAGGACAAAGAAATAGGAAAAGGAACTATTCATACAAAATATTTACAGCAGGTTTGTGTTTGTGTGTGTATGTGTGTGTGTGTGTGTGTGTGTGTGTGTGTGTGTGTATCTGTTGGCAAAGAATCGGAAATAAAAGGGATGGCTATCAATTGAGGAATAGCTGAACAAGTTGCACTACATGATTATGATGCCATACTATCATGGTACAAGAAATGACAAGCAGGATGCTGTTAGAAAAAAAAAACATGGAAAGATTAATATGAACTGATTCAAAACTAAGTGAACAGAACCAGGTTAACATTATTCACAGAAACAGCAACAGCGTACAGTGATCCACAGTGAATGACAACTATTCTGATCAGTATAATGATCCAAGACAATTCCAAAGGACGCGACAAAAAATGCTATCACCCTCCCAGAAGAACTGACAAAGATTAAGTCATACTTTTTAATTCTTTTTTTACTTTCTTGTTGTCCTTTTTTTGGCAGGGGAGGGTCCTGGGTTTTTTTTTTACAACATGGCTAATCTAGAAATATGTCTTGCATGACTTCACATAATCTATAATTTAGATTAAATTGCTTACCTTCCCAAAAAGTGGGGAAAGGAAGAGAAAGAGAGAATTTGGAAGTCAATTTAAAAAGAGGTAACTTTTTTTATATGTAATTGAAATGTATGTAATGAAATAAAAAATATGTTGGAGAAAAAAAAGGAAATAAATGGGCTCTTCCTTTACAAATCCATTGTGAGTGTCAGTGATGAAGCTTTCCGAGAGAGTAAAGTGCTGTACAATGTGGCCACGAAGCCTGTGCAAACAATATTCTGTGTTTGTGATTGGCTGAAATCAATTCATTTACTGACATTTATTTATCTACATTTTTTTCTTTCTTTCATTTAATTGTCTACCTTTCTGTCATCTGTCTATCATCTTTCTATTTTGCTTAGGTTAGCTAGTACAAAACATCTTATACCCAACTTTCAATGCACTTTAATATAAACCATGAAAGTCTATCTGCTTTTTCTATCTTCACTACCATTTTTACAAAACCTCTGGTCACCATTTTTCCTATTTATTGATACTAACATCAATAAGGATTAACTTCTCCATTTCAGTGAAACAATCAACAAACATTTGTTAAACACTTACTGTATGGTGCCCACGTTCCTAAAAGAGAATGGCAATACAGCCTTCAAGAAGTTGACATTATAAATAGGGACACAAAGCCTAAATAACCAGATACATAAAGATATACAGAGATTAAAAAGAAAGTAATATGGGAAGGAAAGGAAATAGTAGCAAGTGAAAGCCCGCTGCTGAAGGTGGTACTTGAAGTAATCTGGAAGGAAGACTGGGAATCCAAGATTCTAGATGAAGGGACAAAGCATCTTTATGCCATTGGTTCCAAAATCTGTATATCCAGTTCTATTTTTTCTCCTGACATCCTAATATTCATCATCAATTACTTATCATACATGTCCAAAACAGGTCTTACTATCTTTCCCTCAAACCTTCCCCTCTTCAAATTTCTCTAACACTATTGAGGTGTACTTAAGGTGGATTTTAATGAGTGTGAAGTGGATTTTTGTTATTATTTCTTAGAGTTCAGTTTCCCAGGATCCATAGCCATAACAATCTCTTGTTCCCAGGTATTACATAAGAGTTCTCATGATTATGGATCAAAATATCTCCACCATGCTTGTGCAGCATCATATAATGATAAATAATAACATTTGTGTTTAAATTGTAAATATCCACTGCCACTATGCAGTGAAGTATAGAGATGAGATAACATAAAATTGGAGATTATTGCTGACAGTATGCCTTCTTTGTCTGTTGCCTTATAAAGGAGATGGGCATGGTCAAGTAGTGGGGGAGGGTTGAATGCACAAACTGGAAGGTTGTGTGCCTTGATCAGCCCCAATCAAAGCTTGGGGGAAGTCTGTGTTTGCCTCCACTGGCCCCCATTGAGGCTTGAGAGGATTCAGGGGAATGCACAAGCTGTGCCTGTCTCAACTTCCCCCATCAAGATGTAAGGGTATTTGGGGCAGCTAGGTGAATAGAGCACCAGTCCTGGAGTCAGGAGGATCTGAATTCAATTCTGGCCTCAGACACTTAGCACTTACTAGCCATGAGACCTTGGGCAAGTCACTTAATCCCAATTGCTCTGCCCTCTCCCCTCCAAAAAGCAAAAAAACAAAGATGTAGGGGTATTTGCCCTGCACTTATGCCTGGCCCTGTGAGAATGGTGATTAGGGAATGCTTTAGGAGTTAGTGCTTCCATTATCAATAACCCTTTTAATACAACTAGATTATAATAAAGCAAGATTATTAACCCCTTAGAAACTATCTTTGAGTCTTTCCTGTATGGCCAGAACAAGAGTGAACCTGTGTTAGCAGCCCTCTTGCATGCTACTGTTTATCTGTCTTATTTGAGGGTTTCACCATTCTCAATCAGACAGACTTGCAGCCTTCATGTCATAATCAACTATCATTCTCACTTTCTTTTCATGTACTCTGAAACATCTATAATGGAGAATCTTCACTGGAGTTGCATTCTGAGAATATTTCTAAATCCAGATTCATCTTCTTTAGTTAAATTCTGACTTTGATCTTGTTGGAGAGGTTCTGGGACCTGTCAAGTATAGAAGTACAGGAAAGGTTCTTATGGAATTGTAATGCCATGCACAAGCAGATTCCCAAAAGAATGTTACTGTGAACAGCTTTTAAGGTTTGGATTGCACAGTACAGTGAATGCTCCATTTATTCCACTACAAATCAAGGCAAACATTCACAACAAATCAATTTACAATGCAATATTCACAAAATTACATCTTATCATAGAAAATCACAATATAGTGTTCACAAAATCTTAACATTAGAATGGGCACACAGTTTGCACGACAGTGGCCACAATATTTAGAACCAAGAAGAAAAGAATAATCATCTGGTTTCCCTAAGGGGGAAACCCTCCTTACTTAATCATTCAATCAATTCATACTACAATAATCAATCTTCCACTCATGGGGCAACCAGAGATCAACTCAGCCACTTATCTAGCAGTCAGTCACTAAATACAATCATTAATCACAAGATACAATCATTGGAAAATTACACAAACCCTCCACCCCTCAGTGTCTAGTAAACTCATTCAATATCCAAGGAGAGACCTTTTCTTCATCTTGACTAGGGGAGGTCTCTCAGATTCTCTGGATCCCCTTCCATGGTCCCAGCTCCTACCTGAATCCACCAAACTGTCACCTGGATTCAGGGACAGACAGTTCCTAGGTTGTCGTCCAGTCCTTAGAGGTAGACAGCTCCCAAGTCCTTGTCCAGTCCTCAGGGCAGTTCCTGGCACATGCTGAAGTTCACTGGGTCCAGCACATCTCATACCTTTCACCACTTCTCTTGCTGGGAACTCAAGGATCAGCCAGGCCATGAACAAAGTCTTATCCTGGTTATGCTTATTCAAGTCCTCCAGCAGTTCAGCTGGCCCTAGGACACAGTAGAAAGCTCAGCCTTCCAGGCAGCAGCAGCAACACTGGCCTTTCATGCAGTAGCAACGGCCACTTCAGCCTTCACCAGATTCTGGTCTCAAGAAAAACTCCAACTCAGTTCTCAGTCAGCTTCCAGATGCTGGGAGAGAAACTCTCTCTCTCAAGGAAACTGCAACTCACTTCTTCAGTCCAGCAGCCCAGCTCCCAGATGCTGGGATAATCCTGCTTCCTCCAACAGGAGCCACCAGGAGGAACATTCTGATTCTGATTCTCTGTCTCTAGAACTCTTCTTATGTATACACACAGTGGCCTCCTGTCTCAGCCAATCCCCTCCTGCCATGTCAGGACAGGAGAAGAGCTCATACCTTCCATACTTAGCCCTAAGTAAGTAAGGGCTAAATATCTGCTAAATTCATGGACTCAATTCGTGGACTCAAGCAATTTTTAAGTCAAATTCGCAAGTTTGTTATAATGCCAACATGGTGGACAGAGCTCCTTAGGGAACTTGCAGCCTAACAGGAATGATGCTAATGCTTATATAGGAAAAGTAGTGGATTATGTGTCAGGAATGCTAATTAGGTGCTAACATATACCTTGGATCACAGGTGGGATTCACTACTGGAAAGAGGGATGGGAGTGTGGATGTATTTTTTTGGTCTCTTAGTAACAAGATCGTTTTGGGAGCTGACATCTATAGCTTGACCTCTGGATTGTATACTGCAACTGTGGGAATCAGTACATCATAGTTTTGCTGGTACAAGATAGTCCTGTTCATACAAGGCAAATTCTACAGATGTCACTTTGTTTTTGTGCCAGGGAGAGATAGTTTGCCTCACTGGGACCCACTCATGAGTTATTACTAAGCATAGAATCCTTGGGCTGAGGAGAAAACTGTTAGAGATATTGTTTTGAAGCTTGGGAGAAATATGATCTTAGAAGTGGGGCCCGACACAAGCACCCAAGAATCCCATCAGCTTCAGACACTTTTGAGCTGTGTTAACCTGAGTAAGTCACTTAATGCAAATTGCCTCTGTTTCCTCCTCTGTACAATGAGGAAAAGAATGAAATGTCAAACCACTCCAGTAACTTCACCAAGAAAACCTCAAATGGCATCATGACAATTTGGACATCAGTGAAAAGTCTGAATAATAACAAAACGAGCTTGCTGAGAACTCAAGGATCAGCCAGGCCATGAACAAAGGAGCTCATAATCTAATGGAGGAGAGAACATGCCAAAAATATGAACACAAGCTATATACAGGATAAATAGAAACTTATCAACCAAGGGATGGTACAAGAATTAAGAGGAGCTGGAAAAAACAAACAAAGAAAATAAGAACAACTTGCTGTAAATAGAAGGAATTTTAGTTGGGATTTAAAGAAGCCTGGCAAATCAGTAGATAGAATTGAAGAATCTCTTTATCGCCTCATTGTACTTTGAAAATAACTCTAGGTTGTGAGGAATGTAGGACATGACAGGACAAAGAGTGGGTTGTGGTTGTTATTGTTGTGGAGATGGAGTGGAATGGTGAGAGTGTGGGGAAGAAACTGCCAGAAGATCTAAATAATAAAGGCAGGAATGTGAAGTGGGTGGTTAGATAACAATGACTTCACCTCTTGTTTAGCTTTTGTTCTGGCTCAACCTCTTTTGCTGGTCAAGTTAAAGAGTATCTAAGAAATGTGTGCCCTAAATCCAAGAAAAGACTGAGTTCTAGCACTGACAACGTAGCATTTTGTTTGGATTTTGTTTGCTAGGGGTAGTGACTCATAGCCTTGGGCTGTAATTAAAAAACTATCAGTTGACCTTAATCAAGGAAAGATATCCCCACCTCCACAATCATTTTGTTTTAGGAGACTGAAGCTGAGATGGCCCACTGGTGGCCCTGAAGAGATGAAGTAAAAAGTTGATAACAGATTTTTAAATTGTTGTTCATTCCTGTCAGACTCTTCATGACCACATTTGTTGTTTTCTTGACAAAGATACTGGAATGGTTTACTATTTCCTTCTCTAGCTCATTTTCTACATGAGAAACTAAGGAAAACAGGGTTAAATTACTTGCCCATGGTTATACTGCTAGATAACAACAAGCCAGCAGAGAAATACACTCATTAGAGTTGAGAGAAATCAGGAATGAATGGAGATAGGAGCAGTTGACATCTGATACTTAATGAGAGAGCAATAAAGGTATATCAAGACTCCATAGTGCAGACCTAGAAAAGAAAAGCCCCTAGCATGGAAGTTTGGTTTTATATATAGTCTTATATATAGTAGCCTTATAGCACGAGTGGTGTGTTTCTGGTCCGTGAAAGAGTCATTGTCCCATATGTTCCCCTCTGTGTCACCATGTGTAATTACATTCATATATCCATTGATAGAGCTTGTATTTGTAGAAATGTCTACTTCAGGTTTATGAGAAGGATATTGCTCTGCTACTTTTCTCACCATGCAAATTCATAGGATGCCTTTGCTTTTGACTATACCCTTTGTCCAGCTCATAGAAATAATCACTTCCTTGGAGACTAGTGAGCTATGGTATGAACAGAAGAGAACCCATTGGGTATCTTGAAACTGAGGTAGTTATTATTACTGGGGGAGCAGAATGGTACTTATTGCAGGGATTAGCAAGGGCTTTTACTCTATGTCTAGGAGAAGATTTGTTCCAATGACTGAAATCATGGGTCTTTGAAGTAAATAAGTAAGCATTTGCTGTCAATTTCCAAATCATCTTAGTCTACAGTTTGTAAAATTGCCTCCACTTTAGGGGACTTTTAATAGTTCTTAAAACAGTCAGCTTTTCCTTTAGTGCTTCCTGAAGCATATACATACCCTCTAGTCAATTTCAATTATCCTTAGTCAACAGGGGATGAAGAGGAGGAGGTACATTGCACATTGATTTCATGTGATTTTTTTACAAAGTATAATACACACAAATGAAGATTAGAAATATTAAAACATTAACCTGTACATTGCCTTGTGGATTGCATTCAGTCAGAGGTTGCGTGAAAGATTGTACCTTACTTGATATTCTTCCCAGAGACTATGTATATGTCATGTTATGTTGATTCACAAGTAAAAATAGATATATTTATTGACTCTGCTTAGTATTCTAACAATAGATAAATGAGAAAGGATATTCACATAGCCTAAGAGGTACTTGAAAAAATAGGTCCCCCATGTAATAAAATCTAAGTCTACTAATCCTACAATTATTAGCCATATTTAAATCTCTAAGATAGGAAGCAAATGGATTAATCATTTTTACATACATATCAAATTGAATGTCCAGTAGATAACTTAAACTGAACATGTCTAAAACTAAACTCATTATCTTTTCCTCTAACCATCTCCTCACTTTTGAACTTCCCTATTTATTATGAAGGACCATTCCCCCAGTCATCCTTAACTCCTCACAATCCGTCACTCCACCATCCCCATCCCCACCTCCACCCCAATATATTGTCAATCCTGTTGATTTTACCTTTGCAACATCTTTCTCATATATTCCCTTTTCTCCTTTGATGTTGTCTCACATTTGGTGAAGGCTTGCATTATTTCACTCTTTAGTCTATTGCAATAGTCTGCAGTTGAGTATGCTTACCTTAAGTCTCTCCTCATCTATTGGACCATCAAAATGATTTTCTTTAAATATAAAGCCAACCATGTCACTACTCCTACTCAATAAACTGCAGAGGTTCCTATTGCCTCCAGGATCAAATATAAATATCCTCTTAATTTCAAAGGCCTTGATACACTATTTCTCCACCGCTCTCCTCACCCCATCACACACATGCACACCTTCTATCTTTTTCAGTCTTTATACACCTTACTCTCCAACATGTATTCTTTGAACCAGTGATACTGGCTTCTCTTCTGTTTACTACCATGACAATCCAGCTTTTAGTTTTGGGAATTTTTTCTGGTTGTCCCCTATCTCTGCAATGTTCTTCTTCCTCTTATCTCCTACCAATGTTCTTCGCTTCCTTCAAATTCCAAATAATTTCATCTTTCATAGGAAGCCTGGCCAAGCTCCTATTAATTATAATGCCTTCCCTCTTTTGCTTAGCTCCTGTTCATCTTTTATATAGCTTGTTTGTATATATTTGTCATCTCCTAGCTATTAGACGGTAAGCTCCTTAAGCGCACTACTGTCCTCTTCTTTCCATATCTCTAGATATTATACAATACCTGGCATTACTTTATTGATAAGTAGAATTTGACACTGAAATTGAAGCAGTTGCTATGAAGAGTTGTTCACAAATAATCAGTTGTGTAATGATCATAAAATTATAGAAATTTGGAACTTGAGACATTATCTAATGCGACTACATTTAGCAGATGAGAAAATGTAGTCAAGAACGATGAAGTGACTTCTGTCATCCAGAACAGTAAAACCTCAGAGATAAGGTGCTACACTTTAGCCTAGAATGACTGCCGTTTGAATCTCCTACTCCATACTTATTCATTATGTTAATACAAGAAAATCATTTAAGTTCTCTGAACCTCATTATTCTCATCTTTAGAAAGGTGATCCTACCTCACAAAGTCACTGTGAATATCAAATATAACTACATTAAGCATTTGTATACTGAAAGTGTGTGATATAGGAGCTGTTCTTTGTAATTATCATTGTAGTTACTATTGTTTCTATTGTGGTTCTTGTTATTGTCATTGCCTAAAGTCACACAAACTCTGAATGACAAACCAAGAGTTAAAACCAAGATCTGCTACCTTTTTTTTTAAGTTACACTTTGTTGCCTTTTATTATCCCAATATATCAAAAAGTTGGACAAACCAAATATTTCTTCTACCTATTTATTAGTCTAAACCCTTACTGCTAAGAAAAAAAAAAACCCAATAAAAATCATTACCTTAAATCATATAAAAATGAGTGAGCATAGGACAGTCTTGTTCTGGGACAAAGGCCAATCTTGAGAGGAGGGTGCTGAGCTACTCTGGTATGTCAGTACTTATTTTAATGTGAGAAGCAAAAGCAGAACAAGAAAACCAAGAGGCAGATAATAGAACTGGGACTAGAAAACTCTTTAACAACCATTTTCCAAACAACAAAATTCAGATACATTGAATTATTTCTTCCTATAGAACAGACAGTGATCTTCAAATACATTGAAGTATTTCTTCTTTTAGAATAGAATTTATCCTACTTAATTTCTGTGCAACTTTGTTAGGGAACATACAGAAAAGAGCATCTGAAGAATTTGTTGTGAAGACTATTATAACATTATGAATTTTGCCTAAGGCTTGTACCTAATGAACAACTTCCAATTTACAGGGAAAAAAATGTTCATAACTGGTATATTGTTTAATATTTTTATCTCATATGGAGAGCACTGAGTGAAAAAGGGAAAAAAATGTACAAAATACTTATCCCTATGATAAACTGAAACTATTGTATCTTCTATAACAATTATATGAACACCTTGAGTATTTTGTTGCTTAACATGTTAGATCAAATGGAAGATTTCCTACAGCATAAGCAGTGCCCCTAAAATGAGATCATATGCATATATATGTGTGTGTTGACATACGCATACATATACACACATACATGAATATATATACATAAAATTACATACATAAATGTTATTGCTTGTATTACATTATAAATATGTCACAGTGTGTATGTATATCTATACATAACCCACGCACACATATATGACCAAAGACAGAGACAGACACAAACTGCTGCAGAGGATATATGGTGCAATAGATACAGATTTGGCTTTGGAACCAGGAACCAGAGATTCTGGCTGAATAACTAACTGTTCAATTCCCAAGACAACTATCTAAGAATATAATTTGCAAAAAAAAGTCACTCATCTTCATAGGTAGAGGATGTTTTCTTATAAGGGAATTTGCTCTGCCCAAAAAATCACAGATCCAGGGTATCTCTCTCTAATTTATACAGACACCCAAATATATGCATGTATATGCGCATATGTATACATATAATACATGTGTATGTGAACATGTTTACACATATGTGTATAGATGAATACAGGTGCCTATGCATATGGTATAATTATCCATATAGTAACATATTATCTAATCATTATAGACAATTATCATATTGAACACATTTACTGTGAATGTTTAATATCTTTAAATTAAGATGTTTTAAAAAATTGCCAACCTCATTGGCTATTCAACCTAATCATTTTCATCACTGTTTTCTTCTTTCTAATCTTCCCACAATATAGCATCTCTACTAGCATCTATTGTACTAGAAGGCAGGTCTTTTTAAGCCACAGATGACAGATTACATCAATGGTTTTTAAATCATCTCCCTAGGAGGCTGGCATATTCTCCATTATTGTGCTGTCTTCACTACTAAGAACATGATTATGAACCACTCTCAAATTTTATATAAACTAAATTCAGGGGAAAGTATGGGTCTGAATTTGGACCAATTTATATTTCATTTCAAGGCTTTCTTCATACATCACCTGAAAAGGTACGCTATTATAACACTTTATGTTTCCATGAGGTTTATAGTCCCCAAGGTAATTTTATATGCCATGTTTGTTTGATCAACACCTTTTATTATAGACAAGGAAATTTTAGCTCAGGGAGTTTACATGATGGCCTGAGTTCCCAAGGTTACTAAGTAGGAAAGTATAAATTAGAATCCACGTCTTCTAAATGCTATTCCAACTTGCTTTTCAAACCACCTTTTCTGTACTATGAATCTCAAGCCAAAGCCTGAATTTCTACCTTTCTGATTTTTTTTTCAACAATATTTGCCATATATCATGGGTGTGACTGGTCCTTACATCTACAAATGTCTGCAAAGGAAATGATTTTGAAAAATCCCCTTCCCCCCAAACTGAAGTTTTACTTTTTACCTGATGTGTCAGATCTATCAGAGAATGTAAGATGTTGAAGACCAAGGATTATTTCGCTTTAACCTTTATACCTGGCATTTAATATGCTATTTAATAGATGTGAACTGAATGATTCATTGCTGAATATCATAATTTTTGGAAGGACTTTCACTTACTATTTCCTAGGAATTGTACGTATAGTCCAGTGTATTTCTTCAGACTATGAGCTACCTGAACATGAGTCTTTTTTTTAATGAAAATGGCCAAGACAATAAGAAGTATAATTCCTCTAGAAAATATGGCAGAGAAATTTTTATGTGTAGAACCACATTGTATGGGAAAAAAATTAAGGCTCAATACCTTTTAAAAAGGATTTTGCAAGTTTGTATTTTTTGTAATATGAGAAATGAGTTGAACAGTTTTTTTGTGTCTTTTAAACTCATCCTGAAAATGGTTCCAAAATAGAGAGTCCAAATACACACACACACACACACACACACACACACACACACACAAACACACACATTCAGTATTTTGGAAATGAGCCTTCTATGGTGACTAATTGGAATGATTTATTCCAGTAAACTATGTGTGTTTTTCTTTTTAATCTGTTCAATTTTTTATAGTCACAGAATCACTTATTTTTAGTTTGAAAGTGTCAGAAGCCATCAATCTTAACCTATTCCTGTACAAAATTCCTTTCAACAACATAACAAAAATTGACCATCTAATCTTTCATTAAGTCTTCCATGGAGAAGAAACCCTCACCTTCTCAAGAAAGTCCATTCTACTCATGAATATCTCCAATTAATGGGAGTCACAGGATCAAAAATAGAAACCTGGAAGAGATCTCAGTGGCCACGTATTCTGATTATGAGGCCCAGGAAAGCTACATGACTAGTTCAATGTCAAATCAGTTGTTAATATTAGAGGTTTGTTTCATTATGATCAACCCTAAAACTTCACTATTGTAATTTCTACCTATTGCTTCTAGTTTTGCCCTTTAAAGTCAAGCATGACAAATCTAATTCCTCTTCCATGTGTCAACCTTTTAGATATTTGAAGTATATATGTAATTTATCACATATGTATACATATATATTTATGTAAACACATATACGTGTGTGTGTCTGTGTGTGTGTGTGTGTGTGTAATGGTAATGGAATTTGGAGATGCCCCTGTATTGGCTTGGTTTTTGGGTTGAGTGTTAAAACCCAGAGCTTGTGAATCCCACTTGTTGGATGGACTTGTTGAGATGAAGAGAGAGGGCTGAACTGGGAGGAGCCATGAATTGGGAGAGAGGCCCAAGCCTAGAGAAGGCCAGAAGGATTTTGGGAGAGCAGTAGCCAGTATCATGGAGCCTGAATTGCTGAGAGAAAGAGTGCTAAGAGCCCGTTGGAACTGCCACCTGGAACTGCTACCCGGAACTGCCAAGGACTGAGGAGGCATGCCTGTGATGCTGGTATTTTCTCTGTCTGTTTTGATATTGTTTTGCCAGATTCACTTGATGGTGAAGGATAGTGTTGCTGTTGTAGATGTTCTGGAACCTGGCTGTTGGTTCAGAAGCACTGAAAGAGGATTTTCTTGTGGTACCTTCACAGAAATCCTGGAAGAGGGCCTTGCTGATGTTTTCATGGGTTCTGGGACTGTTCTACAGGCAGAGAGTGACTTGATGAGGATACTGGCTCTGGCTTTGTTGAGCCTCATCTCCCCAGGAACTGAGATTGCTGAGGGTTTGCCTCCAGGAAAGATGAAAGAGGACCCTTTCCTTGGGTATTCAATGCTGAGCTTACCTTTGTTAACTTAAGGGTGGATAGCCTTTTGTGTTCTCCTGCCCCTTTTTGAGATTCAGGGGTGGGAAGCCTTTGAGTTTTTTGTGCTCTGGGATTAAACAAATGAATGTACTTTGTTTATGATTGGAGACTAATCTCCATTTGAGAACAGACTTTCGACTGACTAAATGAATGTACTGTCTAGCGGTGGAGTAGTACCTGGATTGAATTGATAACTTGCTTGCTAAAGGAACAAGTTACACTGTATTTTGACTTTCTCTGTTCTGTGAATGTTTGCTGAATAAATGGGGTTTACTATGCTGCTAATCTGAACCTTGGAAGTTGCTTTTGCTTGGCATTACAGTGTATACACACATTTTCAGTTAGACTTTTCTTCTAACCATTAAACATCCCTAGGTCCTTTACATGATCCTCATTTGGCGTGGCTTCACTGCCCTTTTCATTGGTAAAGTTCCCTAGAATAGAAAAATAACATGTCCACTACCAAAATGACAATTACAATATTATTAATTCATTTATATAGCACTTTAAGGTTTGCTAAGTATTTATTGTGCAGCAATCCATGGGAGACACATACACTAAGTATTATTATGCCCATTTTGCAGATGATGAGTCAACAGTAACTCAAAGAAGTTAAGAGACTCGAAATCACATTCCTCCAGTATAAGAGACAATGTTCTATTCAACACAGAATGAAATGGAACCATATTTTCAACTTTTCATGTGCATTTGTCTTCTCAATGAAACCATAAACTCCTATGGCACAGGATCCTTATTTACATTTATTATGTTCACAGTGGTGACCAGTGCAGTGCCATGTATCTAGAAGGAGTTCAATAAATATTAGCTGATATTATGAGCATTGAAAGAAAGTCTAGATACTTTGATTCTAGGACTGATTCTCCTACTAATTTTACTACTACTACAACTACAACTATCATTACTACTACTACTACTACTACTACTACTACTACTGATGTTGCTGCTGCTGCTGCTGCTGCTGCTGCTGCTGCTGCTGTCACTCCTACTGTAAGATTTTGGCCAAATAACAGAGTCCCTTTTGGCTTAAGGTCTTCGTTGGAAAATCAAGGAGTTTATACTAGGTGGTCTTGAAGGTCCTTTTGAGCTACAGATTATAGAGCAATGCTAAATACTTCAGTTGCAATACAATATGTAGATGCAATTTTCTCAGTTTTTTTTGTGTGCCATGGACCCATTTTACTATTTGAAACCTATGGATACCTCCTTAGAATGTTGCTTTTAAATGCAGAAAATAAAATATCTCAGATTAAAAAAGAAACTAAGCATATTTAAAATAATTATCAAATTGAAAACAGAAAAAGGAAAAGAAACTCAGAGTCTTTGATAAAGAAGTCATCTATATAATCTTAGAAGTGATTATGCCTATTATATTTTTCTAATTTCTAATCCCTTATAATATTGCTTTACTAAAGAATGAAAAAAAGATGGCTAGACAGAAGTAAAATGAAATGATATATATAGACCCTAGTTAACTACAGGCTCAATACTTCCCCAAAGGTAAATGTGTTCTTAGCTAAATCAGAGGAAACAGTGTATTCAGAACTTGGGTGACCATAGTTAATACACTGGGTGACAGAATCAGATATAATACCTCATCATGGTGTGGAAATGAGCCTGGGTTATTGAAGGTTATACCAATAGAGCAAAAGATCTATCTGGTCTATCATATAGAAAAGGTCAACATGGATGCAGAAGAGCTAACTTCAGGGTGGTACTCTGAAGGTTGTATGTTGATGACTTCAGGTCACAGCAGATCATGAATAGTATCTACCAAGTAGTAAACGTATCATGATCTGTAATGTTGGAGGGAATTAATATGATAATGCAATTATTGATCCTTGAAGAACTGAAGTATCATCAGGTAATTTATGTGCATCTTCTGTTGGTGCCCACATCTGGGTATGGTGCTTATCCACTAATCCATCTCACTTCATGCCATTAGACAAATATTTATCATTCCTGATGCACAAATATATCTCATTTCACAAGTTGTGAAATTCTTTTTTGAAACTTTACGCAAAATCAGTTTCATTGAAATCTTTTCTTTGAGAATTTTGAAACTCAATTGAAATTTGTG
>CM053580.1:124586484-124639648 GCA_028627135.1 Pseudochirops cupreus
CCATCTTGGCTCTGCCCCCCTCATTTCATTTTATTTCACAAATAAATGGAGGCAAAAAAAGTTATGCCGTGAATGCCAGTTCATACACTCATTATAGTTTCAGTTATTTACTTTAATTTGGTTTAGTTATTGTCCTATATCTCCCCTCCCTTTCTCTCCCTGGAAAAGAGAAACAAAAAATAATCCTGGAAACAAACAACAACAAAAATCTTTTCACTCATTGCCTCCACTTCGTTTCCTCTCAACTACTACCCTGTAATCTACCTTCCAGCCTCATCAGTCATGCAAAATTCCTTTTTCAAAAAGTTACCAATGATCTCTTATATGTCAAACTGTGTGCATGATCTTTTCTTAGTCCTCATTTTCTATGGTTTATTTGCTGCATTGAACTGCATATAGCAGGCTGACTTCCATTATACTCTCCCTTGTGTGAGTTTAGATGAATACTCTATTTCAGTTCTGCTAAACCTT
Organism: Pseudochirops cupreus; assembly: GCA_028627135.1. Taxonomy (NCBI): domain Eukaryota; kingdom Metazoa; phylum Chordata; class Mammalia; order Diprotodontia; family Pseudocheiridae; genus Pseudochirops; species Pseudochirops cupreus. The sequence continues at coordinate 124,586,956 of CM053580.1, forward strand.
CCTTCTCATTCTCCTTTGAGTGGCTTATCATTCATATTAGAACTCTAGTTTTTCCCCAAAGCTTCATCCAAACCCTATCCTCTTCTCTCTATATACACTCTTTTTGAATTTATCAGATCATGGGCATTTAATTATGATGTCTATTCCATTAAGTCTCGGACCTAAATGTCACAGTCACTCCACTGAGCATCAGCCCAACTAGATATTGTAGAATTATCTCAAACTCAACATGGTCAATACAAAAGTCATTATCTTTCTCCCTACAAACTTACCTCTTTCCCCAAATTCCCTGTCTCTGTTACAGGCACCACATACAATTCTGTTTATTTTTAATCCACTTAGTATCTTTCCCCAAATTACATGTAAAGAGAGTTTTCAAAATTCATTTTGGTAAGACTGTGAGATCCAAATATTTTCTCCCTCCCCATGGCTCTCCCCAAGATGGTAAGCAATCTGATATAACTTATACATGTAACATCATTAGTTCTTTCTCTGGAGGTGGATAACATTTTCCATTGTGAGTCATTGGAATTGTCTTGGATCTTTGTATTGCTGAGAAGAGCTCGGGCTATTATAGGTGATCACTGCACAATGTTGCTGTTACTATGTACAATGGTCTCCTGGTTCTGTTCACTTCACTCACCATCAGTTCACACAAGTCTTTCCAGATTTTTCTGAAATCTGGCTGCTCTTCATATCTTTTTTTTTCCTTTTTGCTCTTTTTTTTGTAGTGAACTAGTTTATTTTTAGTTTTCAATATTCATTTCCACAAGACTGAGTTACAAATTTTATCCCCATCTCTTCCCTACCTCGCCACCCCAAGATAGTGAGCCTAGTGAATACCCCTTCCCCCAATTTGCTCTCTCTTATAATCTCTCCCCTCTCCCCCCCCCCCCACAACTTTCTTGTAGGGCAAGATAGATTTCTATACCCCTATCTTATTTCCCAGTTGTATATAAATAACAATTTTTTTAAACATTTGTTTTTAAAACTTTGAATTCCAGATTCTTTCCCTTCTTCCCTCCTCACCCACCCCCCACAGGGAAGACAAGCAATTCAATATAGGTTGTACATGAGTAGTTACACAAAATATTTCCATAGTAGTTATATTGTGAAAGACTAACTATATATCCTTACATCCCATCCTAACCCCCACTTATTCTATTTTCTCCTTTGACCCTGTCCATTTTCCAAAGGGTTTGCTTTTAACTACCCTCTCCCCTAATCTGTCCTTCCTTCTATCATCCCCTCTCTTATCAGCTTTTCCCCTACTTACCTCTAAGGTAAGACACCCAATTAGATGTGTATGTTATTCCCTCCTTAAGCCAAATTCAATGAGAGGAAGTTTTACTCATTCCCTTTCACCTTCCTTTTCTTCCCTTCAATTGCAACAGTTACCTCTTGCTTCTTTTATATGAAATAATTCACCGTATTCAATCTCTCCCTTTCTACTTCTCTGAATATAATTCTCTCTCACTCTTAATTTTATTTTTTAGATACCATTCCTTCATATTCAACTCATCCTGTGCCCTCTGTCTATGTATACATGTGTACACACACAGATACACATACACCCTCCTATATGTACATACATGCATATACATATATATTCCCTTCAGTTATTGTCCTACTGAGAAAAGTCTCATGAGTTACAATTATCATTTTTCCATGTAGAAATATTTATAGTTTAACTTTGAAAGTTCTTTATGATTTCCTTTTCCTGTTTACCTTCTCATGCTTCAGTTGCTTCTTGTATTTGAAAGTGAAATTTTCTGTTCAGCTCTGTTTTTTTTTTTCCATCAAGAGTGCTTGAAAGTCCTCCACATCATTGAATGATCACATTTTGCCCTATAGCATTATACTCGGTTTTGCTGGGTAGGTGATTCTTGGTTTTAGTGCTAGCTCCTTTGACCTCCAGAATATCATATTCCAAACTCTTTGATCCCTTAATGTTGAAGCTGCTAGATCTTGTGTTATCTTGATCGTGTTTCCATAACTCTCAAATTGTTTCTTCTTGACTGCTTTCAGTATTTTCTCCTTGATCTGGGAACTCTGGAATTTGGCTATGATATTCTTAGGAGTTTTCTTTTTGGGATCTTTTTCAAGAGGCAATCAGTGAATTCTTTCCATTTCTCTTTTGCCCTCAGGTTCTAGAATATCAGGGCAATTTTCCTTGAGAATTTCTTGAAGGATCATTTCTAGGCTCTTTTTTTAATCATGGCTTTCCAGTAGTGCAATAATTTTTAAATTTTCTCTCCTGGATCTATTTTCCAGGTTGGTGGTGTTTCCAGTGAGATATTTCACATTGCTTTCTATTTTTTCATTTATTTGGATCTATTATTTTTATAGTATCTTGATTTCTCATAAAGTCATTAGCTTCAATTCACTCCAATCTCTTTTTGAAGGACTTATTCTCTTCAGAGAGTTTTTGAAATTCCTTTTCTACCTGTAGAATTCAGCTTTTTAAGGCATTCTTTTCCTCATTGACTTTTTTGGGCCTCTTTTGCCATTTGAGTTAGTCTATTTTTGAAGGTGTTATTTTCTTCAGTATTTTTTTTTTTGAGGGAGGGATTTCCTTTAGTGTGCTTTTAGTTCATTTTTCATCATTTTCTTGTGTCATTCTCATTTCTCTTCCCAATTTTTCCTCTACTTCTCTTACTTGATTTTCAAAATCCTTCTTGAGCTCCTCCATGTCTTCTGTGAAATTCATATTTTTCTTGGAAGCTTTTGATGCAGGAGTTTTGGCTTTGTTGTCTTCCTGTGGTTCTATGTTCTGATCCTCCTTGTCCCCCAAAAAAGTTTCTATGGTCTGATTGTACTTCTTCTGTTTGTTCATCTGGCCAGCCAATTACTTGACTTTTAAGTTCTTTGCCACAACAGAACTCTGCTTCCAGAATGGAGAATGCTGTGTCCCAAATTTGGGGGGTTTTGTGCAGCTGGTGTCAGAGCTGGTGTCAGAGCTATGAGGAGGATGCCCTCTTTACAGCCCCACAAACTCTGGCATGCTAGTGTTTCTCACCCCAAGCCTGTCACCCAAGACTGTGACCGAGATCCAAGCAGCTCAAAGTAAGAACAATTACCCTACAATCTGCAGGCCAGGAGCTTTGGAAACAGTTATACAGCAGCAGCTACAGTTGCCATACCACCACCACCCTTACCCCCTGCAGGGAAGGATTCTACCATGCTCTTTTCTTAGAGATTTCTCAGCTAACAGAGTTCCCTATTAACTTTTTAATTTCTTTCTGGTGTTTATGGGTTAAGAAGTCTGGAAACCACCACAGCTGCCAATGATTCACTCTCCTGAATTATGATTTGGCTGGTCTGTGCTGCTGGTTTAGCTATGTGCAATTCACATGGGACTGTGTTCTGCTCCCAGTCTGGTGTGATAAACCCTTCCTGTCAGCCTGCCAGGCTGTACTCAGTGGGAGATTTGTTTCTCTCTGTCACTTTCTGTGGCCTGTGCCTCTAAAATTTGTTTAGAGTCACTTTTTTGCAGGTATTAGAGGTGGTTGGAGAGGGAGCTCAAGCAAATTCCTGCTTTTACTCTTTCATTTTGGCTCCACCCCTCCCTGCTCATAATTTCTTAGAGAGAATTAGTATTCCATTACATTCATATACCACAACTTATTTAGCTTTTCCCCAGTGGATGGCCATCCCCTCAATTCCCACTTCTTTGCCAACACAAAATTACTTAGAAATATTTTCCATTTGTTATGATCTCTTTAGGATAGAGATCTAGTAGTAATGTTACTGGAACAAAAGGCATGCATAGTTTTATAACTCGGTTGATGTAGTTCCAAATTATTCTCCAAAATGGTTGAATCAGTTCACAACTCCCCCAAGAATGCATTAGTGTTTCAATTTTCCCACATTTTCTCCATTATTTATTGTTTTCCTTTTTTCTCATATTAGCCAATCTGATAGGTGTGAGGTAGCACCTGAGAGTTGTTTTATTTCTCTCTTCAAGAGAAATTTAGACCATTTTTTCACATGACCATAGATATCTTTAATTTCTTCATGTGAAAACTACCTGTTCATATCCTTTGACCATTTATTAATTAGAAAATGACTTGTTATCTCATAAATTTGACTCAGTTTTCTATGTATTTTAGAAATGAGGGCTTTATCAGAAGCACTGGCAATCAAAATTGTTAACCCACTTTTTGCTTTCCTTCTAATCTTGGTTGTGTTGGCTGGGTTTGTGCAAAACCTTTTTAATTTAATGTATGCAAAATTACTCATTTTGCATTTCATAATGTTCCCTATCTCTTGTTAGTTCATTAATTCTTCCCTTCTCTATAGATTTGATCACTAAATTATTCCTTGTTCTCCTAATTTGTATAGGTTTGGTCACTCCAGAATCTGTTCAAAAGCCTAATTTAATGTTGTTTCCAAGGGATGTTAGGGAGAGATCAGGCAATTTCCTGGCTTCTCTACACCATCTTGTGTTGATGCCTCACCACATACAATTCTTTAATTCTCGAAGATTCTTAACCTTAGCTCTCCACAATTCCTCACCAGGCAGTTGCCAAAACTGATTTCTACTTTCATAATATCTGTCAGATCTGACATTTATTCTCATAGCTTTGATCTTAGTTCCTGCTCTCATTACCTATCATGTAGTTTATTTGCAATTGCTTCCTAACTGGTCTCCCTGATAAAAGTATCTTACTATGCTTGTTCATACCACACTCTCTTGCCAAAGTGGTTTGTTTATGAACAGATATAACAATGTCAGTCCCCTATTTAATAAGCTCCCTTGGTTCCCTACTTTGTCTAGGATAAAAGATTAACCTCTTAAAGCACTTAACCTCCTTTTCCCAAACCTCATTGTACAATACTCTTTGTCTTTAACTCTGAAATTCCATTAAATCATCTTTCTTTCTATTGCGCTCACACACATTCCAATTCCTCTCTTTCTGACACGATTTTGGTCATTCCTAAAATGTATCCTCCACCTCTACATCACAGCCTGTTTTTTCTTCCTTCAAGGTACAACCAAAGAACTTTTTTCCTATCATAAAATTTTAAAAATTCTTCCCTATTATTTTTCCCATTTTACTGCATATTATTTGAGTAGGAGATTATTTTGGTCACCATATTTGTATCCTAAGTACCTAGCAAGTACCTAGTACCTAGAAAGAGCTTTGACTTTGGAACCAGAAGTCATGAGTTCAAATCCTAACTTCATCATATACTACTTGTAGTATGTAGAGGAAGCCATTTAAACTCATAGAATTTTAATTTTCTTCCTTTTGAAAGGAAGGAATTGAACTAGTTTGCTATTAATGTCCTCTCAGTCCTAACCTATTATCCTAAATTTTTCTGCCTAATTTTTATGGTTTTTTTTTGTTTTTTTTTAAATGAGCATCTCCATAGAATGTTAGTAGTGACATATTTTCACAGCAGTTTATCTTGGGAAAATATACTGGAGAAAGACATGCAGAACAATATAGGTGGATCACCAACCTAAGTGCTTTTGATAATATAAAATAAAAGAGATAAAATGAAGGCTGAAAACCAGATAAGAAGAATCAATATTCTGTGGACAAACATAACCAAACTTATTACTTTGTCTTACATTGTGATTTTGCTATGTATTTGAATGTGAATATGAATTGTAGTTTGAGTTTGCATTATTCACATTCATTTTCAAATCAAGAAGTATTGTATCAATCATTTCCATTGATTAACATGGTTTATACTGGGGAAAACAACAGCCTATTTTAGTGACAATCACTTATAAAGAATCGGCAGGAATTTATCACAGAATGTCTGCTGAGTAATTAAATCCAAGCCATCTTTAGGTGTCTACTCAAATGTAATTAGTGGAATGCAATTAGCATCTCCTTATAATTTCTGGAATGTAAAATCTTGGCTTATTCTGACCAGCTGCTAGCCAGAATGTGGAAAGAAATGTTTCACATCTCAATTTTTGTTTGTTAAAAAGAAGTGTAGGAAAAGGATAAAAAATAAAGTACCTGAAAATTTGTTTTCCTTCTAGTGGGCTCCTTATTAAATTATCTTCTTTTTATTATATAGCAATTATTATAAAATTACTTGATAGTCAGATAGCATAAGAAAGTAGTAAGATCAGTTAGCGGAATAGAGTCTTTATAATAAGGACCTTCCCCATAGCTGGCACTATGGATATAATTTGCAGTTTGGCTTATAAGGCAGGAATAAATCCTGTGTCAGCCAGGCCTTACTGCCACAGTAAACAGAATGATGTGGGAAGGAAGCCAACAGACATACAATAAAAACAGAGAAATTTAAAATAAATTTATAAATGCATTTTATAAAAATATTTTCCTTAAGGCACCATGCCATTTATTTCATCTACAACTGTGCTACTGATTTCCAATATATAGTTGACATATGGCTGATTCAAATATACAGGGGGAATTATTGAAACTAAGAAAGGCTAAACAGACAAAATGAAGTACTGATTTGAGAAAATTATTTTCAATAAACTCCAGTAGCTCCCCACTCTCACTAGAATCAAGTATAAACTCCTTTCTTTAACTCTTTTTAGCCCTTCACCCCCTTCTCCAACCTATCTTGCCAATTTTATTGTTTATTACTCTCCCTTTCACATTGTGCCATTCATCCTAAATGTCTTTATCTGTTTCTCAAGTGACATTCTGTCATTCATTTTTATGATGTTGTTGTTTCTCCTCCTCGTCCTCCTCTTTTTTCTTCTCCTTGTTCTTCCTCCCTACTCACCTCCACCTCATCATATGTCTCTTTTCCTGCAAGGCTCAACGCAAGCAATACTTTCTACATCAACCCAACTGGGTATAGCATAGCTTTAGTATTTCATTAATTATCATGGTCATGACAGCATGTGATAGAGAAATTAAAGCTTGGAAGATAAAGGTTCAAATCCTGTGTTTGATTCTTACTACTTGCATGATCCATGGGGAAATCATTTAACCTCTATGAGGCAATTTTCTAAGTCTTAAGGAATTCAATTATTAATGCATAGTAGTCTGTGTCAGTGTGCATTGACAAATTATGGGATCATTAATATATCACATAGCAATTGTATTTACCATTCTGAATCACTCCTATAGGCCAGACCAGGCCTATAAAAAAAATCTTTTCATTGACATCTTTTGTTCTTATATCTCAATTGATTCCAAACATATTTCCTCCTAACAAGGCATGGCTTAAAATAAAGATTAAAAAAAATGAAGAAAAATTAGACATTTATCCTGACAGTATCTTCAACATTTCATTTCTTTGTGCTCCTCCTTGTCATTGAGGTGCATTCATTCTCTTAGCTATCCTTAAAGACCAACTTTGGTAGAACTAAAACTTTAATTTACAAATAGATTTTTAGCTCAATATAATCATAAAACCTCAGAGAAAATTCATAGGTGATACTGCCTAATCCCTAACTGAACTACAGTTTGCTAACAAATGGTCAGCTTTTTCAACTTGAAGTTTTACAGTGATGAACAAATCACTACCTCCTAAGACAGTGGTTCTCAACCTGTGGGTCACCACCCCTTTGGTCAAATGAACCTTTCACAAAGGTCACAGGGGTCGCCTAAGACCATTGGATAACACATATTTTTGATGGTCTTAGGAACTGAGACACTGCTCCTCTATCTGTTTCCAGGCTGATCCGCCCACATGCAGATACACCCACATATGACTATTAAAGGGTCACAGCATCAGGAAGATTGAGAATCACTGTCCTAAGGAATCCCATTTCTGTTTTTGGACTGGTCTATTTTTATTTTTTAATCAAGTTATTATCAAGATAAATACTACCTCGACAACTCATAGCCATTACCTACCATAACTAGGCAGGCAACCATCAAATCATTCTTAAATATTAATTATGTGAAAACAGTTGTCATGTCACTCAGTCAACTAGTATTTATTAACATTCTACTACTATGTGCTAAGCCATGGGGAAATAAAGAAAGGGAAAACACAGTCCACCCAATCAAGGAATTTACAGCCTAAGCAAAGAAGGTATCATGCAGACAAAATATGTATAGGATAAACTGGAGATAATCAATAAAGAAAAGTAGGAGGGAGTAGGAAAAGCTTTGCGAAGGAGGTGGGATTTCAGGTGACACTTGAAGGAATGCAGGAAATTTTGGAGGTAGACATGAGGGGAAACAATATCAATCATGGGGGACAACTAGGGAAAATGCCTGGATTTGGAAAATGGAGTATTATCCTTAAGGAACAGCAAAGAGACTAGACTTGCTGAATCACAGAGTATATGGTAGAGATGAAGAAGCAAGTAGAGGTATAAGTTGTAAAAAAAAAAATGGAAAGATATAATAAGTCGTGGAGGGCATTTTATGTCAAAAGAAGAATGAATACACACACACAAGCACAGACACTCATATATAAATGAAATATATTATATATGTATGTGTTCAATAAAATACCTGCATTGATATATTTACACACACATATGCAACTGATATATGTGCATTCATTCATTCATTCATTTGTCTACTTTTAATATATCTATTTATTTATTTTGTCTGGGAAAACATCGGCAGACTATTGTCATAATCTAGGCATGAGGTAAGGGCAATGGTGGGGGATAGGGTGCTGTACCAAAGTGATGGCAGTATCAAATGAGAGAAAAAGGCACAGATGAAAGGTGTTATGAAGGCACATGTGACATTTTATATCAAAAATATTTTTTTCCTCTCAAATCTAAACATCCACAGTTTAATCAATAAGTATGTATTATATTCTCCAATTCCTTCATCATCCAGTTGCCTTCATTGAATTTATTATAGTTTTTCTATTGCCACTTTAAAATGTGGAGTCCATAACCCACTATGATACTTTGAATATGATCTTTTCAGGGTAATATAGAATGGGTCTTTGATTTCCTTCATTCTAGATGCTATGTCTATTGAAATTATAGTAATAATGACAAGCTTATTTATTTTAAACTTTCTGCCTATACTCTGCCATCTTGACTTTGAATGCTACTATGCCCATTTTTCTGCTCTTTTTATTTTGGTGGGGGAAGGAAGGGCAATTGGGGTTCAGTGACTTGCCCAAGGTCACAAGACTAGTAAGTGTTAAATGTCTGAGGCCAGATTTGAACTCAGGTCCTCCTTACTCCAGGGCCAGTGCTCTATTCACTGCTCCACCTAGCCACCCCACACTGTGCCTATTTTTCAAAAGACTCTGTCACAATATTGGCTGTCATTGATTCTATGGTAAAAAAAAAAACCAAGATCCTTTTCATATAAACTCCATCTCGTCATGTTTCTCATTTTATATTGTATGCAATTTTTGTTTTAAACTCAGGTTCAGAATTTTATAGTTATCCACTTTATAGTTCATCTTTTTTTTTTTTTTTTTTTTAGGATTTAACCCTCATTATAACTCATAGTTTCTGGAGTCTAACTCTTCTACTCAACATGTTTATTAGATGTCATATGCAGATCTTCAATGGCTTCATCTAATCACTGATGAACAAACATCATGTGAGTTGCTAGAACAGAAGCCCTTCAGTGCTGATATCAGGGCATGAATCATCAGTTTTTGAGGATGATCAGCTGACCAGTTCTTATCCCATTTCACTATATGACTACTTGTTATAGCCCCTATTTTGTGTTATGGTTTGATCCAGGATATATTAGACTTTATCAAATGTTATGCAGAAATTGTCATATATTATCAGCCTTACCCTCACCTACCAGTCTAGTAATACTGTCAAAAAGGGGAATGAGATTAATGCAATTAATGGTCATTGCTTTCAAATCTAAATCAACACACATCTTCCCCCTTAATAACATATTGTAAATATTTGTCAGCAATAAAAGTCAAATTGCCTTACAATTTAAAGCATCTCATTCTCTACAATTTTTCAAAGAATGAGAGTGACTCATTAACCATATCTGTCACATATTTCAGGACTATGAATCATACTATTTCTTAGTCTTATGGCTTAGACTCACTGAGAGCAGCTAGCTGTTCTATTACTATCTGCTTAGTTATATTGGACTTCGGTTTTCTCTTAAGTATTTTTGGTCTAGGACTTTCAGTCAAAGTGATCATTCTCTTTGGTAGACACAATCAACAAAAAAGGAGATCTGCCTTCTAGCCATCACCTAAACTTCCATCCTATTCTTTCTTTAATCTTCCTCATGCCTCCAAAATATCTATGTCTATATGTATCATTTAAAAACATACAATCATCAAAGGAATGCTATTATATACACATCAGTCCTATTAGACAGCACCTCTGCAGGGATCCAGATGTTTTCTTCCTCATTGGACATTTGTTTTTGGACCAGAAATTTATCCGTAATAGCTTCCTTAACATTTGGAGTTTGTTTCACCAATGGAACTTTAAGCTACATAATGCTACAACTTTTTTTTTAACCTTATGACTTTTTTTTTCCCCTGAACTTATGGAAGTCCACTTTCATAAAATTTGTTAATAGACTGAACATTTCATCAATTTAATTAAATAAAAAATAGGACATTTCCTCCCTGTTAAAGGAAATATGCTTGTAACTGATGATAAAATCAATATAACAAAATTTCTCCTTTCAAAGATCCTTCAATGCATCATAGGGAAGGCTTGAAATATTTAGATACAGTAGGAGTTGAGAAAAAAAGTGAAAAAATGAAATGGCATGCCTACTAACTGGATATGTGTGGTAATTAAATATTCTCTTCTTCCCTTTTTCTCCAACTAGATATTAGGGTCTATTTATTCAGATTTGTAAATCTTTAAGAAAATATGTACTTTTACCAACTCATTAAATAAATTTCATAACTGCCTAACTCCTCTTTGCTTTATCTTAAAGCTTTGATTTAGAAAACATCTGGATTTTTAATCTAGTAATCAATTCTAATCATTGCTTAAGTGTTTATTTATATACCAGTTACTGTGCTAAGTCCTCAGGATATATAAGATAAAATAAGACAGCATCTGCCCTGGAGAAAATTACATGCTGCTGGATAACATCTTCTTAACTGGCATCACTTTCCAAATTCCTCTTACTCATTTGAAGCTCCAACCTTCAATTAGCAACAATGATGCAAATGTCACAGGAGTTAATATAATATAGTCTTCACTTTCTTGTTATGTACTTCATAATATCTATCCAGTACATCATTATTCCATAAATAAGAATTTTCTCAAAACTAGTCCTTTTACAAAAATGGAATAGACAGCTTAGACATACAGTAAATTGCCTGTAACTGCAGGTTGTCAAAGGTTGCCTGGATGACCAGGATACTACAGAGGCCTGCAATGGAACATTGGACTTGATAACCTGGAAGCTGCCTTCTGCCATGAATATTCCCTGATTCTTGGATTTTTTTTTTAAATTCCAAGTCTGTCCGTTTTCTATTAGTAGGTGTGATGAAAAGCTAAGTAAAGGGGGAGGTTAAATCATTAAGGATTAACTGTGGATTTCATTTATCCCTGCTGTTTATGTCCTACATTCACAGAGATAATTGATTTGGATTTATAACAATGGTAAAGTTCCCGTTTAACAAAAGATGTCACAGTTTCAAAGTAGAAAGCATAGGATAGCAGTTGATTTAGTTGTCTTTTGCCTAATTAACATATACTAAATTATACCCAAATTGATAGAGTAAAATTTAGCCCATGTGTTTATAATAATGTAAATATTAATAAATTTCCTTCTATGATGAATATTTAAATTACCTTGGATTTATGTCTATTTTGAAGGAAAGAAATCATTAACAAGGAAAACTTATCCTTCAGCAGGCACAGTATGTATGTACTTGTATATACATATTCACATATACACCTATATCTATCTATCTATCTATCTGTCTATCTATCTATCTATCTATCTATCTATCTATTTATCTGTTTATCTATCTTTCTGTCTATCTACCTATCTAAGAACTAGATAACAGTGGATAGTGTTGCACCTGTGGTCAGGAAGATGTGAGTTCAAATATAGCCTCAGATACTTACAGCTATATGACCCTGTGCAAGTCACTTACCCTTTATTTGCTTCAGTTCCTCATCTATAAAATAGGAACACACTGGAAAAGGAAATGGTAAAGCACTCTAGTATCTTTCCAAGAAAACCCCATCGACTTTGTCCATGGGGTCACATAGAATCAGACACAGGTGAATAACAATAAATGTGTGTATACATAGACAGATGGATAGATAGATGGATATAGACAGATAGACACAGATAGATAGATAGATAGATAGATAGATAGATAGATAGATAGATAGACACAGATAGATAGATAGATAGATAGATAGATAGATGGATAGATGATAGATTTGAAATTTTGTTTCCCTTTATTATTCAGGTTAGAAGTATATCAGCCCCTCATAGCCCAATTTTAATATGATGAACAGAAGCTTGGACTTATTCTATTTCAAACCTGGGCTGGTTCACTCCTCCTTTGACAGATCAGGGCCCCAAACTCTGAATTTATGATTCTAGTGTCAGATAGTTAGAACAGATGATGGATTTTAGTCTTACTGTAGCTCAGAACTCTAGAGTTGAAGAGATCTACTAGCCTTAGTCTCATGCAAGTAGCAGATTTCAAAGGTGTGCACTGTCCTATCCAGTTACAGCTGATACACTGCTCCCAAATGCTGAGCTAGTTCTGGCAATGTGTGAGTCAACCTCATCATCTATGTGCACATCCTTGGAAAGTACTTACTCCCAAGGGAAATGAACTTATCCACAGTGTTCAAAATTTCTTTAATTGCTGTGACCAAAGGTTCTATGTATGGATGATGTGGTGCTGGCTGGTAGAGCACCTCTGTTTTCTTTTTGTTGATTGTCAAGTCAAAATTTAGCATAAGTGGCAAAGAATCGATGGGGACTTTGTTGCTTCTCAGCCTCAGAGGAAAGTGGGAAAGAAGAGGTATTAGGCAATCTACCAAAGTTGTGCTGACCTTATTATCATATGCCTGTGAAATCTGAAAAGTATACCAGTGTCATGCCAGAAAATTGAACTGCTTCCATTTGAATTGTCTTAGGAAGATTCTGAAGATTGCCTAGCAAAATAAGGTACCAGACACTGGGGTCTTTTCTCAAGCTGAATTGCCAAGCATTGAAATTCTATTGCAGATAGTGACACTCTGATGGGCTTGCTATGTTGTTCACATACCAAACTATTGCTTAAAAGAGTTTTATGGAAAACTCACACAAGGCAAGTGCTCACATGGAGGTTAGAAGAAACAATAAAAGGATACTCTCTAAAGAACTTTGGGAACAATTATGAGACATAGAAAACACTAACACAGGATCCCCCCAATATGTCATATCCACAGCAAAGAAGGTGCTATGCTCTGTGAGCAAAGCAGAATTGCAGTGGCTCAAAGGAAACATGAGATGTACACATTTAGAGACATCCACACCAGAAATGGTCATAGGAACTATTTGGGCCTCACATGTAATAGAATCTTCTGAGTTCTCGTTGGTCTGTATCATGATGATGTTTTGGTTCTCTTTGAGTACAAAGAACAACAATGATACCCTACAGACAACCAGCATAGATAATGAAGTTGGAAAGACCTATTAGTTAGAGAAAAATTTTGACTTCTTCATTCACCTGAGCAATAATGGTACTATGAAAGCTTTTTCCCCTTTTAATTTATAATCCTTTATGTTTATCTTTTAAAATGTATTTTTTCAGTATTTTTTTTAAGTTTTACAAAATTAACTAGACATTTTGAATAACTTTCATGAATGAGCACACTTTAATTCTTTTTTTTCCCAAGAGAGCAGGAAAATCTTAAGCAAATTGGGTAATACAAATAAAACACAACAGATTCCTTTGTCACCCTAAAAAATTGATTTGATTTTGATGACACTTCATTTGCATAATTAAAATAACTTTCCCCTCTTTCAGTTATCAGCAATGATGTCTAGTAGAAAAAAAACCATGTATATACAATTAAGTTCTCATTGATCATTGAAACTCAAGTGAAGGCTTTTTTACTTCCCACAAGCATTTTAAATATATACATCTCTATCTCTCTCTTTCTCTCTCTGTATGGACATACAAACATGCAAACATACACAACACACATGTATGTGTGTATGTATATGCACATGTATATGTATAAATACATCAACACACATATATACACACATATACATGTATGTATGTATACACATCATATACTTGATTTAGTTTTGTGCAACAGTTCTGTAAATTTCCTGTGATGTTTTCTGAGTGGTATTACTGTACATACTTTTTAGATGACTCACTTCACTTTACTGTGAGCATCTGCTCAAATTACCAGGAGGGCATTAAATAAAAGCAAGCATGTGTACATCTTTAAGATATTAGGAATGACCAACTGTTTTATATTCTCAGAACCTATTCAATAATAAAAGGCTACCACACAGCTTACAGGTAATAGGGGAAAGAAAGCTTAATACCACTGCTCAGCAGTCTTGGTGCTTTCCAAGGCCTGATAGTGACTGCTGGCCCAGCATGTGGGCATGTCTTGTGCCAAAATCCATGTCTAAGGAGACAAAACAATTCAGAAGTCCTGATAAAATATTCCTGTTAGAATATAAAGTATTTAGGTGTTCATTGCAATATAATTCTAAATAAAGAATATCTAAGCTCTATTTTTTTCAGGATATTTTATCAATCATACTGAATGAATGCAGATAAGCCCTTGTTGTAATGTAGAGAAAGAGCATTGCAGCTTTACTCTTGTCCTGTACTGATTAATTGTGAGTACATAATAAGAAACCTTTCTCCTAAATCATTTAAAGATGTTTCTTTTTTCTCAAATTCTCTTATTAAAGCACACTCTAGCAAGGTCATCTATTCAATAGAGTAAAATTATATTAACTGTGCTCAGCATTGCATTAACTGATATAAAAGATATCAAGAGGTTTAAGGTACAAGTCCCTGCCTTCAAGTAACTTTAAATATTGTATGAGAGAAAGATTTACAAATTCAAACATAAATAACTATGGACAAATACAAATAAATACAAGACAAATGGGGAAAGAGTGGGGATATTCTAAGATACATAAGGAGACTAATAATTGATAAAGAAAGACTGAACTCACAGAAAGAAGAATACTCTGGTAGGGGCTAGTGCAGGAAGGATCATAGTTCATCAACTACATCAGGTGACAAAAGTACTGTTAGATGACAGAGTGCACAATATTTAGTGTTTAATAAATTGTAATGGCAAGGACAGGAGTAGTTCATACCTTGTTTCAGCTATTGAATTAACAACTTGTTTCAGTTCAGGCTTCTTTTGAAGTCTTGTATCAAGCCTATTAAGAAACAGAACTTGTGAACTTCACAACTTGTGAACCCTAGAACCTGTGAACTCCTGGGGAGGAGCTGATGACTATATAAGGAGAGCCCCAGGGCTAGCGATAGGAAGAGCTGAAAAGAAGACTCTTGTGGCAGAGTCAAGAAGGATAAAACTTATGGTATCCTGGCACTCTGTCGGTTCTGTCTGTGTTGATGTTTGTTTGAATACTTCATAAAAAAATCCCGGCACCTTACTAGAAGCCCTGAAAGAAAATTTTCTGGTTATATGTTTACAGAAGTCCTGGAGGAGGGTTTTGGAGGTCCTGGGACTTTACTGATGATTTGTGCTGACCTCTTGGACCTTGTTTGTGGGTCTGTGTTGATCTCTACGTTGATGATTTCTGTTGAGTTCCCAGACCTTGTTCCTTGTTGCTGGGTCTGAGTTGATTTCACAGGCAGATAGTGAATTGATGATGGTGCTGGCAATGTGTATGAATATTACTGTGGCTCTGTTAAGCTTTGCCTTCCAAGAAACAGGAACTGTGAAGGACTTGAACTGGACTGGACACTGTGAACTTCAATATGGAATGGGAACTGGACAAGGAGCTGGACAAGGACCTGGGAGTTGACTGCCTTTGAACCCAGGTGACAGTTGGAGCTAGAACCATGGAAGAGGAACGATGGAAGATGAGAGCTAGTCTTGAGTCAAGCTGAAAGAAGATTTTACTTGGATACTGTGTACTGACTGAGAAGATTATGATTTACTGTGATCTAGGGGGTGGAGAACTTTGACTTTTGTACTTTATGATTGAATTAAGGATTTTGTGATTGACTAAATGAATGTACTTTTTAAAAAAAACTATATGACCACTTTGGTGAAAACTATGTGACCAATTTAGTAATAAGTTTTTGTGAATGCTGTATTTTGATTTTCTGTGAAAAATTGTAATATTCTGAATGCTGTACCTTGATTTTCTATGAATGTTTTGCTCTGATTTGTTATTGAATAAATAGAGTTTTCACTATGTAAGCAGAACCTTGAAAGCTGTTCATAGGAGCATTCTTCTGGAAAGCTGCATGTGTGTGGCTTTACATAAATGTTAACTGACAATGAATGAATGAATGAAAGAAAGAAAGAATAGACTAAAATATCTGGCATTCCAGAATAGGAGACACATTAAGTCAACTGAATGAATAAACCATTACAATAACAGCGGGAAAGAGTGTGGGATATTCAGTATAATGCTAATAATAGCTATCATTTATATAGTGCTTTGTTAGTAAAATGCTATGTATACATATGTGTGTGTATATAAATATGCATAAATGTATGTGTATGTATGTAAGTGTGTATATATACATAGATATTCATATACATACGCATGTATGTCGATATGTTTGTGTATACTGTAGCAGCAAGCATCCGAGCATACCCAGAAGGGCTGTTAGTGCAGGTCCTTTGATCTGCTTTTCTAAGGGAAAGCAACTCAAAAAGTGGTTAACAATCTCACTTTAATCAAACATATACCATTTACCTAGTTCAGGGGAAAAAATCAGCACGCCGAAATTCACAGAAAACAAACAGAAGTTACAAGCAGATAAAAAAAAATACAAACAGAGAAACAGACCAGCAGACAGGGCTTCCAGCTCTCTGACCATTACATCCATACCTAGTTCATTACCACAGAGAGAAGCACCAACATCTGGGTTTTCAAAGGGTCAGTGGGCTCAACCGCTGCCCAGAGTCTCATCTGGTCAAATCATACAACTCTTTCCCTAAGTGAGCCCCAAAGCAAAACCTCACATCAGAGTACATATAGCTTTCTTCAGAGTCAGAGAATGTCACAACCCTCTTGACCCACTGCCCAATCATAAAGTAGCAAGGTGTGGGTATTCCTGAAAATACAAGCCTCCAATCACAGGCTCCATGTGAACACATTCAGCCTATTAGAGGGCAGAGTACATTTTCAAATCAGGGAAGGTTCTCAAATTCACTTAGGCCTATCATGGGGCAGGAAATATCTTCAAATTCACATTTCCATTACATGCACACATATGTACATACATATACATGCACATGCATTATACACGCACATATATTATACATGCATATGCATACACACACAAATAAGCACACACCTGTGTTTGGTTTATTACTAATTTGGAACTAAAGTTCTTTTCAAAAGTTATCCTGATCCTAAGGTTATATATACATGTGTACATGTATACTCATTTGATTCTCAAAGTAACTCTATAAGGTAGGTGCTATTATTATCCTCATATTGCAGATACAGATACTAAAGCATGGAAGTTCATTGTCTTTCCCAGATTGCATAGCCATTAAGTATCTGAGGTAGGATTCTAACATAGATCTTCTGACTCCAAGTCCTACACTCTATCCATAGTGACCCTCTTTTTATTGGCTTCTCAATCAATCAACAAAGATTTATAAAGCCAGGTATTATAGTAAGTACTAGTGATAAAATAAATAAGTACAAAGTGATACAAAATATTTGTATAAGTGTCCCTGATCTCAAGGAACTTACATTCTAATATGGGAGGAAAAATGTATGTATATACATACATAACTATGCACATGCATGTATATGTATATGTGAATTTACACATCTGAAATTTGTGTATACAAGTATAATCACATGTACAGATATGTATATATACATATATAAATGTACATGGCACAAATAAGCAAACAGAGTAAGCTGAAGAGTTGTATAAGGTGCTGCCTAAGGTGAATTCTGTATGCATTTGGGGATTCCAGATGAGGAGAAAGAACGTTAATGACATAGATATGAGCACAGCAAGAGCAAAGCCATGGAAAATGCGATATGGAGTGTAACGAGTAAGAAAAAAGCAAGTCAGACAATTTGGCTAGAATAAAGAGTATGTAAAGTAGACTAATGGCTAGGAAGATTTAAAGAAAAACTCCCATTCCTGCCTGTTGCTCTAAGCCTATGGGGCTCTCAGTTATTTGAGGACCATAAGCTATGAGACATGAGATCCTCAATATACATATTTTATGAGGGAAGAACTTGTATTTCCCAAGATATTGGTACTTGACATCAATCCCCATCTGTCCTGCCCTACTTGCAACTTTAAATGATCATAAGTTTATCATTCTTTTTAACTGTGTCCTGCTTTAATTTTTAAGATTTCAGTCTTCACCAGTTCAAGGATACTTTAATTGAATTGTGTATGAAAACTTATTTTCACTTTTCAAACATAATGTTTAATATAACATTGTTTATGAAACACTACAGAATCTCTTCAAAGATAGCAGTAATATAGCTGAATTCCTCAAATTGATTTGCTTTTTTAAAAAAAAACAAACAAAAAAATCTGTTTTTAAGAGGAGGGAATTTCTCCCATGTAAAGCCAAAGAAAGTTAATATGGTAATTCCAAGAGTAACTTGAGAATGACTATCTTAATTTAATGTGGGGGTTAATGAACTAGAAAGGGTGAAAAGAGTCACGTGTCCACCATATTTCACCAAATAATTGTCACCATGGCATAATCATTGCACCCTGTTCATTCAGTCCAAAAATTGGTTTATACCTTTCATCGCATAATTATTGCATGGTAAAATTCTGTTATTCACTCTGCTTAAAAGGTAAAAAGAGCAGCAATGTATTCACCAGTGGCATATGGATACCCATATCTCTTGCATTGTGATACTAGAATGCTCAGCACAAGTGCACCGTCAATGTTCAATTTTTACAAATATTTATGAGTACTTTGTACATCCTAATCTTGCACCAAAGACAGTTTAGTAATAAGTGACTTTTAAGTAGCACTAGCACAATTGGAAAAAAGCTTCACATAATGGTTGCACCCCACTTTTTTGCAAAAGAAAATTGGCATCAAATCTGTCATGGTGTAGCAGCAAGTACCCTAGCATACCCAGGATGGCTGCTTGCACAAGTTCTTAGATCTGCTTTTCTAAAGGAAAGCAATTCAAAAAGGGTTAACAATCTTACTTTACTCAAACATATATCATTTATCTAGTTTAGGGGAGTCAGCACCCTGACCTTCAGAGAATACAAACAGAAGTTACAACAGAAAATAACACTATTCAGCAGACAGTGCTTCCAGCTGTCTGACCTTTACATCCATACCTAGTTAGTTATCAGAGAGGGAAGCACCAACAACTGGGGGGGCTCAACAGCTGCTCAGAGTCCCATCTGGTCAAATCACACAAATCTTCCCAAAGTGAACCCCAAAGAAAAACCTCACATCAGAGTATATATAGTCTTCTCCTGGGGCAAAGAATGTCACAACCCTCTTGACCCACTGCCCAGTCATAAAGTAATAAGGCATGGGCATTCATTAAGAACAAGCCTCCTGCTGACCACATTCAGCCTATTAGGAGACAGAGTATATTTTCAAATCGGGGAAGGTTCTCAGAGTCACTTAAGCCTATCAAGGGGCCACGGGGCAGGGAAGAACTTCAGATTGCCATTATCATCACAAATGGTTATGAGTTGAAATACGGTAAATTTTATTCATATGGTAGACAATTCTTTCTGCCTATGTCCATGCTGAATAATGATCCTTGTTTCCTAGAAGCAATATAATGTATTATCTGCATCAAGACAAGCTGTCTCCTAGTTCAGGTGCCTGCTTATGTAACACCAATCCAACCTAGAAGTATCTGGTAGATTTCTTAAACTAACTGATCTGGTCTCTTTGTCTCTTTCACTGTCTTTATCTCTGTCTCTCTATCTCTGTTTCTCTTTTTCTCTGCATATAAAATTGTAGATAGCTACATATTGATATAATTTTGCCCACATTGTTCCTCAGAATAAAAATATGCAAGGTATACATAGTATATGAAATGCATCTATGTATGCATGTACACACATGAGTATAATACACATAAATATAAGTATATATACATGTACATACTTACATGATATATACACATGTACACACTTATATGATTATATATATGTTATATACACACACATAGACATATGTATATTGTACACACACACACACATACACACATACACACATACAAACACAATTATTCCTTCTAGAAGCACTTTTGACTCTTCATGACCCAATATGGGTATTTCTTCACAATAACACTGAAGTTGTTGGCCATTCCTTCTGCTCATTGTGCAGATGAGAAACTAAGAGGCAAACAGGCAAAGTGACTTACCCAGAGTCACATAGCTAAGAAGTATCTAGGGTCAGATTTGAACTCATGTAGATGATTCCAAGCCCAGCACTCCATCCACAGTGCCACCTAGCTGTTCCTCCCCTCCCCACACACATTTACCTGTATTCTTCCAAATTTTCAGATATATAATTTTTTTAACATAAAAAAATTGGGAAAGGAAACATTGTGACCCAGATAAGAGAAAGAAAAAACTATCAGATGAGAGGCTATGTAGTACATCCAAACTTTTGCAGCAAGAATATTAACATATGGACCCAACTAATGAAAACTTTCTCTGAACAACTCACAGAAAAGACTATAGAAGCTTGAACAATTAAAAAAAAACCAGAAATAAAGTGATATGCTTCTGTCAACTGCCTTTCATTCTTCATATTATGGGATTAGATCAAGCAGGCAGTCATCCAGATTCCAGTCCCAATGGATGTTATGCCTCAAACTTTTAACATGCTCTTGTGTTAGATGTTAATGTGGCTAGCCTTTCCCCCCATCTTTTTTTTTCCTCTTTGCCATTACCTTGCACAATACCTTTAAGTGAACAATAATGCGTGGACTAGCAATTTGAATTCCCTTACCAATCCTACTACTGGCAAAATCTGTTTTTTATTAATTATTTAGAGTTAATGCTCTTTGCAGAAGTTCTCCTGGTCCTGAGGTTTTTCACACCTGTCATGCCATGCTGAAGTTTCTAAAGAAGGCTACTAAATTAACTTCACTATAAAATTCCAAGGCTTCAATACTGTTTCTCTAATGACTTAAAAAAATCATTTAAAAAATGGTACATATTTCACTCTCTTGTCAGATCTGTGCTATTTAAATAACTTGCTCAAAGTCCCTATCTCCTGGGGAGCTGTGTTCTGGCTTTGTTTTTCTTAGCCCTTTCACTTGGTGAAATGAAAAGGTTAAACTTTAAGGTCATTTCCAGGTCTAAATCTATGTGTAGCAAAAAGATAAAGAAACAAATAAATAAAATAATATAATATATTTTTACCAAAAAAGGAAGATTTCGTTTTGCTTATGTGTGCTGCCCTGAATAATATTCATACGTGGATGAAGCTTTATTGATCTCTAAAACCTTAAGTAACTTAGTTTTTGGTCTCTTTCTTTGTACCCTGAAAATAGTTATGAAAGTAAGACATTCTCAGAGCGAGTATTTGCCAGAAAAAGGAAAACATCCTCAAACTCTGGTGAACTTCTTTCGCCAAATGACTTGTTGAGGGAAATAACTTGGAAATAAATAAAAATTAAGTTTACTTAAAAATGAGATTTTGAAATATATTTTTTGAGAATCATCAAGATGAAACATGAATAACATGGAACGTGGAAAAAGTAGAAGCTTCATCAGGGCCTGAGACTCTCATCATGTGTGGCTGATGCACATGAAACTTGAAAATAATTCAGTAGTCAGGGCAGGAGCAAGGGTCAGAGAAGATGTGTATGCTTCTCAATCAGTGAGAAAAGAAGTAACATTGTGTGTGTATGTGTGTGTAAAACCAAATTGCAACATGAATATGGAGTCTGACAGAATTCTATTAGAAAGAAATTTTCATTTCCTCATTAATTCCAGGGAATACGTGACAGGTTAGTGCAGTAATTAAGATCATTTTGCTCTTGAAGAAAAAACTAAGAGAGTGAATAGAGGCTGTTAGGGGGTACAGTGAGTAGAACAGTAGGTCTAGAATCCGGAAGACCTGAATTTAAATTCAGTCTCTGATATACCAGCTGTGTGATTCTGTGTAAGCCACTTAATGGTTGCTCACTTTAGTTTCTTTGTCTGTAAAATGCGGATAAATAATAATGGCACCTCACTCCAAGAGTTGGTATAAGCATCATGAACAAGTGTTATATAAATGCGAACTATTTGTCAAGGGACAGATAGCTTTGTGCATGGGTAGACAGAAAAAAAAAAAGATCATATGTTTCTAGCTTTAAAGGACTTCAGAAGCCAACTCATCTCAACCTCTAATTATACAGATAAGAGAACTGAGGTCCAGAAAGGTCAAATTATTTATACAAGGTTTTGCAGGAAATAAGTAGCAAAACTTGAGTTTAAAGCCAGATGGTCTGACTCCAAATACAGTGGTCATTCTACCCTGTCTTTTATAGATTGAGAAACAGATAGAAAGGCAGACATTATATAGATGATAGATAGATCAGACAGACAGATAGATAGATAGATAGATAGATAGATAGATAGGTACTATTCTCTTAGTTCCGGTATTGCAAAGAGGTGATTAGAAAGGAATGGCTAAACATTAATTCATCAACTCTACAGAAGAACAACATGAAATATTACTTTGATGAGTCAGCAGCAGCATCTTTGTTTAAAAAGAAATTGTTGAGCAAAGTGACAATTTAAATTCGTATTTAATTGAGTTAAATGAAATTGAATATAAGAAATAGAAGACTCATCCAGCATAGCAAAAGTTGAGTCTAAATGTGTATTAGAGAAGGGTGAAGCCAAGATGGCAGAGGAGAGAAGGCTGCAATCAAGCCAAGCTTGTTCAATATTCCCCACCAAACAAATATAAAATATTACCTCAAGTTGAATTCAGGAATGGAAGAGAAAACAAAAGGCCATTGGGAGACATTCCCAGACTAAAACAAGTTAGGAGTTTGGCAAGAGTTCAGTGACATTGGGATGGGGGATGGCCTGGAGCACATACAGAAGCAACTCCAACAGTGGGCCTTGGAGATGGCTGAAGCAGCTTCAGATGCTCTCAGCTCAGAGATGAGAAAAGGGTCAGACAACTGATCAGAAAGAGATAACAGGGGATCCTTTGCAAGTACTGGGTGAAGAACCTAGAGCTATTTGACAAGACTCTTGCGCATATTTCCGGGCCACAGTTCCAGGGCAGAGAGAAGGGATTGTTTTTAGTCATAAGGAAGTAGGGAACCTGGTCACAATGCCAGGGCCTATCACTTCTGACTGCAGGAGAATAGGGGACTTTGCTGGGTAAAGATTGGAGCACAGACCAGGAAGGCAGTGGTAAAATCTCTCCTTGAATCACACCAAATTTTAAGCACCAAAAGTTTGCAGACTCCAATAAATAGCTCTGAAAACTATAGAATGAAAAAGTCTAAAGTTTGTCAACTGTGCCACCCTAATTCCAGATGAGCAGAGCCCAGCTTTGTTTTTTTGGAGAAATAAATGGAAATTTTAAATAAATAAAATAAAAACACCCAGGATTGAAAACTAAGGGAGGAAATAATGAACAGTAATTTCTCTTAGTTTGATGATAAGCTGAGCTGACATTTTGAAGAAGCAGATCTCTTGTACTTTTTTCTTTTTGTAGATTTGGGTGTTTATTTTTTAAAATAAATTAATTTACTTATTTTCTTGTTTATATCCTGCATTTACATGAGATTTTGAGTTGCAAATTTTCTCCCCATTTTTCCCCTACCTGACACCTCAAAACAGCCATCCCACTGTATAACACCTCCTCCAATCTGCTCTCTCCTATGTGCTCCCCCTCGCCCCTCTTACTTTCTAATAGGGCAGGATGGATCTACCTACCACAGTGCCTGCATATCTTAATTCCCAGTTGGGTGTAGTTAATAATAATAATAATAATTATTATTATTATCATTATTATTATTATTTATACATATGTATTTTAAACATTTGCTTATAGAACTTTAAATTCTAGATTCTTTCCCTTCCTCCCACATCAACCACCCCCACAGGAAGGACAAGCAATTCAATACAGGCTGTACATGTGTAATTATGGAGAACATCTCCACAGTGGGCATATAATAAGAGACTGATTATATGTCCCTCCTTCCTATCCTGCCCCCTGCCTTGTTCTATTCTCTTTCCTGTCCCCATCCCTGTCCCTTTACATGGGTAATTCCAGCAAATCTCCCACCCACCTTGCCCTAGCCTCCATCATCCAACCTCTCATCCCCATCCCTCCTACTGTCCTGTATGGCAATATACCCAGTTTAGAGTTTACGTCATTCCTTCCCTAAGCCAAATTCAATGAGAGTAATGTTGACCCTTTCCCTTTTGCCTTCCTGTTCTTCCCCTCTATTGTAACAATTATCTATTGCCTCTTTTATATGAGATGATTAACCCCATTCTTTCTCTCCCTGTCTCCTCTCATTCTCATCCTCTCCCACCTCAGAATTTCACCTTTTAGAGTATTGTCCCTTCCTATTCAATTGACCCTGTGCCCTCTATGTATTCATATATACACATACTCAGATATGTGTTCATACACATATATAAACCCTCCTAAATAGACATATGTGTATGTCTGAGAAAAGTTTCATAAGTTACAATTATCACTTCTCCATGTTGGCATGTAAATAGTTCAACTTTGATAAGTTCTTTATGATTTCTTTTCCATATTTACATTCTCATGCTTCTTGTATTTGAGTGTCAAATTTTCTTTTCAGTTCTGGTTTTTTCAGCAAGAATGTTTGATAGTCCTCCACTTCCCTGAATGACCATATTTTCCCCCAATACATTATACTCAATTTTGCTGGGTAGGTGATTCTTGGTTTTAATCCTAGCTACCTTGTTCTCTAGAATATCATATTCCAAGCCCTTTGATCCCTTAATGTACAAGCTGCTATATCCTGGGTTATCCTAATTGTATTTCCACAGTATTCAAATTTTTTCTTCTTGGCAGCTTGTAATATTTTATCCTTGATCTGGGGAATCCAGAACCTGGCTATAACATTCCTAGGGGGTTTCTTTTTGGGATCTTTTTCAAGAGGTGATTGGTGAATTCTTGCAAGTTCTATTTTGTCCTTGGTTCTAAAATATCAGGGCAATTTTTCTTGAGAATTTCTTGAAGGATGCTTTCTAAGTTATTTTTTTGATCATGACTTTCAGGAAGTCCAATAATTTTTAAAATTCTCTCTCCTAGATCTATTTTCCAAGTCAGTGTTTTTTTCAAGGGGATATTTCACATTGCCTTCCATTTTTTCATTTGTTTGGATCTGTTTAATAGTATCTTGATTTCACATAAAGTCATTTGCTTTCATTTGCTGCACTCTAATTCTGAAATAATTATTCTCTTCAGAAAGCTTTTGAGAATTTTTTTCCATCTAGCAAATTCGATTTTTAAAGGCATTCTTCTCCTCATTGGCTTTTTGGGCTGCTTTTGCCATTTGAGTTAACCTATTTTTTTAAGCTGTTATTTTCTTCAGTCAGGTTATTGACTCTCTTTTCATGTTTTTCTTGCATCATTCTCATTTTTCTTCTATGTTTTCCTCCACTTCTCTTATTTGGTTTTCAAAATTCTTCTTAAGATGCTCTATGGCTTGTAGGAAGTCTAAATGTTTCTTGGAAGCTTTTGGTGTGGGAATTCTGACTGTGCTGTCTTCCTCCCATTCTACGTTTTGGTCATTTTTGTCCCCAAAGAAGGAATCTAAAGTTCAGTTGCTATTCTTACTTTGCTTCCTTTGCCTGTTCATGTTGCCAATCAATTACTTGATTTTTTAGCTCTGTGTAACTCTGCTTCCAGAGGGGAAAGCTCTGTGCCAAATCACTGTGGTTTTCACAGCTGCTGGAGCTATTGGGAAGCTGCTGTTTTTTGGCAGCCCCCACCAGCTTTGGCTAATGGAAAATGCACCCCAGGAGCACCACCCAAGACCATGATCTGGATCCAGGCCACTCAACACAAGAGCACTTAGCCTTTGAATGATCATGGGGCCCCCCTGCAGTCTGCAGGCTGGGAGCTCTGAAGCCACCACATGGAGGGAGCTGCAGGGCTGCCGCTCCTGCCACTTCCTTGCCCTGTAGGCAGTTCAGTCCGACTGCTTTTCTCCACCAAATTGAGCTGAGTTCCACTGAGCTTTCACCTTGTCCTTGTTTCTTATGGCTTGATAATTCTGGAAATGGCCACAGCTACCACTTATCCACTCTCCTGAAGGCTCCAGCTGTGGCTCATCCTGGCCACCCCAGGGCCAAGCCACAGTTGCAGGCTGCGGTGGTTTCAGAGGCCAGCATTCTGTGATTAGCCCTTTCTGCCAAGCTGCCTTCAGTAGGAGATGCATTTGTAGGTATTTTTGTGAGTTTTGGAGCCCTAAAATTTGTTTACAATCCTATTTTATGGGTATTTGAGGTGGCAATGTGGGAGCTGAGGAACACTGTTACTTCTGTGCTGCCATCTTTTCTCCCCAGAGCCCAACTTTCACATAAATTTCAAAGTCATGAAATAGTCTGAAAAAAATTGCAAACAACAAAAACATGAAGAACTTGATCATAAAACAACACTGTGGTGTTAGGAAAGACCAAGATACACAGTCAAAGAAAAACAATGTGATGACAGCTACAACCAAAGCCTCAAAGAAAAATGTAAATTGGACACAAGGCCAACAAAAATTACTGTAAGAAGAAAGAAATGAATGTCACATGAACTGATATAAAGTAAATAAAATTAGGAAAACCATTCTTTAAAGAATGACAACATTATCAGGAAATGTCAACTATCAACTTTGAAATACTTAAGAATTCTGATCAATTAAATAACCAGCCATGACTCTGGAGGAGGTCTAATGAAGGGTTTTACACACCTCTTACAGAAAGATGGTGGATTCTCAATGCAGAAAGGGTCAAGGAAGACTTGTGAATTTATTTTATTTGACTATACTTATTTGTTAAAGTCACACCCTCTCTAAATTTTTAATGAGGGCAAGGGTTGGATGGGGAGATGAGGATAACTGCATGGGGAAAAAAAAAGCCACCCAAACTTTTTTTTTTCTTTAATGAACAAAAAAATAGTTCAGAAAGAAGCACAGATAAATAGGATTATTTTGAAAGTAATTTGCTTTATAGTTTTGAAGATTTTAAAAGTAGTTTAACATTGAAATGCATACATTCATATAAAGTGATTTATTATATGCATATCTTTCAATATAAAGGAAAATATTCTCTTTTTTTCTGTACTCAAATTTAGAAACATATTTCCTTTCTGTTGAATTTATTATAAAAATGTTTCCATCTTAACCATTCTATTAATTTTTTTCCCTAATCAAATTACCAGCTTTAATTTTATTATACATAGTAATGTATTTTTTTCTTAATCTTTAAAATGGAATCAGAGCATTTAGTTTCAAATCAAAACAATATGATGTACTCCCTGTGTGACCTTGGGCAGGGCTCTCCACCTCACCTGGCTTTAGCTTCATCACCTATAAATGAAGAGATTGCGCTAGAAGACTTCTAATGTCCCATTTAGGCCTAACCCTATCATCATAATGTTATATCAGCTTTATATTTTCCAAAGTATGACATAGTTAATACCAATAAACCATAAAATAATGGGTTTTCTTCACACTCTACTGCTCTTAAAAAATGTTAAAATCAACTATTTAATTTTTAAATATTTTTTTATTCTTACAATATTATCCCTAAAGGATTTCCACATCAACTGCAAATATATTACACTGTATTTAATATTATATTTCTTTAGGTAGATTTTGAACTTTGAAATTTATTTTACAATTTTTTTAATCTTAAGATTTATCCAATTTTTAAAAAAAATATTGGAATTTGGGTAATGCTAATTTTGCTATCCCATATCCCACTTCATGTCATAGGAAAATCTGATTAGTAGGTTTTCCATCATATCTTCAAAGTCTTTGACAACATTGTTAAATGTTCCAGAACCAAAGATTTAAACTGGGTTATGATTTTGGAGACCTTCCTTCAAGTCATCATCATTTCATTTATTCTTTATTTATAGATTTGGATTCAATTGGTGGGTTCAATCAATCTCAGTCCTGTCCTAGGTCCAGGCCATCTAGGGCCATTTTAACCTTCATTGTGAAAATTGACAAAGCAACCAAGAGACCTTCCCAGCTTGTTGGCGGCTGTATCCCTTGATTGTAATGATCTGGTCTTTTTTTTTCTTTTTTTTTCCTTTTTAATTGATTTGTTTATTTGCTTTTAGTTTGTAAGATACAGTTCCAGAATCCCTTGAGTTTCAAATTTTCTCCCTTGTCTCCCCCCACCCATGATAGCATGCATTCAAATGTAGGACCTGCAAATACTTTCACATTGGACATTAGCCTGGTTGTATAGAAGGGTTGTAAGTGATGGTGTGAACAATGGGAAAAAAGAAACAAATCCAAACATGGAAAAGCACGAAAGCATGTAGGTTGCTTCAGTCTCCATTTAAACTCTGTTCTTTCTAGATCTTTCTCTGAATGTAGGTATCTCCTTTCATCCTGAGACATGTAGAGTTTTCTTATAACTTTGCATTGCTGAGAAGAATCCAGTTTATCAAGGTTGGTCATCACACATACAATGTGTCTGTGATTATGTACAAATTTTTCCTGGTTCTGCTCTTCTCTCTTAGCATTAGTTTGTATAAGCCTCTCCAGGTAAATATGAAGTCCATTTCCTCCCCATTTCTTATAGCACCATAGTATTCCATTACATTCATATATCACAACTTGTTTAGCCATTCCCCTAATGATGGGCATCCCCTAAATTTCCAGTTTTTGCTACCACAAAGAGAGTTGCAGTAAATATTTTTGTACATATGGGTCTTCCTCCCACTTCTATGATTTCTTTGGGATACAACCCCAGAAGTGCTATTACTAGGTCAAAGTGTATGCAATTATTTATAGCCCTTTGGGCATAGTTCCAGATTGCTCTCCAGAATGGTTGAATCAGTTCATAGCTCCACCAACAATGCATTAGTGTTCCAATTTTTCCACATCCCCTCCAGCATTTGTCATTTTCCTGTTTTGTCATCTTAGCCTACTGATCTGATCTTGATCCAGTATCTCTTGGAGTATTGGGACGTTCCCAAAGAGATGATTAAATTACCTGCTATTTCTCTGTCTTTCTGTCTCTGTCTCCATATATTTGTGTGTGTGTATGTGTGTGTGTGTATGTATATATATGTATTTATGTATATATGTGTGTACATATATACATACATACATATATGCATTTTACCCTTATAAGGTTAAAAATCTGTCTCTCTATGAGAAAATAATTCTGCTTTATCCTCCTTTTATTAATGTTAAAACATCTTATGAGTGGGTCTGTTTTAATGTCTTCCCTCAACTGTCTGTATCTTATGATGATTTTACTAAAAAAACCAAAAAAACAAAAAAGCAAAAAAAAACACCTGAAATTATTTCTCCAACTAATCAAAATAGTCAAAGTAGTACTTGTAGACTTTGATACAAAGGAAGATACTTTATGCAAATACTAATTAGAATACACTTCAGCAGGAGGATCAGAGATACAGGACCACTGTGGCTGATTCCCATTCTTGCCTTGAAAATTGATCTGCTCTGGGTCCCTTGAAAGGACCACTATATGCCTTATCAACAAAATGAGAAATTTTTCACATACTTGTGAAATTGGAAACTTTCTCTCTACCTACCACAAGGATGTTGAGAAGATGAATGAGAAATATGTAAAATGTTTTGACCTCTACAGTAAAACCCCTTATCTAAAATTATTATCACTCTTAAGTGGCAGTAAAAGCAAAGCAAGTTTAAACATTCAAGAGACTTCTGCTCTATATTGACTCCACTGTAGAAATATTTTTATAAATAAACCAAGTCAACCTAAATGTTCACAGTTCTTACCTGGCCATGTAAAAGATAAGGAGTTGAGCTCACTCTTTTTCACTGAAAAGGGATCTGTAACTAATGTCTATGATCAGATCATTTTAAGTTGAAAAGAAGCCAAAACATCAGATTTCAGAAACTTCCTATCAAATATGTGAATAAACATTCTGCTATTGTCTTAGAGAGACTCTTTGGGCATGTCAATGTGAAAAATTAGAAATAGATCATAAGAACATTGCAAATAAACATTGCTGCTAGAGATTATAAAAAATATAAGCTATTTTTTCTCACTTTTTCATTTCCTAAACATGAAGAATCTTTCATGGATGAAATAGCAGCATGTAAGTGTCATAACATATTTGCTTGTTAAATATTTGCTTGTAAGTTTGGAAACTGCATCTTGTAAGTGTCATATGCTAGGTTATCAAGGAAGCACTGTAATTGTTAAGAATCCTCCCATTTTAAAAAGCCATGACCTCTATTACTGCAAATGCACTGAATCTTCAGGAAAAAATCACAAGTTGGTCAAAGAATAAGGAAGACTAGAGACTCCTTGGGTAAAGGAAAAATCCATTAGTAAAATTAGATGCTATTCAACAATGATAAATGGTTCCTTTGTACTAGCAAATCCATTGGCTCCTGCTTAGCTACAAGCCAAGATTTTCCTCTTCAAGATGACAAAGCGTTTTTGGATATTACTCAGGATATTACTCCAGAATGTCGTTTCTAGAGATCCAGTTGTCTGTCCTACACCCTGGGGTAGGAGTAGGAGTATGAATGTCTTTTCTTTCCCATCTCTAAAGTTTATCCTCTTACTGAAAGTCTAGCCCTATACAAACTTATTCTAAATAAAATGTTTTGGGATATGGTTGCACTTTATTAAAATAATGGAAATTATTCTAACACTCTAAACAACTGTCCTTGTGTTTACTTCCACACTATTGCCAATCTGTAGGAAATGTAGTCTTGAAAACAGTTTTCTGTGTCTGTAGACTTCCCTTGATCATTTTCTCTTCTTCCTTTCACATTTTACTCTGGTCTCACTGTCTTAGCCTCTTCTTCCTCTATTTTTAAGCCCCCAACTCACCCACTGTACCATCTGGAAATGTTATTAGCTGAGTACCAATTACATTTCTGCTGAAAGACCTGGGATTATCTGAAATATTATTCTATGATGTATCGTCCTACAGGATGTATACTAAAACTGTCACGTATTATATCACAATAATGCCAACTATTGTGGTACACCTGTGTAGGCCCCTCCATAAACTTATGATTACTGTCAACAAGAGGTTAGTAATTGGAGAAAACAGTAAAAATTGCTGAATAATGGCATCTGACATGTCTCCACAGCTGGCAGAGACATGCAACAGATGAAAAGGTAGCACATGATACAACTTTCTTTTCACAGGGAAGCTATGTACTGTACCTTACAACATTTTATCTCCCTCTTAGATCTTTGTGAGATTTTCCCATTTTGCTTCTAAATTCAATGAAATAAAAGAAGTCCATGTATTATTTTATGAGAACATGATTATTCATTTAATTCTGAATTGGATAGAATTTCTGTCCCTCCTCTATCCCTCTCTTTTTTGGGAAAAGGGGGAAACTAGTTGTATGTATTACAAGATTCCAAATTATAGATAAGAGAAAGCTTTCATATTTCTCTTTAGTCCTACTCAGTTCCATTCTTTTGCCACTCCTCATAGTATTCCCAGCAAGTGAGTTCTTCATTTCAGTGAGAGAAAGATAACTTTTGCACTGGAAGAGATGGGAAAAGATGGTCCAACATTTGGCAGCTAAATGGGAAAATAGCTGTCATTGAACAACCAGAGCCCATATTTACTGTTCTTTGATGTTGCTTCATTTTAAACAATTGAATCCCTCTCCATGCACTGCAGAACTCTCCCAGGTTTCTGGAACTAGAACGGTTTTATATAACTTTTTTTTTTTTGCTGTTGTTCAGTCATTTTCAATCATGTCCAACTTGATATTTTCTTAGAAAAGATATTGGAGCTGTTTGCCACTTCCTTCTTCAACTCACTTTATAGATGAGGAAACTGAGGCAAATAGGGTTAAGTGACTTGACCAGGATCACAGAACCAGTAAGTGTCTGAGGCCAGATTTCAAGTTAGGAAAATGAGTCTTTTTGATTTCAGGCCTAGTGCTCTCTACCACCGCACCACCTAGCTGCCACCTTATGTAACTAGAATAATTTTTATATAGAGGAATAAGGGCTTTCCAACTCACATTTTAGATGCCCTTACTTGCCACTACTGGCAGACTCTCTACCTCCCTGTTCAAGGAAGAGTACACTCAATGTGGACTTCATTCATGAATTCTATTTATAAGTAGAAGCATCATAGTAGGAACAAGAAATGAACTTGGAATTAGAAAATTTGGGGTTCATATCTGATATTTAGTACCTTAAGCAAATCATATGACTTCCATAATTCCTAGTTTCATCATGAACAAAGCAGACTCTAGAAGGTGAAAATTAAATCAATTAACTAACAAGCATTTCTTAAGCATCTGCTATGCATTGGATACCATACTAGGAACTGAAAATACAAAAGAAAATAAAACAAATGAAATAGTCTTTATATTAAAAGAATTTATATTCTGTGAGAGAATGATAACATGTACATCTATTACCAAGAATATGCTGTTCATACTGAAATCAGAAGCCTACAGTTATATTTTCAGTGTGAGAATTTGTACTTCAATAACCTGCAAATACAAAAAAATTAGTGCTTAATTATTTGTTTAATTAATTGTCCAGACTTAAGGATATGATGGAGAAATTATTTAAATTCAAATTAATTTTAAAAGTGTGTCATGGATACATTTTTTATTCAGAATGTATTGATTTTTAATGTTTTCCAATTTCTGAGATGGAAACACTCATGTCAAAACTTTTACAGTTTACCCTCTCAAGTCAGTTTGAACTGGCTTTAACAAACCCTTGAGGCTATATCAACCAAAGTTGTTTGGACCAAAGTGAGAACACTTCAGAAAATCAGCTTCTACAAGATGGGACTATATATGTGAATACTGACTCTCACTAATGTCAGAAATGGTCAGGACCACAGGGAGGTACAATTTAGACAGTTTGATAAAAATCATGGATTGAAAAGGAGGATGACATAACATTAGAAAGCATATATGATGGGTAAAAAGGCAAATAACAAGATAGAGCCCCTGGTGTGTGTGTTTATATATACATATGCATGTATAGATGTGATATATAGGATAGATAGAAGAAAGGCACAAGATTAACAATTATATCCTTAAATGTGATTAAATTAAATTCTCCCATTAAAATGAAATAAGACTACGGGAATATATAGAGAAATAAAATGCAATGATTTGCTATGAACAAGAAACATTTAAAACAAAGAGGCAGAAAGTATTCTACTAAACTCCTTTCATGAAACAAATATGATTAGCATATTCAAGACAAAGAAAAAGAAAGCGTATAAAAAGAACTATAGGTGAAAAAAATACTAGCTGTTGCCATTTATATAGTGAAAAGCACTTTGCGTGTATTGTCTTACAGTAATTTCACAACTGTGCCAGGTAGATACTATTATTTTCCCAGTTTTATAGATGAGAGAATTGTGGCATAGAAAAGTTAAGTGATTTGATCTGGGTCACATAGCTAGCAAGTGTCTGAGATTAGATGTGAACTCAAATATTTCCTGACCCTTATCCAAGGTTCTATCCTCTAAGCCAGTGGTTCTCAACCTTCCTAATGCCATGCCCCTTTAATATAGTTCCTCATGTTGTGGTGACCCTCAACCATCAAATTATTTTTGTTGCTACTTCATAACTGTAATTTTGTTATTGTTACGAATTGTATAGTAAATATCTGATATGCAGGATGTGTTTAAATTGAACATAACTCACAGATTGAGAACTGCTGCTTTAAGCCATCTAACCACCTCAAATATTAATGAAAACATATAAATTAAGTTCCTCTCAAAGAGACTTAACTAACACAGCCAGAAAAAAGAATTCAAGATTCAGAAGCTGAATTCGTATTAAGGATATAAAGACTGTTTAACCTCAAAAAAAGTTTAAAATTAATTATGTGAGTAACAAATAAAATACCTGCATGATTATTTAAATATGTCGAAAAATCCTTCAAGAGAATGAAGCACTCGATTAAGGTAAAAACTTGAAATATCATGAGCATGAAAAAGTCCTTTATTAACATGATCAGAATATACATTTGAAACAAACAAAAAGATATCTCTGATTACAAATGTTTTCATAGTTTTTGATAGAGATAAGCTAGAATCAAGGATGCCTTCTGTCTCATTATAATTGACATAGCTCCAGGAATTCTAGGCAAAACATCATTCATAAGACAAAAAAAAAATGAAATGTACGAACATCAACTGAGAAAATGTGAAATTTTCCTTTTCACAAACATCTTCTGTTCTTAAAAAACCTTAAGGAAAGAGCATAAAAACTAATTCAAGTGATTAATATGATCAGTAAGAAAGGAAGACACAGTATACATGAGATGAAGCGGCAGTACAGTTTTACAATTGGTTGTTCCTCTTGCTGAAAAGAAAGGCCTTCTCATTTGGGGATCAATTCTACCTGAATATGTCAGTATGTCTAGCTTATTTTCTATCATGCCTAAAAAGTACAATAGAAAATATTTACAGAAAAAATTATTAGCATTTCTTATAAAGCACTAGAAAAAGTCAAGAAAAATGAGTTAAACTCAATTCAAAATACGTAAAAATCACAAAAAATATATCTAAGAGTTTGTCTATTAAAGAGATTTATAATAAGATTTTTAAATATAAAAGAAAATTTACAAGAAATAAAAATCAGAATTAAGTAATTATAAAGATATTCACTACACATCACTGGATCATGTCAACATAATGAAAACTGCAAACCTACTTAAATGTTGTACTATATGATTTGGTAACCAAGGGAATATTCTTTTTTGTACTAGATGAAAAAATAATAAAAACTTGCTCAAATCACTAAATAGAAATCTTGGGGGGGAAAGCTTCTTAAAATGTCTTATTCAAATAGTGCACTCTTAATGTAATGTTTAGCATGTGTCCCTGAGTAGGTTAGATGCTTAGTAAATGTTTTCTGACAGTATTTTTAGGGTATCATTATAAACATGGTATAGGTAGGACTAAATACCCGATATTGTATTAATATTGGGGGGAAAAGATTAAAGTTTTCCATTAGTCTCTAATGTTGAACACACTGTTTTACCTTTTTGTGATTTAAAAAAAAAACAGTTATGAGCTTAAATGGGTAATTTTGGTGGTGTTTTGATCTCCCCGGAAAGTTAGTAAACATAAAATAGTCCTATGAGATACAGAGATGTGCATAGCTACACATGTTATTAATTTAACAAATGGTCCACACTACTTTTTGTAGGTTATTGGCTGGGCAAAACTCCACAACCTTCTTTTCCTTTTCTTTTCCCCCCCAAATTCATTTTCAGTGTTAAACCTTTGAGCAGTGTTAAACCTTCAAAGCATGAATTCCTCACATTTAGGAATGGGACAAAGCACAGACATAAATATTTCCTCAAAGACTTCTATGGTCTTCTCTTTCAAATGATAAAAATAAAATTCAGAATAACATAAACTTAATAAATGCACTATGACACATATGATATCAGAAATTCACATTTACTTCAATTGCTGTATAGTTTCAGCGCATTTGAAAATTCAGTTTGATTCAGTATGCATTTGTTAAGTACCAAATGGGAATAGGAAGAGGAATAATACATGGTTCTGTCCTTGAAATGGATACAAAGCTGTATAAAAACTAAGGCATTCATGCAATTAGAATAAAGGTTCTTAACTTTATTTGTGCTATAGACCCTTTTGGCAGTCTGATAAAGCCTACGAACCTTCTCAGAATAATGTTTTTAAATGAATAAAATAAAATACAGAGGATAACAAAGAAAAATAAATGGAAAGAATTATCTCTTTATTGATATCTATCTTTATATGTGTTTAGGTAACTAGGTGGCACCGTGGATAGCATGTCAACCCTGGAGTGAGGAGGACCTGAGTTCAAATCTGGCCTCAGAGTCTTACTAGCTGTGTGACCCTTGACAAGACATGTAACCCTCTCTGCCTCAGTTTCCTCATCTGCAAAATGAGTTGGAGAAGAAAATGGCAAGCTATTCCAATATCTTTGGTAAGAAAACCAGTGGGATCACAAAGTGATGGATTTGACTAAAAACTGTTAAACATACCTGTTCATCTATGTTTCTACTTATTTGATCCCTAAATCTGTATTCATTGTTGTATTTGTATATGAATTTACATAACATAATCTCTGCATACATATGTAATTTATTAATGTAGTATATGTGCACATACATACTTGTATATATGTACTTTAATAGATTAAATCAGAATTAAGACTTTTTAACATCTTGAATGATATAAGTATATTGTATTTGGATATTTATGTGCATGTGTACAACCACTGTATTAAAGTGTCATAAATACATTGGGGATATTCAAATAAAATCATATGAAAAATTAGAGGGGACAGTGATACCTTCTAAATGAAAGGATCAAGGAAGAGTTTATGAGAGGATACCTTATTTCTATTGGAGTTTGAAGGAAGAAATGATGTAAATGAGCAGACGTAAGTTATAGTGAGCGCAGGGGCAAGGAGGACATTGTCCATTCAAGTAGAAAGATGATGTGAACAAGCCATTTAAGCCAAAAAGAACATGATGAAAATGAGAAAATATCTACGTAACTCTGCCTTAAAACTGAGGAGCATAGACAGAATTCAAGCCAGGTAAAGCCGGAAAGTCACTGAAGAGGGGGCAAATTCTGGAGAACTTTGAGTGTCATGCTATGCAATTTCTTTTTATTTTGTATAGAATGGAACTAATTGAGTTTTTTGAACAAGGTGTGATGCAATCAAGAAGGTTAAAAAGAGAGATTATTCTAGCCATAGTTTGAAATATAGATTGAAGAAGTAAATAATTATTAAGGGAAGAAGACTTAGGATGTGATTCAAAAAGTAGTGATGGAAAAATTTAACGAGGTCCTGAATTGGCTTAGGGGAAAATAGTGATGCAAAGTAGATAATACATGACAGGTACTGCCAAGACAGAATCAATGGGAGTACAAAGGACTGACTGAGTGTGAGAATTAATGGAAAAAGAAAAGTCAAAGATGTTTCCAAAGTTTTGAATCTGGTAAAATGAATGCTGCTGCTGCCATAATCAAATATCAAATACCAACTATAAGCTATACACTGTCTTAGGCACTGGGTGAACTATAAATTTAAAATATGGAACTAAGTATTTGCCCTCAGTAAGCTTCTAAAAATAAATACTATATGTGAATACCTAGAAAATGCATTAGAGAATTACCAAAAGGATTGGATAAGGTCGGAGAGAAAAGACAAAGAAGGCTTCAGGGAAGACTGTGGAGGGAGTACAATGAAGCATGGCTTCAAAGGATGAAGAGGAATTGCATAGACAAGGATAGAAAAGAAAAACATCTCAGCATCAGAGAAGTATTTTTTTTTTTTTTAGGTAGGAAAGAATAGCAGATATTTGAAGGATAAAGACTCATCCAGTTGGCTGAAGCATAGTGTACACAGAGGATAGGTAATTAGAGAGGATGTTGGAAATGTTAAGAGATTTCACATTTTATAGGATTTTTAATGTCAATGAAAAAAGTTATATCTTTAATCTAGAGGCAATAGGGAATCACTGAAGAACATTAAGTAAAAATGTGGCATAACAAAATCTTTTCATAAAAGAAATTATTCAAGGAGAAATATAAAGTGTAAGTTGACAAGGACAGGCAGTGAATGCAGGAAGATATGTGCAGGTGCTATATTGCAATAGTGTAAGTGTCTGATGGTATGGATTTATACCAGACCAATGGCAATGAGAATCCAGAGGAGAGAATGAATAAAACAGATGATGAAGGGGATGGAATTGACAGGACTTGTTAACAGTAAGGCAGACAGAACAGACAAAGAGAAACACAGAATTTTATATATGAAATACAGTGTTAATAGTTATAGAGAAAGACAGTACATTAACAACGAAGAACAAGTTGAGAAGAGAAAAAACACTAAGTTCTCCTTGGAACAAGTTGAGTTTGAATTGCCAGTGGGAAATATATGTGGTGATATTTTCAAAATAGCTGAATATATAAGTGTGACAATCATGAGAGACATAGGAATGGAAGATATAGATTTGTTAATCATCTGAACAGAGGTGATAATTAAAGCCATGGGAATGAATTAATGCACCAAGGAAGAAGGCATAAAAAAAAAAGAGAAGAGTACTAAGGCTTGAAGGGAAAAAAATACTGAGAGTTTAGAAATATGAAGCAAAGGAGTTAGAGGAGTGATTACAAAATGATGGGATCATATTTTTAAATATAAAAGAGGCCATATGAAGTAATCAAATTTAACCTCCTCATTTTACAGGTAAGCAAAATGAGAATAATAATATGACACATACATAATATAAGAGGGAAAAAGGCATAGTAAATAGAGAGCCAAGCCTGTAGTCAGGAATTCACAGGGCTTAAGTTCTTCCTCTGATATATTAATGGTTTGTGACTTTGGGAAAGTTATTTAGCCTCACAGGGCCAAAGGCAATTAACACTGAGAATTTAAATTTGCAGAGCAGATGCTGATTGGGGAAACTTCCTAAAAGATGTGGCATTTGATAGTAAGAATGATTTCTTGAAAAAAGAGAATAAGAAAACACTGGGTGCTGAACAAGATCACAGAAAATAAAAGAAAGAAGTTTACTTTTTTAAGTCCAGGGGATGATGTTTTTCTTAAGTAAAATTCATTTCAGAAGTAGTTGATTCGTTGTATCAGCAAGCACCCTAGCATACCCAGGATGGCTGCTAGCACAGGTTCTTAGATCTGCTTTTCTAAAGGAAAGCAACACAAAATGGGTCACTTTAATCAATCAAACAAATATCATTTATCTAGTTCAGGGGAAAAAGTCAGCACCCTGAACTTTA
Organism: Pseudochirops cupreus; assembly: GCA_028627135.1. NCBI lineage: Eukaryota > Metazoa > Chordata > Mammalia > Diprotodontia > Pseudocheiridae > Pseudochirops > Pseudochirops cupreus. Next base: position 124,625,981 of record CM053580.1, read on the forward strand.
GAGAATATAAACACAAATTACAAACATAAGTTACAAGCAAAGAAACAGATCAGCAGATGAGTTTCAGGGGGAAAAGTCAGCACCCTGAACTTCAGAGAATGCAAACAGAATACAAACACAAGTTAACAAGCAAAAGTTACAAGCAGACAAAGAAAGAGAGCAGCAGACAGGGCTTCCAACCATCTGACCATCACATCCATACCTATTCAGTTACCAGAGAGGGAAGCACTAACATCTGGGTTTTTCAAAGCTTGGGGGCTCAACGGGTTCCCAGAGTCTTGTCTGGCCAAATCATACAACTCTTCTCAAAGTGAGCCCTAAACCAAAACCTCACATCAGGGCGTATATACAGCCTTCTCCTGGATCAGAGAATGTCACAGCCCTCTTGACCCACTGCCCAATCACAAAGCAACAAGGTGCAGGCATTCCCAAAAAACAAGCCTCCCCCCACAGGCTCCACATGACCACATTCAGCCTATTGGGGCAGAGTATACTTTCAAGTAGGGGAAGGTTCTCAGAGCCACTTAAGCCTATCAAAGTGCCTAGGGGCAGGGAAGATCTTCAGATTCCCATAACATTCACCATTATCAAACTACTATCTAGTTAGAGCAAACATAAAAAAATATACTATATTAGTTGAAAAGCTGAAAGATGAGGAGTTGTTATATATAAGTGAAAGATTTTTAACTTGACCTGTTCAAACAAGTTGTTGATGTTAAATTATAGAAATAGGAAAAAAGAATTAAAAACATTGCCTTTAATTATTACAATAAAAAGAAGCATGAATGATATAGTTACTAAAATGACCATTTTATGGTCCATAAACCAAATGGTCCATAAACCATTTGATATCTTTTTGAAGTTAAGTGAATCAGAACCAATACCAGTTTTTTTGTACAAACTCATTTATAATGAGAATTTAAAGGAAAATGCAAAATATTACAAGCAGGATATCATTATGAAATAGCAAGAAAGCAATGGAGGCTAATGCAAATCTTGAAAAAGTTTTATTTAAGAGACAACTAAGATTTTTACAAGAGCCTTTATGGGTAAAATTAGTAGGAGAATGGTTAACATTTTAAAAAAATCTAATATATTAAATAAAGTGTCACATAGTTTCAAGATACTAAATCTTGAAATTTCAGTAATTTTTCATTGATTTTAGAAAACAGAATTTAAGAAAATAAAAATACAAAAAGTGGCTACACCTTTTAAAGCACAAACTAAAGAAATCCATGTTGTAATAAATAATGCTGAAAAACAAATTGCACCCAGGAAACCAGGATGAAGATTATATATTTTGTAAAATTGCTGAGGAAAGGGAAACTATCTAAACATATGACCATATCCTCCTATAAGAAAGAAGTCATCAATAACCACCATCCAATCACCTTCATTTTTTAAACATTTCTACAAAATCTTTTTGAGAGTTATACAAATATTGGTGAAAATGAAAGAAATGAGAAGACAGAAGTTTTGTTTTCTTTTTCTACAAGTGATTTTCTCTTGTCGATCACATCTTCATAATAACACAATTGACTGCAAGATGGAGGGCCTGCAAAATCTCGTTAGGCTTATTATCTGTGGATTAATAAATTACATTTAACTTAACAATGTGAAATATAGTCTTTAAATCTTTATTCCAATGAGAAGGCTGTCACTGATTTATTTGCTAAAGACACAAAAGTAGCCTTTGTTCAATGACACTCATTTGGCATAAAACAGAAATATGTGTAAGTCAAAGTTGTTTGTAAAATCATAGAGGATGTTCTGCATAGACTCTAAATGAATCAAGATATTTCCTTTTTAGGTTGATATAACATACCGAATTCCAAAATATTACAGAATCTTCTCAATTATTTCCATGGTTGATCTGCAACAGAATTTGAACTTACAATCCATCAAGGAAAAACAAAAATAGATGAAAAAAGAAATAGATGGGAAAAATAAAACTCTTGGTCAAAGTCTGACAGAAGATCAAGTAGGAATGGGCTAGTATATCAACCTAGCATGTCAAAACCTTCATCTAAAGGAGTAATTGAATTTGGACTAGTTGGTCCCAGAAAGGAATAAAGAAATTAAGCTGGTTTAAATTTTTAGAAGTTTTTCCACGAGTTCAATGATAAAGAGGTCTCCCTTATACATATACACATAAAAGTCACGGTATATATATCTATATCTATATCTATATCTATATAGATATAGATAGATAGATAGATAGATAGATAGATAGATAGATATAGATATATGAAACGTGTGTGTCTGTGTGTGTGCATTTGTGTGTGTGTCTATGCGTGTCTGTGTATTCATTTATATGTGTAATTAAATAATTTCATTGCTTATAGTATATGTATTCAAAATAATGACCAAACATTTTTTTTTCCAATTTAAAGTGGGCATTTAGTTAAATTGCATAAATACATGTATGATTTGACAAACTGTCCAAATATAATAGGGAAAAAAAAACACTTGGAGATTATTTTCTTTTCTCTGTAAACACTACTTTACTCAGTTAGACCTCAATTATCCCTGTAGACAATAACATATATGTATCAGATAGTTGGCTAAGGTTAGAAAAGCTACCTGACTTTTGATTGTTTTCTCTGGGTGAAGATAACTAACCCACAAGATTCTCAGAGCTGTGATAACAGCTTCACTACTATCCATCTCTTGCCCTCACCACAGAAAATATAGCCTCATCAGATGAATTATCCCTTAGGAAAGAATAACATTCATGATATAGGCAGTGTCCATTTGACTTAAGAAGGATACCTTCCTCAATGAAAATTTTGACTAATGTCACATGTATTGATTTTGATAAACATTGTCTATGTGTTGGTTAAGCATTACAACAATATTACAAAGGAGAAAATATTCTTTTGAATTTATTTTCCAATATATCTTAATTTTGTGCAAATACACTGCAACATTTCTAACAAGTAACTGCGTTATTGACAATATTGATGAGCTCATTAAGACATTTATTCCTAGGAAAGTTATAAAGCTTTGACAATTGTAGTTGATATTTATACTAAATACACTGATTGCCATTATTTCCCAAAATTACTCTTCATCCAAAATGCAAATAATCCTTAAGATTAAAGATTTCTAATTTCTGATATCTAATTTACTGAAGGAAAATAAACAATAGTAGCCAGTGATGAAATTTAATGACCAATGCAATCTATGTCTAATATACATCATAATAAAAATAGAGCAAAATATGATGTACAGATTCAGCTACTTTTTCTTTTAAATTATCAAATCTATCCTCAAGTTTTAACTGACTCATGTGAAAGCAATTCAGATTACTGACCTAGATTCCTGGTAACTTAAAGAAAAAAAAAGCAAGCCCAAGCCTAGAATGTAGCAGGGATTTCTCATGGTCAACATGGAATAGGGGAAGCTAAATTCAGCTGAATCAATATTGGATCATTTTTGAGCATTCATTTCGTTAACCAGGAGATGATTTCCATGTTTGTTTTTTCATTCCATTTCTGAGCTCAAAGAATCAGATAAACCTGAGTCAATACCAGCCCACAACAGTCTTCAAATGCATGCAGTCCTAAAGTATTCAAATGCGAAAATGTACATGCATATATACATATATACGTGTGTGTGTGTGTGTGTGTGTGTGCGCATTGAGTGCTGAGGCTGAATTTGAACTTGGATCTTTCTGACTCTATGCTTAGTGCTCTATCAACTCTATGAGCTGCCCCCAGGATTAACTGGGTTCAGAAAAAAAACTGACTTCAAGTTTCACCATCATCACAGAAGTATCTGTGCCCCTATTTAAACTTCTCAGGGCCTCAAACAATAGTAATATCCACATGAGAACTCTTTATAGCTGGGAATCATAACTAGCCTTGGAGGAAAGGGAAGAAGACAGGGGAGGGGAAGAAAAAGTATTGTCACTTTCATTTGCTAGGCTTAGAGATCAGTAAGACCTGACCCTTCTCACCGAGAACTTCTTGTGAGGTTCAAGACTAATTTTGAGAAAGCCCATCTTTCCTGACCCAATTCAATCCTGTCTGTTGATTCCAAGAACACCTGCTGCATGTGGCATAGCGAAGTGTTAGATGATGGTTAAATGGACCAGAGTGTTTGTTTCCTTCTTTGTTTTAATTTTTCCCAAGACTATCCTCAAACCCTCATAAGCCGAGAGAGTGCTTCTAACTTGTCATCCTTAGAAATAGAATTGTATGTGACCGGATAGGTAAAGAAAATCTGCCTAGAGTGGTTCATCAAGATTCATGACAAGGTTTACATTGAAATTACATACCTTATAGAATTTGTAGATGCCATGAGCATTGAGAAACTATCTGGTATATGGCTCCAAAGGCCATTTTGTTGTTCTTGGAAACACAGTTGAAGAGGTGAAATATAGTTTGTGCAATGTTAAGAAAGATTGTATTTTCCATAAAAGATATTCCTGATCTAGTGACCAATGATGCCCATAATACCTATTACCCAGGTCCTATAATCAAAGTGAATGACACAATTCAGATAGATTTGGAGACTGGCAAGGTTCCTGATCTTGTCAAATTAGATATTGGTAACCTGTGTATGGTAACCATTGGTACTAAGTTGGGTCAGAATGGTGTGATCACTAATAGGAAGATATATCTGGCTTTTTGGATACAGACCATATGAAGGACGCTAAGGGCAATTGCTTTGCCACTAGCCTTTCAAACATTTTTGTAAGAAACAAAGGTAAGTAGATTGAATTTCTTTAGATTTTTCTGCCTGGTGGAAAGGATATGAATTCACCATTGCTGAAGAAAAAAAAATAATAATAAGAGACTGACAATCAAACAGAGCAATGGATAAATGAAAATGATAATTAACATCTACAATCAAATAAAGATATTGCAATAGGAAAAATTCATTTTGTCAGTTTTGGTAATTGATATTATAGGAAGTAATCATCTATTTCCTTCATTTTATCTCATCTGTTAGTATATAGATATCTGTTTTTATTTAGAATTTTTATAACTTTTAAGCTATTTTTGCTTAACAATGTAGTATATATTATTTCTGCCTTTAGAATTTGTTGGCTTTTTAAAGAAAATCTGAGATGATTTTTTTAATGAGCATTCAATGTGCATGTGAAAGGAATGTTTACTCTTGGCTTATCCTATTTACTTCTTCCCAAATAACTTATGTTTAAACCACATTAAGAAGTTTGGATCAGAGGGCTGGAGTCAAGATGGTGGAGTGGAAACAGGACTTCCCCATGACTCTGGCTTCCACCTCCTCCAATACATGTAAAAAATGACTCTGAACAAATTTTAGAGCTACAGAACCCACAAAGGGACAAAGAGATATAAATCCCCCCCTGAAGGCCACTTGGAAGGCTAGCAGGAAGGGTTTATAGCACCAAGCTGGGAGACAAGCCCAGACCCACATAAGCCCTGGAGTTTTTGGCCACAGAGCAGCCCCAACCAGCAGCAGCCAGAGCAGAACTGAGGAGAGTAAAGCACCAGCATTTGTAGTGGTTTCCAGACTTGTCAACCCATAAATGCCAAAGACAAAGTAAAAGGTCTGTGTGGAACTCTGAAGGAACAGGGGTGGACAAAAGAGTTTGGTCTGGCCCTTGCCCCTGGGGCAAGAAGTGACAGAGGCGCAACAGCTGTACCATGTAGCTACCTAAGGAGCTCCTGGCCTGCAGATTGTAGGGGGACCAGGAGACCATTCAGAGGGCATTTGCTCTTGCTTTAACCTGCTTGGATCTGGATTGTGCTTTTGGGGAGAGGTTCCGGGGTGTGTGGCCAGGTGCCAGAGCTGGTGGGGAATGCAGAGAGGACATCCTCCTAATTGCTCCAGCAGCTGCAAAAACCCCAGCAATTTGGGACAAAGCTCTCTCCACTCTAAAAGCAGAGTTCTACCATGGCAAAGAGTTCAAAAGTCTAATAATTGACTGGCAACATAAGCAAGTAGAGGAAATGCAATCCTACCATAGATTACTTTTTCAAGGACAAACTGGATCAAAACATGGAGCAAGAGGAAGACAAAAAAGTCAGAACTCCTGCATCAAAAACTCCCAAGAATTATATGAATTGGTTATAGGCCATGGAAGAGCTCAAGAAGGATTTGCAAGACCAAGTAAGAGAAGTGGAGGAAAAACTGGGAAGAAAAATGAGAATGATGCAAGAAAAACAAGAAAAGAGAGTCAACAGCCTGACTCAAGAAAATAACACCAAGAAATAGACTAACTCAAATGGCAAAAGAGGCCCAAAATGCCAATGAGGAGAAGAATGCCTTAAAAAGCTGAATTGCCCTGATGGAAAAGGAATTTCAAAAACTCACTGAAGAGAATAATTCCTTCAAAATTAGATTGGAGCAAATGGAAGCTAATGACTTTATGAGAAATCAAAATACTATAAAACAAATCCAAACAAATGAAAGAACAGAAGGCAATGTGAAAAATCTAATTGGAAAAACCACTGACCTGGAAAATAGATGCAGGGGAGATAATTTTAAAAAATTATTGGACTACCTGAAAGCCATGATCAAAAAAAGAGCCTAGACACGAAGCAAAATTGCCCTGATGTTCTAGAACCAGAAGACAAAATAGAAATAGAAGGAATTCACCACTTGCTTCTTAAAAAGATCCCAAAAAGAAAACTTCTAGGAATATCATAGTCAAATTCCAGAGTTCCCATGTCAAGGAGAAAATACTGCAAGCTGTCAGGAAGAAGCAATTTGAGTATTGTGGAAACACAATCAGGATAACACAAGACCTAGCAGCTTCTACACTAAGGGAATGAAGGGCTTGGATATGATATTCTGGAGGTCAAAGGAGCTAGGATTAAAACCAAGAATCACCTACCCAACAAAACTGAGTATAATGCTAAAGGGGGAAATATGGTCATTCAATGAAATAGAGGATTTTCAGGCATTCTTGATGAAAAAATAGAGCTGAACAGAAAATTTGACTTTCAAATACAAGAAGCAGAAGAAGCATGAGAAGGTAAACAGGGAAAAGAAAGAAAAGAAATCATAACTCATTATTAAAGTTGAATTATTTACATTCCTACATGGAAAAATGATAATTATAATTCATAAGACTTTTCTCAGTATGAGCATAGTTGAATATGTATGTGTGTGTGTATATGTATATATATATATATTTATATATATATATATGAATATGTATATGCATATATGTATGCATAGGAGGGTATAGGTGTGTATAAATGTATATGTGAGGGTGTGCATATGTATGTACATGTATACATAGACAGAGGGCACAGGATGAGTTGAATATGAAGGGATGATATCTAAAAAATTAAATTAAGAGGTGAGAGAGGAATATATTAGGAAGGGAAGGGGAGAGATAAATTAAGGTAAATTTTTTCATATAAAAGAGGCAAGAGAAAACTGTTACAATAGAGGGGAAGCACTGGAAGGTAAAAGAGAATGGGACAACCTTACTCTCATTGAATTTGGCTTAAGAAGGGAATAGCATACACACTCAATTGGATATCTTACCCTACAGGAAAATAGGAAGGAAGTGGATAAGAAGGGGGATGATAGAAGGGAGGGCAGATTGGGGGAGAGAGTAGTTAGAATCAACACTTTTGAAAAGGCACAGGGTCAAAGATGACAATATAATAAGTGAGGGGTAGGATAGGATGGAGGGAAATATAGTTAGTCTTTCACCATATAACTACTATGGAAATGTTTTCTGCAACTACACATGTATAAGCTATATTGAATTGTTTATCTTCCCAGTGGAGGTAGGTGAGGAGAAAAGGAGGGAAAAAAATCTGGAACTCAGAATTTTAAAAATAAATGTGTATTAAAATAATAAGATATACAGGCACTGGGGCATAGAAATCCATCTTGCCCTATTAGAAAATTAAGGGAGGGGGGTCATGGGGGAGGATATAAGAGAGAACAGATTGGGGGAAGGGGTATTCAATAGGCTTGCAATTTTGGGCTGGGGGGTAGGGGAAAGATGGAGAGAAAAGATTCTAACTCAAAATCTTGTAGAAATGAATGCTGAAAATTAAAAACAAATAAATAAATAAATATTTAAAAAATAAGTTTGGATCAAACAAGTATTTAATTATACCCCTTTTATTTGGTTTAATAAGTCAATAAAATATTGACTTATTCATTTATTTATTTAGTTTAGTGCTTGTATTATCGTTATACTTCTTGTTGCAGATTTAGCACATGAATTATCTGGCTCAAACAAACTGAGAATTGATGGAAGATTAAAAAAAAAGATCTTGCTATAAGCCATATATAAAACATGTACACACAAGCAGATGCGTACTACATATATATGGTTTTTAAAGTACTGTAAGTCATATAAACATATATACATGTAAGCACATGCATACCACAAAATGGTATTTTAAGCACTTTACAGATATGTGCATATACATTCATACATACATATACACGCATAGACTGATGGCATTATTGTTATTGTTGGTTTGATGGGAACCATTCAGAATAATTACATAATTAAATAATTAACTATTTGCTTATGATAGAATTAGACCTGACTTTGTCTGACATCATAAAACACTTAATCAAATCAATTATTTCAAATGAGTATATTCTTTTATAGAGAGTTCATATTCTCTATGAAACTATTAATCAATAAGTATTAAAATTTCCCAAAAGATCTGTCAGTTTTTGCCTCCTTTTCTGTACCTTTCACATGCTTAGAGAAGCAGTCTGAGTGAGTTTTGTCTGAGTGACAGCTATCAGCTGTCAAAGAGCAATATGTAATGATGAGTTAAATTACAGTCAACTGTCAAAGAACTCCATGTAAATTGAAAATTGAAAACAAAATCCCTTATCTACTAGGCTGCATGGAAGAACATCTGGTTTTGAGACAGCATCCAAGATATAAGGACATATAATATGCAGCTATCATTAAGCCATTTGGACATCAGGAGAACAGCTCTCTATTGCTTTCATGTCTTCTTAATAAGGGCAATGGAGAAGTATAAAGACTTGAAAGTAATCTTCACAGCATGTTTGAACACACATTATATAGGCTCACAATTCTGACAGCTTGCATGTATGCAGAGTGTGTATATGAGTGTACATATATACCTATTTGTATATAATAAATATAATAAATTAATACATAATACATTGTATCTCTCATTATTCATATATATACATACACATATATACATATACGTATATATATATATATGTATATATATATATATATAAACAAAACATAAATTAACAACAATTTTGAATTCAATTATTTGTATTTTCAAGGGGAAAATAAGCACTGCATTGTCATTTGATATGTCAGGACTCCAGGTCACTCTCTAAGACTGAAAGATTCAGAGAAGGTGGTAATCTGCCTTGAATGAGAGTTTCCTCACTAGGTAGTGAAAGCACAGATCCAGTCCCTCTCTCTATAGATGGTTTATTTTAATAATTATAGTCATTCTTCATTTCCCTTGGAACTTATAGATATAAACTTGAAGTAAAAAAATGATAATGGTTTATTCATTTACTCAACACTATAAGAAATTCCTATATGAAGACCAGAGAATCTATCAGTATTATAGTCATAATTAAATAGCTTCAGGTTGCTTGGTGAAAATATTGACACTAAGCCACTACATTTGAACAAAGTTCAAAAGAAACAGGGCTTTGGGTTATATTCTATTGAGAGATATTAAATAAAGAGCAATAAAATGACAGCATTCTTGGTAGAACAGATTATAAACACTTGCATAAATTTACCCCTCTTCCTGATAACCCCTCATTTTCAGTTCCACCTACATTTTCTTATATAGTTTCCCCTTATTGTAGGATTTATTAGATTTGTAATAGCTTTTTGAGATTGAGAAGAGAACAACTGAGGAAGGGATAATGAAGATGAAGGTATCACACAGGTACGGTTAAGTTACAGAACCATTTAAGTGGAGTATTTCTTCTTTTCTCTCTTTCTTTTCTTTTTTTGCACATGCATGTACAAAAGTTACATTGGAGTGAAACACAGGCTCTAGAGTGAGTTTAAGTGCAAAGATAGTGTCAAAGATGCCCTTCTCTTCCCACTGGTTAGTGAAATTATATTGTTGATGGAGCAAATATCTTGTTGCTTTTGCAAGAACAGTAAAACTAGAAGCTCAAAATATGTTCATTTAAGGAAATTGTAATGTTTACTTGACTATATGCTTAACTGAATTAAAATGACTTTAATTGTAAGATAATTAATTGTAAAAATGTAAACTTGATTGGGACAGGTATGAATTAAAGGAGTGTTGTTTTTTTTTTGTTTTGTTTTGTTTTGTTTAGACAGCTAGCTTGACAAACAGAGAGATGATAGATAGATAGATAGACATAGAGATAAAGATATAGGCTTCTTTCTTCCCCCTTTATACACAGTAGGGAAAGAAAACTATAGGTAAACAACTATAGGTAAAAAAAAAAAAAGGAACCCAATACTTCAACCCAATGATAACTTTATCCCCACCATTTATGAAGGACAATCACTCTAATCATCAATTAATTAATTAATTAAATAATTGATTAATTAAACAAAGTTCCTTTCTCTAATAAGCTCAAAAGGAAAAAAAAAGAAAAAAGCTAACATTCATATAGTGCTTTAAGTTTTGCAAAGCACTTTACAAATTATTATTTCATTTGATCTTCACATAAACCAAAGTCAATAGGAGTTAGTAGTATTATCCCCATTTTAAATATAAGGATATGGAAGCAGCTAAAGATTAAGTGACTTGCTTAGGATCACATTTGAATTTATGTCTTCCTGACTCCAATTACCTAAGTAAAATAACCCGTGAACAATTCAGTACAGTATATAGTTAATTGGTACATTCTTATGTCTATGCAGTACATATTGTAGGGCTTTAGAAAAGAGAAACTAAACTGGGCTGGAATAGTTGGCAAGGCTTGTTGGAGAAGGTAGGAATTGTCTAGGCTTTTAATGATGGATATGTAGGAAGTAGCTCATCAGAGAGGGAAAAGATGACATTTTCTCTGAAGAAAAGGGCATAGAGGAAGAAGTCATGTAAACTATGTATTAGAGTGAAAAGAGACTGAAGTCAGAGAAAGTAAGTATACTGAATAGTTCTTTTTGGGAACAGAGGGAAATAAAGAGGAATGAATAACATCCAGTTTAGAAAGAATCTTCAAGGTTAGGCAGAGTTTGGCCTTACTCATTTAGATGAGAAAAAAAATCCTCCAATGTCTATAAAATGTCATTTTTGTGTGATTTACCTTCTACGGTTTTCTGTAAACTTTGAGTTCATTTTTATGTTTTCATGTTTTTGGGTAATTTTTAATACAATTCTCCTTATAATCATCAATTGTTCACTATCCGGAGAAGTGAGCTAAAATTGGACTGTCAGTGAGAAGTTCCACAATACTTCCTGAGATATGTCCTTCCAAAAATCATGAAAAAGTTCTTAGATTACTATCATATAAGAATTTGTGAAAAATTACAACCCATTACAGTACATGAGGGTGAAGGAGAAGACTTGTCTTCACTGGTTTCCTGTAGAATCTTTGAATCTGACAGTACCTACAGACCCAGGTCATAACCAAGTCGTAAATCAATTGCTACATCTTTTTCATGGGATCTCTCACCTGCAGTTTAATACATAATTTTGCTTAGACATGTTTTTTTTTCCTGACACCTTATTATCTCTGAGAGAGTGCCAGAACTGATCAACTTATTAACAAAGACCAATTGGGGAATACGAATAATGTAGGTCTAATTAAGTGACATGACTACATAAAACAAAATTGAAATAGGACAAAGTGAGGTTTAATTATTTAATGTTTATCAATCAATTGCCTTTTATTAACCACTTAATGTAGTCAAGGAAACATATTGAATGCTAAAGATACAAAGTAAAGCAAAAATAAACAAAAAACAATCACAAAAATAGCCTTGGTCCTCTGGGAGCTCATAGTTTAGTGGAAAAGACAAATATGTGAACAACTACATATAAACAAACTGTATACAGAATAAACTGGGGCAGGGGGGATCTTTGAGGGAAGACAGTAAGATTCAGGAGAATCCAGAAACATATTTTGCAGACAGTTAGACTTAGAAGAAACTTGAAGTAAACCAGAGAAACTAGGAATCAGAAATGAGGAGAGAGAGAATTCCAGGATTGGGGAGAAATGCTTGCATGAAGGAGATGGAGTATCATGTGCAAAGAACAGGAGGGAGGTAAATGTCATTATTACAGAACACATGGAAAAAGATTGGAAAGGTCAAAAGAGGCCATATTATAAAGGGCTTGGAAAGCCAACCAGGATAATTTATTTGATCCTTGAGGTAAAAGGGAGATACATAAGTTGAATGAGAGGAAAGTAGGGATAATATGGTATTTTAGGAACATAAATTTGCTTCCAATTTTAAAAGGATTAGCTAAAAATACAGTGATTAAAGACCAGAAGGTTTTAGTAGACTTTGAGTTCAATATGAGTTATGAGTATGATATAACTCGTAAATAAATGAATGAAAAAACAAACAAACAAATAAATAAATCTATCAAAGACAAGTTTTACAGAGAGAGCATCTCCTTTTCCCCTCCCACTCCCTGTAAAAGAGTCAGGATAGTTTGGCTATATTCTGTGCTGATTGATCAGACTGGGAGCACAATGTTCAGTTCTGGGCATTATATTTTAAAGAAACATATTATTAAGCTAAAGATTGTCCAGAGGACTGGAGCCTCAGAACAATTCGCAGCTGGAGTGCGACCAGCAACTTTGGCATTTTCCACACTTATCAACCCATTAGAAACAAGGACTAAGTGAAAGGTCAGTGGAACTCAGATAAATTCAGGGGACAGTGTCTGGTTGACTGCCCCAGGGCAAGGAAACAGCAGAAGCGGCAGCCCTGCAGCCACCTCCACATGGCTGCTTCAGAGCTTCTGGCCTGCAGATTGCAGGGGGGCCAAATGATCATTTGGAGGCTAAGTGCTCTTGCCTTGAGCTGCCTGGATTGTATCATGGTCTTGGGTGGTGGTCCTGAGGTGCATTTTCAGTGAGCCAAAGCTGGTGGGGGCTGCAGAAACAGTGGCCTCCTAATAACTCAGGCAGCTGCAAAAACCCCAGTGATTTGGGACAAAGCACTCCTCCCTGAAAGCAGAGTTCCACTGAACCTAAAAGTCAAGTAATTGAATGGCAACATGAGCAGGCAAAGGAAGCAATGCAAGCCCAGCAATGCAATTTTAAATTCCTTTTAGGGGAAAAAAAGGATCAAAGTATGGAATGGGAGGAAGAAAACAGAGTCAGAACTCCCACACCAAAAGCTTCCAAGAAAAGTGTAGATTGATTACAAGCCATAGAGCAGCTTAAGAAGGATTTTGAAAACATAATAAGAGAAGTGGAGGAAAAATTGGGAAGGGAAATGAGAATGATGCAAGAAAATCATGAAAAGAGAGTCAACAACCTGACTGAAGAAAATAACACCTTAAAAAATAGACTAACTCAAATGGCAAAAGAGGCCCAAAAAGCCAATGAGGAGAAGAATGCTTTAAAAGTCAATATTTGCCAGATGGAAAAAGAATCTCAAAAGCTTTCTGAAGAGAATAATTCCTTCAGAATTAGAGTGGAGCAAATGGAAGCAAATGACTTTCTCAGAAATCAAGATACTATGAAACAGATCCAAACAAACGAAAAAATAGAAGGCAATGTGAA
>CM053580.1:124640148-124659564 GCA_028627135.1 Pseudochirops cupreus
TATGATGACCAACCTTGATAAACTGGACTATCCTCAACAACGCACAGCTAAAGACAACTCTACAAGCCTCAGGAATGAAGGAGATACCTAAACTCAGAGAAAGATATAGAAAGACTATAGTTTAAATGGAGACTGAAGCGAAACACGTTATCGTTCTTTTTCATGTCTGGTTTTGCTTTGTTTTTTGTTTTTTCTTTTCCCAGTGATCATTCATTGGTTACAACCCTTCTTTATGACCAAACTATTGTACAATGTGAAAGTATTTGCAGATCCTATTCATGATCACACGCCATCATGGGGGGAGGGGAAGCGAGGGGAGAAAATCTGAAACTCAAGTGATTGTGGAACTGAATCTTGTAATTTAAAAGTAAATGAATAAATTTAAAAAAAAAGAAAAAAAAGAATAAATCTAAAGATCCTAGAGAATCAAGTAAAAAATTACTTGAGATTATGAATAAATTTAGCAAAATTGCAAGATATAAAATAAACTCACATAAATCCTCGCCATTCCTATATATTTCTAACAAAATCAAACAGCAAGAAAAGAAGGAGAAATTTCATTTAAAATTACTGCAGACATTATAAAATATTTGAGAATCTACCTGCCAAAATGAACCCAGGAGCTATATGAACATAACTACAAAACACTTTTCACACAAAATAAAGTCAGATCTAAATAACTGGAAAAACATCAGTTTATCATTGCTAGGTTGAGATAATATAATAAAAATGACAAGTTTACCTAAATAAATTGGCCTATGTAGTGCCATACAAATCAATCTGTCAAAAAGTATTTTATAGAGCTAGAAAAAATAGTAACAAAATTCATCTGAAAGAACAAAAAGTCCAGAATATCAAGGGAATTAATGAAAAGAAATTCTAGGGAAGGTGGCCTAGCTATACAATATTTTAAGCTGTATTATAAAACAGCAGTCATCAAGAACTCCTTGGTACTAGCTGAGGAACAGAGTAGTGGATCAGTGGAATAGATTAGGTACATGAGACTCAGTAGTCAATGACTATAGTAATCTACAATTTGATAAACCCAAAGACTCCAGTTTCTGGGATAAGAACTTACTATTTGAGAAAAACTACTGGGAAAACTGGAAAATAGTATGGCAGAAACTGGACATAGACCAATATCTTACAGTGTATACCAAAATAAAGTCTAAATGGGTGCACGATGTAGATATAAAGGCTGATACTGCAAGCAATCTGGAAGAACAAGGAATAGTTCACCTGTCAGATTTATGGAGAAGGGAAGATTTTATCACCAAACAAGAAATAAAGAGGATTATGAAATGCAAAATAGGATAATTTTGATTACATTAAATTGAAAAGTTTTGTACAAGTTTTTGTAACCAAGATTTGGAGGGAATTAGAAAATAGAGAAAGAATTCTTACATCCGGTGTCTCTGATAAAGGCCTCATTTCTAAAATATACAGAGAACTGAGTCAAATTTATAAGAATACAAGTCATTCTCCAGTTGATAAATGGTCAAAGGATATGAACAGGCAGCTTTCAGAGGAAGAAATTAAAGGTATCTATAGTATTATGAAAAAATGCTCTTAAATCACTATTGAATAGAGAAATGCAAATCAAAACAATTCTGAGGTACCACATCTCACCGTTCAGATAGGTTAAGATGAAAAAATAGGAAAATGATAAATGGTGGAGAGGATGTGGAAAAACTGGAACACTAATACATTGTTGGTGCAGTTATGAACTAATCCAAACATTCTGGAGAACAATCTGGAGCTATGCTGAAATGGCTATAAAAAAGTGCGTACCTTTTGACCCAGCAATACCACTTCTAAGGCTGTATTCCAAAGAGATCAAAGAAGTGGGAAAAGAACCCATATGTACAAAAAATATTTATAGTAGCTCTTTTTTGTGGTGGCAAAGAATTGGAAATCAAGACGATACCTATCAATTGCTGAATGGCTAAATAAGTTGTGGTATATGAATGTAATGGAATCCTATTGTGCTATAAGAAATGAGGAGCAAACAGACTTCATAATAACCTGGAGAGACTTAAATAAACTGATGCTGAGTGAGGAGAACAGGACCAGGAGAACTTTGGACACAATTATAGACCCAACATATCTGTGACAACTTTGATAGGCTGGGCTCTTCTCAGCAAAGCAAGGTTAGAAGACAATTTTAAAGTACTCATGATGGAAAGGGATATTCACATCCAGAAAAACATCTACAGAGTCTGAATGCAAATTGAAGCAAATTACTTGCTCTCCCTCTTTTGTGTTTTTTTTTTCATTTCTCCTTTCCCATTGTTCACTCCATTGGTTATAATTCTTCTTTACAACTTGACTAATTTTTAATGTGAAGGCATTTGTAGAACTTATATCTGATTGCATGCCACCATGGCAGGGGCTTTTGGGGGAGGAGAGGAAGAGGGAGAAAATTTGGAACTCAAGAGATTGTGGAACTGAATGGTGTAAACTAAAAGTAAATAAATAAATTAATGGAAAAGGGGAAAAAAAAGAATAAATCAAATGGCCTTATATCAGAATAGACTAGCTTCCTTAGTATATTTTTGTCTAGTTCATTTTACTTCTTGTTAGGTTTCATATTGATATTTCATTGTGGTATGGTAATGCTAGCTTTTCAAAAACTATGCCAGCTAAATGAAAGACTGGGTAAGTCTTACAATGCAAGAGTACACAAGTATCAGACTGTTGATGGACTCCATTTTTTTATCTGAGAACCATGCCACCTCAATTTAGAGTGACTGAGAACCAAACTGAGCATAGAACAATTGAGCATAGAACATTTTTTTCAGTGTCAGACTCTTATAGATTGTTTACTAAGTTAAAAAGGTCTGAAGAATCACTATTAGTAGCAGAAATACACACAGCAAAAAAGATCTTACATATTAAAATGAGTTCTATTAAATCGTTGTTATACTGTATCGTGCTAAAGTAACAGATTACTTAGTGGTTTTCAAGGGACTAAAAGAGAGAACTGACAGACAGACAGTCAACCAGGTCATACACGACTCATGTAGTTTATAGACTGTAATCATCAAGGTTCTTGCATTTTCTATCATTTTCTCTCGTACAGTAAAGGGCAATTTAGCAACTAGTTAGGAACAAAAAGAAAAAGATCTAAATACTGGATTGGTAATTAATGTATATAGAATGTTTGATTTTATTTTGTTGATGTTATCTCATGCAAAAGGTTCAATGTGTTTTATTGTTTAATTTTAAAACTGGGAATTACTGAAATAATATATGGAAAGTATTTGAACCCCTTTATAACACAGAATCTGAAGAAAAATAAAATACCATTGTTACTTCCAAAATGTCCTATTATTATTTCTCAAATCTCATTGTAACATATGGATTGTTTCATTTCTGGAACCTGGAAATAGGGCAGAGTGTATTAAAAATTGTTGGTACTTGGCTTCCCATACAAATAGTTTAACATGATTAACAACTTATTTCAGAAAGATCATATATTTTATAAATTTTAAATTCCATTTTTCAAAACCATACTTCACTGAAACATATTAAAGCTAAGTAGTTTAAGTCAGAATGTAAAGATTTTTCCCCCTTGTTTGCTTACCTCTATTTCTATATTTATTAAAGAGATTTCCACTAGACAATTACTTTGTTAATTTTGGTCTCTTCAGTAATTTGAGCTCATTATTCTAGATGATCAGTATTAATTAGAATTACCTTTGTAATCGTTCTCTTCCTTGTTGGGAGACAACATTGACAATTTAGGATAGCAAGATGTCTTCACATTTAACTTCAAATTCCTGGTATGGTAACTTGAGCATTATATGCATTCAATAATTTTTGTTGAATAAATGGATCAAATAAGAATTACAAGATTTCTACTTCTTAACAAAAAGTGATACACATTTAAATCTGTATCATGACACTAAAATTAATACTCTCAGTTACTAAATATGATATGAGATACTTAAGGATCTATTAGTTAATCCATAAATATTTATTAAGCACCTTTTATGCAATCCACATAGAAATAGTCTTGATATATTCCTGTTTAACTTCCAGGCTGTGACTTAGAATGGTTGTAGGAAAACTATGAAGTTCCCTTTTTATCCTATAGAGCAGAGGTGCCAAAAATAAGACCCAATGTGGCACCCACACACACCACTCCTGAATCCAGCCTAAACTTTGATAAAATGTAGCTCTCAGTTAATTTAAATGTATTCATGTATTAATAAAAAAAAAAAAGAAACAATCCTTAAATTTTGTAAGTCAGGCTGCAGCCTTCTGGGACCTTATGCATCGTTTATTGGCCCGTGCTCCATTTCAGTCTGACACCATTGGTATAGACCCTCTGAAACTCCCAGGTTTTATGTTTAATTATGTACTTCCCCCTCATTTTCTAACATCATGAACTCAATATAGGCATGAGCCTAGCCTGGAGGTCCTAGGAGTCAGATCATAATTGATTATATGATTGGCATGAAGATGAACCAAGTCTATTAAGTACCTAATATGTGTTAGACATTGTGCCAAGCATTTAATAAATAGTATCTCATTCCATGCTCAAAACAACTATTCACCATAGATATTGTTATCTTAATTTTATAGTGAAAGAAACTTTAGCTCAAGGACTTTTTTTATTTCCTTCAACATATAACACAATGCTTAATATATATTATGCCTTTAATAAATATTTATTTGAGTCAAATTAGATAAAAAGGGGCAATACAGCAGCATTATCTACATAAAGAGGTGCTTCTTAAGGAAATGCTATGGCAAAGCCATATAAAAACTTTCTGGGCATGACAATTACAAAGGAAATATGCCCTGAGCCATCCCCTTTTCTTTCAATAACCTCCATACACACACACACACACAAATCAGAAATAGCTCTGGGTAAAGAAATAGATCACGTTTAACATTAATGCATTCATTGAACTTTCACCAAGCTGATAAGAGTCTATGATGGGATAGTCACTATGCTCGGTACTAAGATATAAGAAAAAGAAGGAAAAGAACCCCTGTCATTAAAGAGGTCAAGTTTTATTTGGGGGAACCACATAGAATCAGATAAGTAAATACAAACAATGCATTTTGTTTTGTAGTAATCAAGGGGGAATAAACAAGATGTAGTGGGAATACAAGGACATTGGGAATTAATTCTATAACGCAGGAGATAACACTTGAATTAATCCTCTATGAAAAGATCAGATCTCTGAGAGGAAGAGGTGAGGAATGAGTTCATTCTAATAGTGGGGGGAAGTAGGTGTACCAAAGTATAGAGTGGGGAAGAGGAACATCATGTCTTGGAAAAAGCAAGTTTGACTGGAATATAAAGTGCATGAAGGGGAATAGTAATTTTAAAATACATGGAAAAGTAGGCAATAACCAGATTTTAAAGACCTTGAAAAGCCAAAAAGGTAGTTTCCATTTTATCCTAGACAGAGTAGGGAGCCAATGAAGCTTCATGGATATTGTAATGGGATAGATCAAAGCTATGTCTTAAGAATACCAAAATGATGGGGCAGAGCCAAGATGATGGAGTAATAGCAGGGATTTGTTTGATCTTTTTCCAAAACCTCTCCAAATACATGGAAAAATGACTGTAACCAAATTCTAGAGCAATAGAACCCACAACATGACAGTGAATAAAATTTCCAAGCCAAGACAACCTGGAAGGTTAACAGGAAAGGTCAGTTGTACCAGTCTGAGAGAGGAATGCAGTCCAGAGTAGGCCATGCTGGCACAGACTGAGCCCTAGCAAAACTGGAGCATGCCTAAGATGACTCAATCACTGCAGCTGTGGTAGTTTCCAGACTTCTCAACCCATAAATGCCAAAGACAAATTAGAAGGTCAGTAGGAAAGCTCTGTTGGATCCAAGTGAGAGAAGAGTGTGGTCCAGCCCCAGACCCAGTCCCAGACTCAGCCCCAGCCCCAGGGACGTGGCAGCTGCTACCAGAGCTCTCAACCCACAGATGGTGGGGGAATCAAGTAGCTAATCAGAGAGGTATTGGAGGGATTTCTTTGCTGGTGCTGAGACAGGATTCTCTTGCTTTGCTCTTGTCTGGATATGGGTCACAATCCTGAGTGATGGTCCTCGGGTGAGGAGGAATGCTGACATGGCAGAGCTTGTGGCTTCAGTGGAGAGGGAATCTTCCTCACAGGAACAAAGCAGAAGGAAGTGCTTGTGGTCAGTCATAGACCAGAAAAAAGATCAGGAAAGGAGTAAATACCTCTCTTTTGATCATACAACTTTGGAAGCACTGAAAATTTACACATCCCCAGAAATATCTCTGAAAATAGCTGCATAAAACACTTGAAGCTTAGGACCGTACATCCTCCACACTGGAATCAGAGTCTACCTTAACAAGGAATTGAAAAGTCAAGTAATTGATTGGGAAATTGAGCAAACAGTGGGTAAAAAAAAAAAGATCAGACCATAGAATCTTAATTTGGTGACAAGGAAGATCAAAACATGCAACCAGAATAAGAAAACAAAGTCAAAGCTCCTATATCCAAAGCCTCCAAGAAAAATATGAATTGGTTGTAGGCCATGGAAGAGTTCAAAAAGGATTTTGAAAATCAAATAAGAGAAGTAGAGGAAAAATTGGGAAAAGAAATTAGAATGATGCAAGAAAATCGTGATAAAAAAATGAGTAGACAACTTGCTAAAGGAAACCCCCAAAATTACTGAAGAAAATAACACCTTAAAAAATAGAGTAACACAAATGTCAAAAAAAGGTCCAAAAAGCCAATGAGGACAAGAATGCCTTAAAAAGCAGAATTAGTCAAATGGAAAAGGAGGCCAAAAAGCTCACTGAAGAAAATAATTCCTTAAAAATTAGAATGGAGCAAATTCAAGCTAATGACTTTATAAGAAATTAAGAAATAATAAATCAAAGCCAAAAGAATGAAAAAATAGATTACAACGTGAAATATCACATTAGAAAAGCAACTGACCAGCAAAATAGATCCAGGAAAGAGAATTTAAAAATTATTGGAATACTTGAAAGCCATTATCAAAAAAAGGGTCTAGATATCATCTTTCAAGAAATGATCAAGGAAAACTTCCCTGATATTTTAAAACCAGGGTGGAAAATAGAAAGTAAAATAATTCATTGATCACTTTCAAAAAGATATCCCAAAAGGAAAACTTCTAGGTTATTGTAACCGTATTCCAGAGTTCCTTCCAGGTGGACGAGAAAATATTACAAGCAGTCAGAAAGAAACAATTCAAGTATTGTGGAAACACAATCAGGATGATACAAGATTTAGCAGCTCCTACATCAAAGGATTATATGGGCTTGCAATATGATATTCTAGAGACATAAGGAACTAGGATTAAAACCAAGAATCACTTGCCAAGCAAAACTGAGTATAATAATTCAGGGGAAAAAATAGACATTCCATGAAATGGAGGACTTTCAAGCATTCTTGATGAAAAGACCAGAGCTGAATAGAAAATTTGACTTTCTAATTCAAGAATCAAGAGAAGCATTAAAAGATAAACAGGAAAGAGAAATCATAAGGGACTTATTAAAATTGAACTATTTACATTCCCACATGGAGAGAAAGAGAGACAGAGACAGAGAGAGAGAGGGGGGGGGGGAGAGAGAGAGAGAGAGAGAGAGAGAGAGGACAGGGTGAGTTGAATATGAAGGGATTATATCTAAAAAATAAAACTAAGGGGTGAGAGAGGAATATACTGGGAGAAGGAGAAAAGGAGAGGTAGAAATCATCTCACATAAAAGAGGCAAGAAAGAGCTTTTATAGTGGAGGGGAAGAGGGAGAAGGTGAGAGGTAATGAGTGAACCTTACTCTCATTGGATTTAGCTGAAAGAAAGAGTAACATACATACTGAACTGGGTATGGAAATCTATCTTGCCTTATAGGAAAGTAGGCGGAAATGGGATATGGAGGAGGAGGATAGAAGTGAGGGCAGATTGGGGGAGAGGATAATCAGAAGCAAGCACTTTTGATGAGAGTCAGAGTCAAAGAAGAGAATAGAATAAACAAGGGTTGAGCTAGGATGGAGGGAAATATAATTAATCTTTTACAACATGACTTATGACAACACTATGGAAGTGTTTTGCATGACTACACATGTACAATCCATATCGAATGGTCTGCCTTCTCAATGAGTAAGCTGTGGAGGGAGGGAGGAAGAGAATGTGGAATTCAAAGTTTTAAAAATGAATGTTAAAAATTGTTTTTACATGCTACTGGTACATAAGATATACAGGCAATAGGCTTTAAAAATCTCTCTCTCCCTACAGAAAAAAAAGAAGAGAAGAGGATAAGAGAAAGTTGGGGGGGGGGGCGGAGCATGATAGAATGAGGGCAAATTGGGGAAAGGGGTAATCAGAATGCATGCCCTCTTGTGGTGGGAGAGGGGAGAGATGGGGAGAAAATTTGGAACTCAAAATCTTGTATAAGTGAATGCCGAAAATTAAAAGTAAATTAATCAATAAAATTTTAACAAAAGAAATTGGCAAATTCTATGAAAAAAAGAATAATAATATGACAGCAGGGTATGAGATGCATTGAGAAAGGAACAGGCTGGAGCAAGGGAGACTAATTAGAAAACTATTGTAATTGTCCTGGCAAGAGTTGATAAGATATTAACTTATGGCTATGACTGTGTTTATGGAGAACAGTGAACAGAACAAAAAGATTCTGTGGAAGTAATATATCCTGGGAGAGATTTGAAGACAAGTGCAATCTAGTCTAGTCACTGTGCTATAATAATTTTTTAATGGACTCCTATGGAAACATTTGCTTCACATTCCCAAAAATTTTGGCTTGCTACTTATAGTATTATCCATTTTTAAACCTTACAATATCTTAGTCTATTCATACTATAGAGTAAATATCAGTTCTAATTCTGTAGAAGCCTAAATAGGCAAAATATTCTCCACAGGAAATCAATAGTTTCCTCCTGGCTTTATAATGCAGAATTTTTATCCCCTTCATTTGGAATTCTGCACAAATAAGTTAACGTGTCCAAAATTTACTCAGTTTTTAGTATTTCTTTTATACCTCAGTATTCCATAATATGATAGATCTTTAGGCACAATGAGTTTTACATTTGAAATTATTTCAGTGTGATTTCCATGATTGGAAATAATGCATGAAATACATGTTTGCAACCTAGACTGACCAAAAGAAATTCCAAATTTAAAATTAAATGTGTGACTCTTTCCTCTTTTGGAGTTATAGGTACCAAGCATATATTATTGAATTATGAACTATGTTATAGTAATGATGCTGAAGAGATAGAATAAATAATAACCAATAACTGGTACATGCAATAAATTCAAGGAAGTCAATTTCCTCTCAAGAAGTAGTAACTGAACCCATTTTTTAAACTTTTTTTTAAAACATTAGACAACTTTTAGTTTGCCTCATTTCTGATCCCGAGCACATGACAACCTCCCCCTTTCCCCCCAAAATTGATACCATAGCATGATGTTTGCAAACTGAGAGATGATTTAGAGCAGTGGTTCTCAACCTTCCTAATATCGCAACCTTCATTCTCATATGTCTGTGTATCTATCTGCATGTGGGCACACGTGCCTGGAGACGGAAAGAGAAGCAGCATCTCAGGTTCCTAAGACCATTGGAAATATGTGTTTTTCAATGGTCTTAGGCGACTCCTATGACTCCTGTGAAAGGATCGTTCAACCCCCAAAGGGTTGAGAACCACTGCTTTAGAAAAATGTAATGCAACCCCCTTTTACATATGAGAAAATTGAGGCCCAGATGGGCAGAGTGACACAACTGAGGTCTCAGTTGGTAAGTCTTAGGACCAGGCACTAAAATCAAATATAATGTCCACAGATTGACTCTTCTTTTTAATATAGTAAGATTTATTAAGCAGATATTATAGTACTTTCAGGATTCAAAGGAGGGAAATAAGTCAAAAAATACAGTTTCTTTAATAAATAAAATTTTGTTGATATATTTTATTTATATATCCTTTTGATTTCCTTGTGTATCACTCTCTATGTCCTCTTAAGATCCACACCATATAATAAAGATTGTTTTTTTTTTTAAGAGAAAAAATCCTTGGAAGAAAAAGAACAATATATCCAAAAAGCCTGAAAAATATTCAGTTTTCCACATTGGTGAAGAGCAGTTTAAGTATTTTTTTAAGTAGTTTATACTTATTTCAAGGGAAATACACATAAACAAGCACTTATGTATTATATTCATGGAAATTTGAAAAAAAAAAATGTTATCTAAGTCAGCACTTAGCTGGAATTTAAGAGAATGCCAGGAAAATTTGGTTCATCTTAGTACTTAAAATTTCAGTGTTTAATAAGCCTTTTTTCTCATTTCTGTACTATCCCATTTTTTTTTTAATTTTGAAAACTATACTGTTACCTCTCAACTCTTCTTATCCCATTTGCTTAAAGCCTAAACTTTCAGATTATCAAAATGATTTGTTGAGATTGAAAATCCTTATAGCTTGCAAATTTACATGAGTAGAAGCAAAAATAAATTGTTTGTTATTACCATATTTTCCCAATGCCCTGACATTGCCTTGCAAAATGTCCTAACTGTCCATAATCTTCATTTTTCCCTGAAGCAAACAAGTTCATTCAATGAATCAAGAACATTTATTGAGACCAAGAATGTACTGTGCTAGGGAAATTTTGTCTGGAGGTATAGGCATGGGACATGACAATCACACACAATTCCTACTATCATATAGTGGAACTATATGTAGTTCTTGTTGAGGAGACAAGAATCCAGGAAAATTGGGAAGAAATTAAAGAAAATTTGATTAAATGATACATTCTGTGGTTCAAACTCAAGGTGGTGTAGGAGTTTATGTGAGGAAAACTTTATACACTCTAGCTAAAAGGAAAGGCTTCCTACAGGTGATGGAATAAGTATGACCTTAATTTGAATCCCTTGAAAGGAGTTTTGAAGGTATTTCAGCTTGAGGTCATAAATAAAGAGAAAGAGAAACGGGCATAGTAAATTCAGGAGAAATTGAGGGAATTAGTTTGACCCAAGTGGATGTTTAATTTTGAAACAGTGGGCAAAAATGTAGACTTGTAGGATAGGATCAAGTATTAGAGAGCCTTGACATATTGAAAAATGAATTATACTTGAAAAAAATAGAGTATGATTTAATAAGTTCTCAATGAGAGAGTATTTTACTGTAAATATTGTTTAGGACATATAATTCCTCCCAAATAAATTATAGAATTATAACTTGAAATAGATCATACATATCTATTTCTAGAACTTTAAAAGTATACCTTATAGATAGGAAAACATGACCTTTGTGAAGTTTTACAGGGTGTCCCAAAAAGTCTTATTGTGGTTTTAATATTTAATAGTGTACACTCCATTTGAAGACAGCAATGTAAAAATCAAAGTAGTATTTGCCCTACAACATTTAAAATAAGTGTTCAGTTATTTTGAAGTATGGTATAATAAATGCTCATGTGACTAATCCATCTCAAAATTTCAAACTGTTTAGTAAAAGCAGATTTATTAATTGATAGGGTTAAGCATTCAGCAAATCAACTTTTTTAAAAAGTGAAATAGCCAAGCTAACCAACTTTTATGACTTAGATGATGTATACTACCAGGTTAATTGGGCTGATTGACAAGTGTGCCAGAAGCAAAGTAAAAACACTATGAAAAGTCCATTTGATTCAAGGTCAATTGATTCTACCTTCTATGTATCTCTCACATCTATTTCTTTCTATCTAGAAGTATCACAGTCATTCTTTACCTGCAATAGCTATACTTTGAATATTCCTGCTAAATGACTAACTTTTAAGATTAATAGACTTTTCAATATGTCAGTTTATCATATCCCAACTTGGCTTTGCTTTTACATTTTGTCTGAAATCTATTTAAATGTCAGATTAAAGCTTTTACCAAAAAAGTTTGGTTTTTTTGTTTGTTTGTTTGTTTTTTTGGTGGCCCTTGTCAATGAATCAAAAGCCTGACAGTGTTTGAAAGAAAACTGGTGCTTAATAAATGTTTGTGGGTTGATTAAATGATGCAAGGGAATGAATTTTAATTATAAGATATGTTTTGATTAAAGTTATCTCCAGTGTTTTAAATATTTCCTCTTATCTTAAAATAAAATATTCAGGTTTATTTCTAACATTTCTGATCATTTGCACAATCATAACATTTCATCCAGGAAATTAAAAATAAATGAAAGACAAATGAAAGTTTTTATAATGTACATTTTAATAATGAACTGGACAAAGATGAAAACATAACTTAGATGAATGAATTATGAATTTAAGGGACTTAGGCCTGATTAGGACAATCAAATCTTGTCACTTCAATAAAGGAAATAATAAAAATGGATTCCTATATAACTACTTTCATCATATCCCAAGAAATTTTAGTGACTACCAGAGAATTTCAATTTATTTGATAGATGTTTTCTAACTCCAGTGCTAAAAGTCTTCTCATAAAGCTTGAGAACAAACATATTGTATGTAATAAATCTTCCATCACAAATTCATTGACAGAATGATAGGATATAGAACCATTTAGCACTTTAGAGATCATCTAGTACTTCCCATTGATTTTAAAGTTGAGGAAACTGAATCCCAAAGAAGTGAGATGATTTCCCCAAGGGGATGGATATGAGATGTGAGAATGAGAGTCAGGATTTAAGTTAAGGTTTCCCAACTTCAGAATTCATGGTGATTTCTAAGAAAAAAAGAAATTAACACAGGATATATTTACTTTTGCTTTCCGTTCATTTGCCACAGATCTTGAAATATATGTTCCCATGGCAAATGTTAAAGGATTTTCTGGATAAGAATACCCTCAAAACCCTTGACAGTTGTATGTAACTCTTCTCTAACTGTTCCTGATGCTTCTTCCTACACTCTTATTTCTACTTTCCTATTTCCTAGTTGTCTTTGCTTTATGCCAACTTCCCTGTTGATGTATCTTCTCTTTGCTCCTCTTTCATTATTACTTAGCATTGTCTTCAACAACCCCTCTCTGCCACAGACTTTACCAAACTTTATATGCAGTAATATACCCTATGCCTTTGTCCTCCCACGCCTTGTGTTTGTTTAGTCTTTAATGTCTGCTGCTAAACTATGCTTCACTTTAAGAAGTAAAGGGCCTACTTACTTATTGTTAAGTTTGTAAACCATTCAGCATCTGAGGAGTCATAAAGTAAATGCCCAATAACCATTTTTAAAATTAATGTTTATTTTGACATTTGAAGAAAAATGTTGCAGATTTAAATAACTAAATTCAATGCTGATTCAAATACAATGTAATCTCTACCCCTTAGCAGACATTCTCTTCTGGGATGCAAAGGGTTGTGGTCAAAAGAGCACCGGATTTGGAGACAGGGAATTTGTGTTTGAATTCCAAATTTACCACTTATGACATGTATGACTTTGGGTAAATCATTTAACTTCACTGGAATTCAGTTTACTCATTAAATGATAGAATTGGGGATGTATTGAGGTCAGTTCTAGGAACATATGAACTCCTATACAAATTTATATCTCATAAAAATCCTGTAAGTTATGCAATGCAGTTTCTCTATTTTACTGATAAGGAAACAAGTTAAAAAATATGAGATTTGCCTCTAGAAACAGTGATTAAGTTTCAGAATGCGGACTATTAAATGTCTTTCTATTCTACTAGTATATCACTATTATGCCTAAATAGCCATTTAAAAATTTATTCAAAAATATGTTTGAGAACCTACTAAACATGGAGCAATATATTGCATTCTATGAGATATTATATTTGTGTGTAGCAGCCTCTCCAGTCATTACATTCCCCTAGCAGTCACACTCATAGGCTGGTACCCAAAAGAATTTTAAACTATGATCAATAGTCTAAGGATATGATATGAGCCCCCACCAGTTAGCTTACTTCAAATAATAAGCCAGTAAATACAATGCATTCAAAACAAAGGCATTCACTAAGATGATATATGAAAAATAATAGCAACAAACTAATCCCCACCTCCAGAGAAATGAAGGTATACTCTCCAACAAATACACAATTTCAGTGGGAAGAATAGGAACAAACTTGTAATACGCAGGGAGGACATCTAAAAAAGGTAAGCAACAGCTGCTGTATTGTAGAGGCCCAATGTCCTTTCTCTTTTCATAGTTTCCTCACATATCTCCTCACAGGGTGCAGTGATTCTCTTAAGCACCCTCTCTTCCCACAACTCAAATCTTAACTTCCAGAGCTAGTTATCTCTTGAATCTATTTTCTTCCCCCTTCTCTTCAGCCAGATGTCATGTTCCTTAAAATTCCTTACTGCTCAAGACTTTCTCTATTTCTGTGTATAGCTCTTTATACTCCCTGCTGAATTCAGTGCCAACACAATGTAAAATGCAATGTCCAATTGTGGGGATGAGAGAAAACCCTCCTCCCAACTGTGCTCTCTGCTTGATTTCTAAGATCATTTTCTCCTTGTTCCCTGCCTCAACTCTTCCCAGGGCTGGCAGGTTTAGCCTTTGAAAGGCCATCATCTAATGCCAATTTCCTATTCCAATTCAATTTACCTTTTTTTTTTCATGCTTCATAAAGGGTGAAGAGAAGGAGACAAATTTTGGCCATTAGTTTAACAAAACAAAACAATGTTAACTGTTATGTGTCCTTTACTTTCTATGAATACATACACTTAGGTGTGTTATCTAACCTATACCCCTCTATCCATGTAACACATACACACACACACACACATACATCACATATATTTATAACTTCTAAAAGTGAATCCTTTGAGACTCAAGAAGTTTCCTTCACATGATGTTGTATTTTTCTTTTGTTATTTAGCCATATATTAAATTACCGAATCTTGGATTTCATAGAAATGTTAGGTATTACACCATCTAATAAGCAAACTACATGATACATGAATACTCTCTGTATTATCTCTGAGGAACAATCCTGGATTATTTTCTAAAAAATTTCTGAAAGATTAATATATTTTTCAGAAGGAGAAGGAAAAGAATTAAATAATGAAAATGGAGTTGTTATATTATTTCTTTTTACACTATGCATGCTCAAAGTTGTGTAGAAAGCAAATGGATAACATCTATGCTCAATAAACATCTTCAAAAGCTATCTCGTAGATACCAAACAGCTTACATAGCAATATGAAAATCAAGGTTATTTACTTATTTGCAAATTCTTTGTTATGTAAAATCTCTTTTCTGAGCAATTTATTCTTTTTGTATTTCATTTGATCTCTTCATCCTCAGAATGAAGGCTGTCACTACTATAATACCCATTTAACTTTACTTCTTTGTTTCTCATTCACAAAGTATTTTCCTTATTCCATACAACAAAGTAGTACCTATCCCTACTTTCACTCCCTTTACTGATGCTATAGCTGCACTAAGAAAAAAAAATCTAGGTAGAAAAAATATTTTTTTTATTAAAACACAAAATCTTTCCATATCAGTTACTTCATCTGTAAATTTTCAAAGGTTGATGTTTAAATCAACTCAAAATTTTATGAACCTTATCTTTCTAATTTCATGGAACTGTTCACATCATGGGACAATAATGTTGTGCTTTCAAGAGACTGTTTGCCTTTTGATTGATTTTTTCAGAGAATTGTATAACAAAAATTAAGATGAAAACTTCTAAGAATCCATTTTTAAAAGCATCCAATAAGTATACTGAAAATGTAGCCTGACATAAAGAAGCAAAGGGGTTATCTTGAAAGTAACCACTTGCTGTTAGCCTGACAAGTTGATTTTTCTCAAATTTATTTCTAATATGTATCAATGATATATCAATGTATACACACACACATGCATATACTTATACAGATATGTATATGTGTATGTGTGTATATATATGTATATCATATTTATTTACAAGATCCTTCAATGTGATCATTTTACTTTTAGAATTTTTATCTGATTTGTTTTATATTGAAAATGTACTTCCTTTGTGTATAACATTGAACCTAGTGACCTCTTTTAATGGGGAAGAAATTTTAGGCTTTCCCATTTGCAATCAGGTTATATTTCTTTTATTCATTAATTCATTCATGTACTCATTCACAGGAAAGCAGTAGATAATTATCATATTATGTTTGAGGTCCAATGTGTGGTGTAGTGTTGAATATGAATAATAATAGAATCTTGCTTTTATCTTTCAGGAACTTACACTCATACAAGTGAAAAAATGCACACAAATATATGCAATGTAAATTAATGCATAATAAATGGCATATAAGTGATATAGGTAAAATTGCTATAAAGAGTTCAGGAAAAGAAAAAAAAAGATAGTTTCCATCCAGCACAATCAAGGATTACTTCACAGAAAACATAAAATTAGAACTTAGATTTAAGGGATAACTAGTATTTCCATACAGATAGAGGAGCAAGAGATTCAGGGACAAAGTAAGACAATGGGCAAAGCTATGTAGTAAAGTTCAAGATGTATTTAGGGAAATAAGTGAAATAATTTGGCTACAGTAGGGAGTTTATGTATCAGAATAATAACCAATAAGGCCAGAAATGTAACTACAGATCAGAATATAAAGGGATTTAAACACTATGTTAAAGAGTTTGACTTTTTAAAGTTTAGAACATCATCAATGCAGGGAAGTATAGCCTAGGCATAAATATCACAATGTATAAACAATTGACCTCCTTGGGACCCATATTATCTCTCTGAGCTCCACAATTTTCTTAAATCTGCCAGGTTACCATATGATTAGAACATTATTGTCCCTTAAATTATTGACCTTCTGACAACCACAGTAATCTCTTTCCTGATCTGTATCTCTATCATTAACTTCCTGTTTCTTATGCTGTCTGTTCTCATAAAGAGTTCTCCTATAACCTTCTGCCTTCACTGAAACCTGATATAATATTCTAATTGCCCTGCCTCTCCCTCTGCCCTTCCTGATTAATCCCAGTTCAGTTCTTATCTTGGATCTGTAGAAGATAATGTAGTCTAAAATATCAGTCTTGTATCTATTGCTAGGATATTATAGAAAAGAATTTCTATATTTAGCTCCATATTATTTTCCTACATTTAGTTTGATAGTTCAACAGTTTAAAGGGAGACATAATTCAGTGTCCCTTTGCTCTATAGAAGGGAAATAAAGTATGATCCACTGAGGACCTTTTGATAATTCCATTATGTATTGCCCCACCCTAGTCTAGGCTTATTTGTTACTTAGCCTAAAATATGTATAAATTGCCCGTGTTTAAATTAGTATTAATTAGTGGGTTTATAAGAAGTACTGTTCTTTGTGTTGTTAGATTTTTAATATTATGAGAGAAAAATATTTATAATAATGCATTGATAGAATTAGCAGATTGAGATAAGAATAAAGATTAGACTGAAATTTTGGGGGGAATTCTAAAATTTTTCATCAGCCAAAGGTTCATAAAATCTCAGAGTTGGACAGACTCAGAACTTATTTTTCACAAAGTGTACCTGAATAGAAAGCACCTCCAAAACATCAGAATGAATGACCAAACATTCAACCTCTACTTTCTCACCTATGGATCAATGGAGAGTAAATACAGAGAGGCATGACTACAAAAAAATCAAGTTATAATTAAAATAACTAGTTATTTCTTTTTAAGCCAAGGAAAGATGACATTTAAGGAAAATAATTATTTAGATAAAAATAAGTGTTGACTTCATATTTTTCCTTCAAGATCAGTTTTTTTATTACTCTGTACAGAAGAAATGTTGTTTCTTACACATTTCAGAAATAAATTTTCCATTTCTAACTGCCAGTCATTTCTTCTACTAAAAGGTTTCATTTTTCAGCTTCTAATTGTTATTTATGGAGTTGTCAGAGGTGCTAATAAACACATGCTAATAAAGCTCCTGTCTGAAAGAGAATACTGCGTCTAACTCAAAAATAGCGGTCACCTCCATCAACAGGACTTGTGTATGAGTGTGTGTGTTTTGTAACTCCTAGATCTTTTTACCTCAATTAATTCTCGATGCAGAGCTCCTAAGGCTTAAGGTAGGATTACAAAATTTGTGCTTTCATGCCAACACCAACTCTAATGCAGCCTGCAGATATTTGACTAAGTATGTCATGTTATGGAAAATGAATGTTCACAGACTTCATTATGAATTATTTTTTAAAAAATAGTTTTTTGTCACATGATTTAACATGTTTGCTATTATGTCTTTTTATTTTATATTAATTTCCATTGATAGAGATATGAATGCAAATATATAAATAAAAGTGTAATAAGAGAAATTGACAATAGTGCTCATGCAAGTTGAAATATGCACAATATTTTTATTATGAACTTTATCTTCAATAAAACAAATAGTTCAACGCTCAGAAATAGAATTTTGAGAATTATATTTGAAACAATGAACTGTCTCAATTTTTTAAAATTTAGATTAATTTTTAAAAAGGTGGCAATAGAATTGCTTTGTGTGTACCATTACATACCATTTTTTCCTTCATACAAATTTATTTCTTGAAACAGGATTTTGTAAGTGACTATACATATATCTATTTAACAATCATTAACTTTGCTCCTAAATGATATGGATATTGCTTTTAACTGAATGGTTTTCAGTTAGATATTATTTTCAAGATCCTCCTATTTTTTTTTTTAACCTTTTATCCTATATGCATAATGCGGATTTATTGCTATTATTTTTGCATTTAACTTTATAGTGTAGCCAGTGCATGCATTGCTTTTTTGCATCTTTTTTCCTCACTCTTCATCTGTTTATGTTATTCTTATAGCTGAAGAAGTTTAAGTGTGGTTTCTTACTGCACAACAATATTCCATTATATTCACATATAATTTTTACCAGCAATTACCCAATAAATAAATAAATACCTACATTGCTTCTGGTTTGTTTTTGTAGAAGTACTAGTACTAGCACTGGTACTGGTAGTACTAGTAACAGTAATTTTAGTAGTAGTAGTTTGATGTTGTCATTGCAAAAACTATCATTCGAAACATTTTTGTACAGAGAGGTTTTCTACTAAACCTCACACCTGGCGTTAATTTCTTTGAGGTCTTATCACAGTAATCATACCACCAGGTAAAAGGACAATTAAAATTTTGTACATCTTACCACATAATTCTATACTGTTCTCTAAGAAGGCTGACTCAAGCAGCTATGTATCATTGGGTACATTTTATCATTATAATGCAAGCGTGGAATTTTGTCACTGAATTATCTTTGACAGTTTTAAGGGGGTTAGATGGACTATCAGTGTGGTTTAATTCACATCATTATTGTAAGCAGAAATCTTGAAAAACTTTGATTGGTGGTTGAAAATTTATGTTTCTTCTTTCAATAATTCCCATTTATATGCATGTCCAGTTATCAATTAGAGAATAATTCTTATTTATAAACAGTTCTATTAAATTTTAAAACATAAGTTTAATGAAATTTTAAATAAGGGTTTAATATAAAATTTACTTCTGTTG
>CM053580.1:124660064-124688418 GCA_028627135.1 Pseudochirops cupreus
TTATTTCAGCTCTCTTTGTGGTTGCAAAAAACTGGAAATATAGGGGATGCCCATCAGTTGGGGAATGGCTGAACAAGCTATGGTATATGAATGTAATGGCATACTATTGTGCTATAAGAAATGGGAAGGAGATGGACTTCATAATTACCTGGAGAGGCATATAAGGACTGAAGCTAAGTGAGAAGAGCAGAACCAGGCAAAACCTGTACACAATCACAGACACATCGTACATGTGATGACCAACCTTGATAAAGTGGACTATCCTCAACAACGCACAGCTGAAGACAACTCGACAAGCCTCAGGATGGAAGGAGATACCTAAACTCAGAGAAAGATATAGAAAGACTATAGTTTAAATATAGACTGAAGCAAAATATATTATCGTTCTCTTTCATGTCTGGTTTTGCTTTTTGTTTTTTTTTCCAAGTGGTCACTCATTGGTTACAACCCTTCTATATAACCAAATTATTGTACACTGTGAAAGTATTTGCAGATCCTGTACATGATTGCACGCCACCGTGGAGGGGGGGAGGGAGGGGAGAAAATCTGAAACTCAAGTGATTGTGGAACTGAATCTTGTAAATTAAAAGTAAATAAAAAAAATTAAAAAAAAAACAAATTCTTGGGATCAGGACAGGAAAATGGGTGACTACTAATGGGATTGTGGCCTCCAAAGAAGGGCATTACTATAACACTGCTGATTATGAAATAGAACAGAAAGGACATGCAGTATGACATATGAATACACAAAGAGTTTTATAAAAAATAAAACTATCAAAGTAGGCAAAATGAACAACATTTTGGAAAGGGACACAATATACTTAATTATCATTACTAAATGACAGAAATTACTCAAACCCCACAAAAAGAATAGAAAAGTATTATATTGCTTTCTATGAGACACACTAGTAATTACAATCAGACAACTTCAAAAGATTTGAGAATGGTTCAGAAGAAGAATAAAACATAAAAAGAAAAATAAATAAGAAATGAAAAATAAATAAGAAAATTATCAATGAAAAATAAAGATAAGACATAGAAAATGTAGAATAAATGGCAGAGAAACTCTAAAACAGATTTTCTGAAAAAGAAAATTCTCAGGCTTGGAGAAAAAAAAAATACTAAGGAAACAATTAAAAAGAATTGAGGTAATTAAAAGAAAAGGAAATTGAAATGGAACACAAGATGCAATTTAAAAAAAAATAAGAGAGCATCTTAGGGTTATTGTGCATGTTACAGAGTATTTTAATTGAATTTAAAATGAAAACATGAATACCATAGAAATCACACAGAAAAATTGCCTAGCTCACCAAAATCCAAAGCACACCAATATAGAGAAACCACACATTTATTTCCTACATAAATATTATGGTCAAATGTCAGAATTAAGGCATCATATAACAAGTATTCCAGGCAAAGAATAAAAATACATTCATCAAGGTAAGTCATTCAAAATTATTTGTGACTACTAATTTTTGAGAAATGAAA
Organism: Pseudochirops cupreus; assembly: GCA_028627135.1. Lineage (NCBI taxonomy): Eukaryota > Metazoa > Chordata > Mammalia > Diprotodontia > Pseudocheiridae > Pseudochirops > Pseudochirops cupreus. The sequence continues at coordinate 124,661,553 of CM053580.1, forward strand.
GGAAAAATTGGAATATAAGATTGTGAGAAGCAATGGAGACAGAATTGAAAACCAAAATAAAATAACCTTGAAATCTGAGCTTAATCACTGATGAAAAACACAAAAACAAAAACAGACTTTCAGCTAAAGAGATGAATTTAAGCCTTGCCTAAATAAAAGTAGAAGTGAGCAGAGAATTTGAGATGCAAAGTGATTAATGTAAGTATAACAATGGTTAAAAAAGGAACTAAAGGAAAAAAATGATATATCATGGTGTCATTGAATGAAAAGCTATTCTTTCCATTTTACAGCATATGAGTAAAATGTTTTATTTTGGCCATACCTATAAGCTAAGGAAAAGAGAAATATCTTTGGCACCTAAAAAAAATGGCTATGAGAAAGTAAGCTTATAAATATAAGCCATTTGCTCAAGTATTTATTGCACACAGAAAATCCATAGTTATACAGGGTTCACAACCAGTGAGATGCTGACCTTGGGGTATCTTTTTGTGTTCCAGGATAGAGGACAGGAATTTGCTAATCTAATCATCTATCTTTGATTTCAAGGATATAAGAAAGGTAGGGTGGACTGTCAGTCTGGATTCTGGCAAACATCTTAAATTGAGGATATAATACAGATATAAATAACTTTCCCTAAAATAAGCAATGAGTTATAGAAGATGTTTTAATCAGCTTCTAAGGAGATAATTGTCAAACATATTGCAAGAGCTCAAAATTGTTTCATTTCTGGTTCCATTGAGCACTAATACTTCAGCTTTCTCTGTCTTTTTGTCCAAAAAGATGACATTTGAATACTTCTTGGTATAGCCCATACAGTTGTGGACAATGTGCTGTGTCCGTTAAGGCAGAAAATCCCATTCAGTGAATATTTTCAGATGCTAAAAGGAATGGCAAGTACATCAACAGTGCAAATCTTTTGGTTGTACATGAAACAAATAAAACACTACGCTCTACCAATATTCCCAATTTTCTAATCGAGTTGAATTTCCATTTTCATCTAACACTAGTGGCTTCCTATTTTAAATTTCTAATTGTATGACAAGGACTGTTTCTAAATATAGGATGAATACTGACCTTGCTGGGAAGTACCAAAATTCTTTTTGTTTTTTGGTTTATCTCACCCAAGATCTGGGATAACAGAAAGCAAAACAAATTGTATGGGTTAGAAATGACTACATGGAAATAGAGTTACATACTAAAAGGACATTAATAATGTTATAGAAAGGAAAATATAGGATTTTTCAATCTTCCATCACAATGGACTTCAAACTCTCTTGTCATTCCCATTTTACTTTGCCTCTACAAATGTGATGTACTGAACCATCTATAATTCTGTCATAAGCTACTTTCTGATATTTCTATGCTCCTTATTGATATTTTTGTTATTTTTGCTCTTTCTTTTCCATCATCCATTGAATCCCTGTTTTAATTTTGCTTCTTGCCTTTGATGTTGCCATGACTACTACTTTGGAAGCCATGGTTATATTACAATGAAACCACCTAAACTACTATAGCACCAGGGCAATAGTCACAGTGCCAGTGACAACTGTGAATATGCTGGCAGAGTGCTCAATTATAAAATATAACAGACTCTCCATATAGAAGACAGAATCAAAACATTTCTTCAGATATCAGAAAACAAAATCCGAACAGCAGAAAGTCAAATCCCTCATAGTAGCAAAAAAGTTAATACACCATAGCACAGCATGAAGCCATACCATCCTATAGCCTTCCCACAAACAAACATTTACTCAGAAGCCTAGTTGTCACCCTGGGTATATCCTCTCCTCCCTCCAGCTCTAACTGCTCTGACTCCCAGCTTCCTATGGACTCTGCTCTACCTTTCAGCAAACTCCTCCTACCACAGATTCCATGTAATTACAATCAACCTATTAGGTGGCAGGGAAGACCGACCTTTAAAGCTGGAAAGTTCTTCAAATTCCCTTAGATCTATTAAGCGGCAGGGAAGATCTTCAAATTCCCATTACCATTACAACCACATGCTTCTGTAATAGTCAATACATTATTGGCCCTTTCTTTAATTTGCTTCATAGCTTTTCCTTGCTGACTCACAGAAAGGGTTACTTAAGCTTCTGCCAAACACTACTGTCCACTCTTTTCAACAAAATTTCTCGTGCTCTTGTCTGTGAGTTCCTTTTACCTCTTTTTAACTTAGGGTTTAGGCAAGGTACCCTCTAGATGATCAGCATAGCACAGCTTACAGTTTCTTTATAGGACTGAGGAAAAATGCCAAAATCTTTCAATATGCCTTTTCAACTCCCATAATATCCCCAGGAGCTTGCATCCAGGTATGCAATTTTTCTTGAAGTTTTAATAAACTCCAAGCAACACTGGAGAGAAGAGACACAAGTTAGGAGTATCTGACACCATTCAACCTATCATTTAAAATTCTATATCCTTCTAACCTTACAGGTGATATGAACTGTGGTTAACAGAATTTTTTTAAAAATTGCTTTTTTTGTTTCTGCACAAAATTAAGAAGGATAATAGCTTGAAAATAATGGCACATTCCAAGCCTGAATATATAAGTTTAATTGTCTTTAATGATTTAGAACACTTTGTAACAACAATCGAAAACAATCTTCAAACTTAATCAACAAAAGAAAGGGTGGTGGGTGTTTTTTTTTGAGCTTCCATTATACAGGACTACATTAACAGTTTTGAAATTAATTCAACAAACATTTGTTAAGCAATTATTATATGCAAAATAATGTGTCAGACACGCCTGAATACTAGGATATAAAAAGGTAGGCAATCCTACTTTTGGTAAACAAACAATCAACAAGGAAATACAGATTTTAATCAGGTATTACCTCTATTTTTGGTCATAAAAAGAATTTCATAGCACAATTTCAAGTTTAAAACAGTAGAGATCAACTAGTCTGTGTTGTGGTTGTTGTTGTTGTGTGTGTTTGCTCTCTGTAATTGTTTGTGTATTTGTTCATGTGTGTGTACTCCATTAAATTATCTGTGGAGGAACAAGAAGAGAAAGGACATTGGCTTCTCATCTTGAAGTTCTTCATCATCTGTTTGCCTTTACTTCTAGGTCTCCGTAAAGCCATCAAGGAGATTCCCAGGAGGATAAGGATTCACAAATCCATGAACCATCACACAGTCATTCATTTTGTTTTAAACTGCCCTCTGCCAGTGAATATGTGTTAATATGGGTGAGTGATGGCAGATGAATCTGGAAAGTCAGTGTGATGGGCAGAAAGAACAAAGGTCAAAGAAAGAAGGTGACTAAGAACATGTAGCCAGCCCTGCACCAGTGTACTGAATGGTGAAAAAATTGGTGGTGAAGAACTTTTACATGATGATTAAAAAAAAAAAGAGATAGGGGGCATGAGGATGTGTATTCAGAGAGGCGTTTATGATGAAAAGTGAAGCTACAGTTTGAAAAGGGTCTGAGTGGGAGAGGTACAGAAACAATTATCCTGACAGAAACCACCCAGACCCCCACCTATTCTTGCATTGAATTTGAATTATTGAGTCATTTATATAAGAGCAAGGGAGCATCCTGAAGTGAATAATGTCCAAAGAAACTGACATTTATGCTAGCAAACACTATTTCACACTCGGAGACTCCCGTGAATAGTTTTTTTTGTTTTTTTTTGTTTTTCAGTAGTCAGTGAGTGTGTGCCATTTCAAAAGACAGGGCATGCCATTTGGCCAATGGTTAGTATCATTGATCAGTGTTGTTGAATTATCAATATATTTCTACCATTGTACTAAATCAACTTTCTAGAAATAGATAAAATTAGACTTGGAGCAAATAAATCAATTTTACTATGAACTATCCAATTACAATATTTTGGAAATACATAGATACAGATATTTGTGTCTATATCTATGCTTAAATCTATACCTATAAATACCCCAAATCCAGAATGGCACAGTACTATATCCAGAATTAGTATCTTGTTGTTTATGACACATTCTGATGTTCTAAGTTATTTTTTAAAAAGTCATTAATCTATATCATAACAGCTAGATCATAAAATAGGGCTCATTTTTGGAAAGCTATTGTAGATCTCCCCCAGAGGTGCTCCATTTATGTTTTTCAGAGAAAATTAAAATGATTCTGAGTATGTTAAAAAAGAAAAGTAGATGTAAATGAAAAGTTTAGACTCATTTATATCTAGCTAGGGTGACTTGTAATTTCAATTTTTTTTTCCAATTTTACCTTGAGCATTGTTATATAATTTTCACAGCCTTGATTGGATGATGGCCATTTTTCTCTTTTACCCTAGCCTACTGACTTTTCATATACTTCTAGTCTTCCTATTATTTCTCACTCTTTTCTTAAAATGTAATGAGCAACTGAACTACATTCACTACACATTATACACTAAATAATTAATAATCATTACTTAAAATATGCATCCATAATTTGTTATGTCTGGTCCAGAGTTTTAGATTTATAATGTGCATCACTTTTTTAAAGATTTTGATTACACGGCAGCATGTTATGCATTTTGTAGTAAGAGGTCTTGAAGAGATTTAGATCTCAGCTTGACTTAAAATTGTATACATGATTTAAAAGTATCTTTGAGTTCTTCCCTGGAGATAGCTGATCATATTTTATAAGTCCTTCTAAACAACACCATAAGCAATGGGGTGCTTTGTTTGAATGTATTTGTAACACAAGTAGTCTTAAAGCATTGTGTGAAGAGGCTTTTTATTTTATTTATTTATTTTTTAAAGTCTCAGAATCTTTCCAAACCAGTTGTATTCAGGAGCAAGTGATAAAACACTGATGAAAAGAGTTGCTGGGGGAGGGAGGCTGACTAAGTGGCACAGTGAATAGAGCACCAACCCTGGAGTCAGGAGGACCTGAGTTCAAATCCAGATTCAGACACGTAATATTAAAAACAAAAAAACCTAGCCCTGTGACCTTGGGCAAGTCACTTAATCCCAATTGCCCTAATTTCCCCTCTCCAAAAAAAAGCAAAAAAAAAAAAAAAAGAAAGAAAGGAAGAAAAAAAAGAAAAGTGTTGCTGGAACATTCAAAGAACAGTCACTTTCACTCCACATCAGACATTCAGAAAGATTAATCTGGACTTCCTCCAAAGATAGAGACAAATATTGTTCCTCATTACAGATGTCCTTCCTAAGACAACAGTGAATCACTCAACAAAAACCAAGATTCATGAAGCCAGGCTTGAAGCTCAATCTATTCCTGACCTTGAGGGTGCTACTAAAGTACATACAACATTACTGTACACGACTTTTAATTTGCAGTTTCCTATTCCCAGTGGTACTTGCTAAAGTTAGACAAAAAGGCATGACCTGCTTGTGATCATAGGAATGTGGGAAAATAGAGGACTAGGAAAAGAAGAGGAGCATTGGGCAGCAGACACATGCAGGTGAATGATTCCCTTTCTGCCATAATCAAATAGTATAATCTGTCACACTAAAGTGTTTAAATCTGAGCAAATTATAGTACATAGCAGGAAATTTTTTTTTCATTTGGTATAATTATGTTTCATTCTATAAAAATCAATGGAAAGTATATGTAGATAATTTATTTCATTATCAAAATTCCTCCCCCCCACCCAGATGCAATCATTGTATTTAAGTGGCTGCCATGATTGCCATTTCCTACAAAACAGCTTTACATATGGGTTGCAAAAAAAAAAAAAAGAAATATATCCCTCAAATTTATTAACCTGAAAAAAGAATTTCACAAGTCTTTCCCACATTTATCAGTGTCATAGTGGTAATGTTTCACAAGCCTTTCCCACACGCATCAATGCCATAGTGAAATTGCAGTACAGGCAAGTGTCTCTAAGCTCTAAGAACACCAGGGTGGAAGTTCAGAATTTCAATTTAAAAATGTTGATAGTCCTATTTCTCTTAGATCATAGTCATTTTCTTTCACCATGGCTATCATGCCATTTATTTATTTTTTATGGAAGTAAGATTTGGTCACATGCTTAAAATTATGCAATAATCAATATTTAGATTCTCAGGGAAATATTAATTTTATATAAATGAACAAAGTCTCTTATCTTTGCATTTCTTTTTTCTTTAACTCTAAAAATGAGCCAATTCATTGAGACTTGTGGCTAAAATGAGAAGACGAAATGGGTAGAAGAGTTTATCTTTCTCATTTTTATTCTAGCAGTGTTTTAAAAAGAGTGCAAAGTTGAACAATGACAAAAATAATCCAAAGAGAAAGTTTAGTAAATTTCATAATCAACTAGATGCTTTCATATTGATATTTACTTTGAGGCCAAATCTTCACACAAGCCCCCAGTAGTTCTACACTTTATGAATTTTCAAATGTTCCCTTCTCTAATTTAAATGAATGAGGTTCCTAAGATGGCCATTTTCCCCATATTGACATCTATAATTTCATTTTTGTCTCATATTATAATGGCCATGGGAATTTGAAGATCTTCCCTACCCCCTAACAAGATGGGAGCCTGTGGTGGGAGGAGTCTGCTGAACAGGTGGAGTAGAGCTGAGAGGAAAATGGGAGTCAGAGCAGTAGGAGATGCAGGAGAGGACACAAGCAAATAGACAGGTAGTATTGTGTGGGTTTGTTTGTGGGAACTCTTTGGGGTGGTGTTCCTCTCTACAGTGCTAATGTGTGTTAACTTCTTTGTTGCCATTATGCATTTGGTTTTCTGGGGTCAGGATTTGGCTTTCTGGTACCTGAATAAATTTTTTACTTGTGTCTTCTATATGGAGAGTCTGTTATATTTTGAGATTCAGAACTATGCTGGCATATTCATAGTCACCATAGGTGCTGTGAATATTGCTTTGGCTATACACATATCTTGCCCCATTTGTGAGAAACAAGTTCCTCCCTCTCCCTCATTATTTCATCAGTATAATCTACCCCGTAACATTATTTAATTATTTATTTTTTTAATGGGGGGGCTATAGATTGTTAACCTATATCTTATATACTTTTGACCTTATTTCAGTCTTAGTTATTATAGAATTCTTAATGCAATATTCTTTTTCCTTTTGTAGAAAGCAAGTACTTGATCATCATTTAGCCTTTTTAAGTTTTTCAAACTTGAATTTCTGCATTTCTCATTGTCTATTTTCTCAATATAAAGACTGCATTTATCGGAGGTATTTTTAAGAAGGCTTAGAAATCATTAAGTTTCCCCACACACACACTCCTTTGGACTACAGCCTATAGCCTGAGAACCTCTGCAGCCTCGGGAGCGTTACCCCATCTCTCTCTCAAGACCCAACCCTGGCCAGGACACACCAAACGAGGGCCTCACCAGCTTGCTGTCCTTCTTTCCCCCACACTCAAGCTGGGGGATAGGCTGCAGCTGGAACAGGGGCTTGGCCCACAGAATCTAGCCGGCTTGCACCATGGCGGAAAAAGGCAAGCTCAGCTTCCTCAGGGGCTGGCACCCTGAACACGCCTGTGCCCATGAACCTGTTCGCCACGTGGGAGATCTATGGCTCTAGTTCCAGCTGTGTCCTCAGATCTCAAGATGTTTCCATAGAATTAGGAGTGCCCCTAACAAGATTAAAAAGCTTACTATTCCTCTTCTGATGCTTCATGATTGCATGCTGTCACTCAACTGTTTTTGAAATCCCTCACTGTCTTCAAATATCACCTCTAATGAAGTCTTCTCAGACATACCCAGGTGAACCTAACCTTTCCTTGCTCAAATTTCTCAAAGTATTTTGCCTAGTCATCCTTTGGCACTAAAACATCTTCCCCCTTAATTACCAAATTAAACTTTAAGTTTCTTAAATTAAAAAAATAAAAAAAGAAATAATTAAGTTACTAAAGGTCCTTGTTTTCTTCATTTTTACAGAACAGAATGTTCTTCATTTTAAAGCTGGTCTTTTTCTTTTGTTTTTTTCTATAGCTTACTTGAAACATGCCTCTCCTTTTTTTTACATTATCTGGATTCTTTGATATAATCCTGAATGTATCCCTTGTCATTTGGAAGAATTGGCATTTTGTGGTCACTTTCCTCAGCATGTTAAATTTTAGTTTTCTTTTAGATGGTAACCCATAGTTTCATAACCTATATTTAGGTTTCCTTTTATCCTTATTTAAGTATCAATTATCACTGATTTTTTATGGAAGTATTCTCCTTTATGTCACTGGATTCCCCTGTGCTCTCTAGTTGGAAAATTGCTGAGCAGTTTACTTATATTATTTCTTGAAATATAAAATCAATTTTTTGATTGTTTTAGTATAATTCTCTGAAGAGCACAAGTCATCTCTCCTCACCTTCCCTTCCCCACCCCCATAGAATAGTTGTTTTATATTCCACTTAAAACAATGTCTCATTGCATCTGTAAAAGTTTTGACCCCACATGTTGTGAGACCCTCATGTAGATAGAAAATCAACAGTAGAGGGCAATTAATGAGTAGTAAGGCCTCATAGATTTCAGTGACTTGTGTGGCTCAAAGGGATATAGAATAGATACCTCCAGCCTCTTTTTCTTTTACCCTCCTTCAAGAGACATTCATTTCTGCCAGAAGGGGAAGCAGGAAATTGGGGCCAGGGGCCACTCTGATGTCCTCTGAGAGAAGGTGTTGGTATATATCTGTCTACTCCCTTAAATATTGTTAATCTAGGTGATATGATAGAGTTTAATCCACCTTCTGATTTTTTTGCTATTATTAGTGTTAAAGGGATACCCATGCTTTATATTCAAGGCTTAGCTCATTTCCCACATAACAGCAATTCCACAATGTAAGCAGATAGCAAATAGCAAAAAAACAACAAAAAAAGCAACCAAAAAAAATAGTTGTACAAATAGTTAGCAAGAAAAGAAATCAGAGAATGTATACATAGGAGGATATATAATAGACAACACAGTGAAAGAACTCTCCATTTGGGAGTGAGATAACTGATATCAACTGAGAGAGAGTTAATTCTAGATCTTACACAAGGAAAAAAAAACAAATCCCTATAGTATCTAGTGTAGTTAGCTGGGAATAGAAACATGATGGAGACTCCTAGATTATCTAATGTCTTCCCAAGCAACCTTGGGTATTGAGGTAAACAAATAGGACACTTCCTAGTAAAACTAAATATATATACATACATATATACACATATACATGCATGTATATACACATATATATGCACATGTGTATGTGTGTGTGTGTGTGTGTGTGTGTGTGTGTGTGTGTGTGTCCTTAAGCAACCTTAAGTGGAATTGGTCTTTTCCATTTTCCCTTTCAAAGCTGGAAGCTGTTAAGTGGAGGTTGGGCAGGGACCTATTGTGTTCTAATCTATGAGCTTCAGAGTAACAGGGAAGAAAGTAAGAAAGATTGAAAGAAGAAAAGAAAGAGAGAGAGAGAGTGAGAGAGAGAGACAGAGAGAAAGAAAGGAAGGAAAGAAGGAAGGAAGGAAAGGGAGGAAAGGGAGGAAAGGTAAGAAGGGAAGGAAGGGAAGAAAAATAAGGAAAGAAAGAAATCTAGATAGTGAACCCAAAATTAAGTGGCAGCTTCTGACCATCAGAATTTACCTTTGGAGAGGAGAAGGAGAGGGAGAAGGAGAGGATGAGGACAAGCTGAGTTACCCAACTAGCTGGGTCCCCATTCAGGTAGCTTGGTCTACTCACAGGTTGTGTTTATCCCTAGTTTTTGAAGATGATCATGGCCTCAGGGAAATGATGACATGACTTGCAGTTGACTTTGATTTGAGTGAGGGAGGGCTGTGCAAAGTCACCAGCCTCACTTGCTCCTCCAGAGCCTTTGGGATGCAGTGACTAGATATTCATCAGGATGACTAGAGATGACCCAGGATGCAATGGGAGACCCTGACCTTTTTAGGTTAAGGCCTATTCACATAACCACTTAGAGTGAGGTAACTTCCATTCTGTGAAGAGGTCTCTTTAAAAAGTGAGTCAAAGGAAGGCCCCTTTAATTAGAAATAAAGAAAAAAAATAAGCTGGGAGGGGAAGACCTATATATGTGTGTGTATTTATATACACACATATACATATAAATGTAACCTATATATGATGTATATGTGTATATGTGTGTGTGTGTAAATATTTCAAGGCTGTAAACAGTTAGATTGTACTCTTAATCCTAACTCTTGGCCTAGTGTAAGATACCCAAAATACTTCTATGATTTGTCTCCTTCCATAATCTTGATTGTGAACATCCAGGCATCAGGGGAATACTGATTTGTGAGACTTGCCTTGTTTTTTTTTTTAATTTTGGGACTGTTTCAGTGGATAGGATAGGGTCTTCCTTTTCAATGGATCAAATTTAATATTTTAGAATCATTCTCTTCTCCTCTCCTCTCACTTTCTTTCTCCTCTCTTCTCCTTTGGCCTTTCTCTTAACTCATTTCTCTTCTCTATTTCACCCAGTACTCTTTTCCACTTTTCCTGGTCTTCTTAGTTCTGAAATTAGCTGGTCTGGTCTGGAATCTTTAATATTTTCATTCTGATAGACGTTTACAGGGTTTTTTTTACTGTTATTTTTTTCTTTTTTATTTGTTCATAATTTACCCATTAATTGATAATGTAGTAAGTATTTTTCTAGGATTTTTAAAGAAATCTTTGGTGATAATTCCTTGAATGTAGTAACTACTTACTAAATACTTGTTGAAAGTAAAGTCTCTTTTTTGATACCATAAAACAGTTACTGCATAGATGTGGTATTAGTTCAGAACTCAAATACTTTTGATCACTTTCAGTGGTCTCTTCTGCAGAAGTTGCACAGTCCAGAACAGAAAAAAAACAAAACAAAAAACATTTGACTGATTTTCTGAATGTGAAAATATGTTATATTTCTTAGACAATCTGGAATTATGGAATTATAAAAAAACCCCAAACACTGCATGGCTGTTTAGATTTAATTTTTGGATCTAAGGTAATTTTACTTGACTATTTGAAATATCTAGTATCAAAAGGGAGGCTTTAACAGTCACAAACTTATATGCCAGAATTATTCTTGGCTATGAGATCAAAGTCATTGGAAATATTACCAACAAATTTTTGACATGGTTGTAAAATAAAAGTTAGTATGAAAGTCCTTATAGCTCAGCATCCCCATAAATACATGTCTATTAGCCTAGGGGAACATTAAGTTTCTGTCTTCAGTCTTGGCAATGGTATGATCTGGAAAATAAGATGGGCCAGATAAATGATTATGATCCTATTCAAGAAAGAAGAATTTAAATTTAATATAATTTCTTTATCAAATCTAATGTTTTCATCAAAGATTGTCCCAAAAATTAGTACCTGCTTGAGGAATGACCTGGGAATCCATTAAAAAATTGAATCAATGTAATCATGCTCCCTCAAACATCCTTGCTCTCCTCCTAACTTCTCTATTTCAATAAATGAAGGATGTTGAGCAAAACACAAAACAGAGAGAAGTAACTTCCCCAAGGTGATCCCCCATATGCTACAGAATGGCCTCTGCAATTGAGCAACTGAACTGGTATCCCCCAACATGAGCAAAGATTTCCAAAATGCTATTTTCTGTTCCTATTTCTCCTAATTACACTGAAGCCTGTAACATAACATTCTCCTACCACCAACTTCTCTATTTCTGTTGCTGCTACCCCTTTCCTGCAATTGGATTTCAAAGTTACATTTTTTTTTTAACTTTTTGTACATCCAACCAGTTAGCAAATCCACCTCTCTCTTGTGTCTCACATCCAAGTATTTTCTTCCCATTTCTATTTAAATCATACTAGTTCATGTCCTCATTTTTTTTCTCACCTGCATCAGTATTATATTCTTCTAATTGAGCTTGTTGACTAAAATTTATTTTCTCTCCAAACATACTTTCACAGTACTTGCTGAATAATAAAATGCTCAAATTTTATCCCCCTTATACTAAAAAACCGTTAGTGGCTTCTTGTATAGCAAATAATTATAAATTATGCAGACATTCAATTTAGCTCAGAAGCATTCATTCATTTGTTTTATCAAGGTCTTAGATGGAGACACAGATAAAATGCTTATCAATTTTTCGTATGATACAGAACTGGGATAGCCAATGCCTTGTTAGACATTCATAGGACCCAAATAAGCATAGCAATTAATGTAATCCAAACCTAAAACGGACGTTCTTGGTATATTGCAGTTTCACCATCTCTACAAGTCTTTAACCAAAATCTATATGACTACTAGAGTTGTAGGAAGGAGAAAGCAAGAGACAGAGAAACAGACATTCAGAGACAGAGTCAGAGAGACAGAGAAATAAACAGAGCTAGAGCTAGAGAGAGAATGCTATAATTAATGTCTGCATAATTGAAATCCCATATCATGACTCAGCCCCAGGCCTGCTATATCTTTCCCATACTGTATTCCTAATCTCTTTATTCTTTCTGTCCGATTGATCTGTAGTATACTTGAATGATCTTCTATTTCTCCCTCTTGATTTTTAGCAAAACAGATGATGGAGACATCATGATTGTACATGGATGGAGACATCATGGATTTCAAATCCAGAACAGAAATTTCTGTTCATCCAGTCCAATATCCTCATTTTAAAGTATCTCTTAAACAATTAGTGTTTGTGTATGTGCTTTTTGTTACTCTAGAAGAGAATAATGAGTTGCTGATCTGCAATGGGAGTGAGAGTTTCCTTCCCTGAAATTGCTTACACTGTTGAAATCAAATGCATACAGTAAGGGAAAACAAACAACCAAACAGAGTGTCTTGGAAGACAAAAGTATATTCTATATTCATATCTCTATCTCTAGCATCGCGTATAGTGACTTGAACACAGTAAGCTACTTTGCAAAATGTTTAGCAAATTAAGTCTTTGGTTCTTCCAATTGTGTAGCTGAGCAGTTTTGACAGATGGTACTCACTGCATTCTTTCAGATTTATTTTAAATTATTCATTTTAGCCAGATAAACAGGGTCAACTGTGATAAAAAGATACTTCTTTTATTGTTGATGGAAATTGTTTGCAATAAACATAATAATTATTAGAGTTTATATTTATAGAGCACTTAACAGTTTATAAAACATTTTTACATGTATAATTCCATCTGATCCTCCATACAATTTTGTGATAGTCATAATGGAGGAATTATTGTCTGCGCTAAATAAGTAGGAATTCAAAGCCAGAGAGATTATGTAATTTACTCCAAACCACACAGGTTTTATTATTGATGGAGAATCAGTATGACCAACAGAAAGAGAACAGAGATAGATTCATGTGATTTGAGTTCAGGTTATCATTCTGTCATTTAATATGTGTTTCATTTGGACAAGTCTCTTAAACTTCTTCAGCCTTATTTCCCCTGTCTATTGTGTAGGGATGATCATATTACCTGCAATACGTACCTTCCAGATCTGGGAGGTTGTAACATATAAAATGATACACAAATATAAGTTATGACTACTGTACGTTAAAGTTGATTTTTTAAGGCTAAATCATGATATGATTTGGGAATATCCATTCTTAGGGCAAAGGGATGCGTCATCAGTGCTAAACTTAGGGATATGAATGAATCCTATAAATTTAGCATGAAAAATTATTTAGAATCACTGAGTTCTGCACATCTCAGTCATTTCATCTCCAAATAGAAGCTGTGAGTTAGAGGTTTCTGTCATAGAAGAAATGGAAATTTGATGAACAAGCAACAAAGATTCTTCAATATGATATATATATAATACACATAAATATGTGGTAAGGGGGTATCCTCATTAGTGTAATAATGAGTTGTCTTCAGTGACTGCATGTATTCAAATATTCACTGACCAAAATTGTAACTATGTTAAGTATGGTAAAGGCTTTCAGACTAATGGAAATGTGTAGTAAAAATTCAAGTACTTGCTTCAGATGATCTGTTATTCACACTAATAGGCATCTAGGTATTCTCTATTATTCTGGGACAATGGATAGAAGATAAACACACACATATGTGTATGTATATAGCTATACAAATGTATATATACATATGTGTGTACATATACACATACATATACACATACATATACACACAAGCGTGCACACACACAGAGGCACACTTTCAAGAAGGGATGGAGGAGGTGACTTCAGGACGGCAGAGTAAGCAGTAAATTCCAGTAACTCTCTCGTATTCACCTTCAAATAAACATAAAATAGCAGCCCAAAACAAATCCTGGAACATCAGAACCACCAAAAAGACACGATGAGACAATCTTTTAGCCCAGGACATTAGAAAGATTGGAAAGAAAGGTCCATCTCACTTAGGTAAAAGAGAAACACATTCAAGGACAGGCAGAATCCCAGTAAATCAACAACAAGTGCCACTTCAGTGAACCAGTGGCAGATCCTCAGCCTCAGTGTAGTGGCACAAGAAAATACCACCACCTCCACTTGGTGCCTAAGCATAGCCAGGAGAACCAGCAGACACCAGCTCCAAGAACCACCATATCCCTTGGTGTAGCCCTGGGCAAACAAGCATTCTCTAGCAGCCAGACCTCCACATTTTTCATTCTAGACCTTGGAAAATGCAGAAACACCTCACCAGTGCTCAACATATGCCAGACACCACCACTAGGATCCCAACTTATCACCAGGTAAGCTGTCAGACTCTAGGGCCTCCAGCAGTACAGGTCACGCCCCACCCAACTATCTCAAGTTAGCACCAGACATGAGGGTGCCCTGGAGGCCTCAGGGCAACATCAGCACAACACTAGGTAAAGAGACAGGGCTTGCAGTTACTGGCACAAAAAGCATGAGATAGTGTCCTTTACACTTTCAGAGCAGAGCCCAGATTCAAAGGAAAGGAAATAGTCCTCCCCAAAGCAACAACAACAACAACAACAAAGAATCTAACCACAGAAAACTATTATAGTGACAGGGAGGGGAAGCGGGATGTGGGATGGTACCCTTTAGAAGCATGGTATAGAAAGCACAGAGAGGAAGAAGTGCAGCTGGAAAAGAATGGAAACATGGCTAGTTTGAGTGTTGTTGTTTAGTCATTTTTCAGCTGAATACAACTTTTCATGATCCCATCTGGGGTTTTCTTAGCAAATATAATGGAATAGTTTGCCATTTCCTTTTCTAGCACATTTTACAGATGAGGAACTGAGGGAAACAGGGTTAAGTGACTTGCCCAGGGTTACAATCTAGTAAGGGTTTGAGGTCAGATTTGAACTCAGGTAAAGAAATCTTCCCGACACTATAGACTGCACCACCTAGCTTCTGGAGAGTGTACTCTTCAAAAGCGAATTTCTCAGGGGAATCAGTCCATCAGAGGAAGAAGCTGCAGGGACAGTTATTTCCAGTGTGAGTGATATACAAGGATAGAGTGAAATTCTCGGAAGAAGTTTTCTTTATTTTGTTTTGTTTTGATTTTGCAAGGCAGACTGCAGTAGAACATGGTATTTGTTTATATAGTCAGAAGTGCAGCTGGGAGGAGAATAAAAATTACCTGGCTTGGGCCCCTCTCCAAAATCAAAGTACTAGAAGAAATCATTAGTAGGAGAAAGGCATTGGCATAATGATTGGATCATTCTAGGTGAAATGGCCCCAGGTGCAGAGGATGGTTCCAGAGTAAGACTCAGAAGAGTCATGATGTTGCAATTCAGAAAGTCTGAAGCACAAACAGCAGGGGAATTGAGGATCTGAAAATGAGTTTGGACCATCTGTGGTCTCAAAGCCATAGAGATTTCTACCAGCAGTTAAACTGAAAGGTTAATTTCTAATGGCCAACAGGCAAGATAGGAATATTTATTGGTAAATCAAGACCTCCACACCCAGATGTATAATCATAAAGCAGGTTCAAGAAAAGGTTAAAAGTGCCAGCAAACATAAGCACCCCAACCTACCTCAACATGGGAGCTTGAGAGCTTCATTTACCATTCAACCTAGACAAACTGAGACAGAGCTAGTTCTAAGGACAATGACCTTAAATTCATAAATAAACAAAAGACAGACAAAGATAGAAATATAGTTAACTGATTAATCGCAGTAAATACGCAAGCAAAAGAACAAATAAATATATCAGTGAAGAAGAGAAAGAAACAAGTGGGATAAAATTAATTCTTATCTCCAAGAGTATTTAATAATCCTACTTTCAACTCTTTTTGTAATTGTTATTTTAAACACACCATTTTTGTAACTAGCTGGAAGAATCAGCAGAACACCTAGGAAGACTGCATGCATCCTTTAGTTTTCTATTTTCAAAATTAATTTTATTATTTTTTTTTTGGCTTTTATATCACCAATAGTTTAACCCCTTGCTCCCTTTTAAGAAAAAGAAAGAAAAATTGGTAGGTGACTATGGGTATGTAACATCAAACTTTTTTTTTTAAAGATTTGTTAGTGCACATACATATTTAAGGAAAGAAGTGAACAAAAATTGGAAGCCTGAATTTTGTTACACAGTAAATTCTGGATAACAGGAAATGAGGCAAAAGAGATGATGGTGGCAATATCATAGCACCATAAATTTCAAGAACTGAAGCTAAGAGGTCATTATCTTCGTTCTCTTAATTTTGTAGAAGAGAACATTCAAGTACCCAGTTGTGTGACTTGTCTAAGTTTGCGCAGCTAATAAGGATCTATTAGTATTTGAATCAAAATCTTGCTGCGATTTTGGTACTCTAGCCATTATGTGATGCTGCTTTTATTATAATAACAAAGTTAACAGGTTAGCCAAACCCAGATCTCATGGAATGGGGGAGAGTAAACACACACACACACACACACACACACACACACACACACACACACGTGTGTGTGTTATTTTATTGTAACAAAAAGAGCACACAAAGCTCATTGGACTGCCCTCAATTCGCTCACATTCTAATGGGAAAATTCAGTCAAAATAGCAGAGATCCTTGAAAATACAGTGGCTGACAGAGCAATCAGCGGAGCTCCAGATGAGACAGTCATTCTTTCAAGAAATTGAGTGATAATAGGCAGGAAAAAAATGTGGACAAAGGGATCCAAAGAAACAGGGCTGGTAAATCATCCATGATGTTGGCAGTTAGTCTGACTGCTTTGAAGTGGGTCAGGTAGCATCTCCAACAGCTTTCTGACTAGAGGGGAACTGAGAAGACTAAGTATACTATCTCCTACCACATTGGAAAGGAAATTTTGGGGGGGGGAACCCCACTCCCCAGAGATCCATCAGCCTCTGATGAGGAGAGTATTTGGACTAGAAAAAAAAAATCTTTCACCGAAAAAACAAGAGCAGAACAGTGATGAACAACGGGAAACCTCATGGATAAGTAAACGGATGAAGTTAGAATTGCTGCTGACCTTAAGCTGGCACTGTGTATGAATTTTTAAAAAATCCTCTGATGAAGCAATCTTTAACTTCCTAACTTCTGCATGTGAAGAAGCTTTCTTCCATGACAGTTTCCTGAGAAAACGGAAAGTACGATAGTTTGGTGAACTCAACACCTGCAGATAGCATTGCTTATCCTAAGGCCTGAAGATTTTGGGAGGAGAGAAATTTATAAATCTTCAATCCTAAATTCATAATTCAAAATGGCAAATAAGATGCTAGGCAACCATAACTCCTCTATGGGATTAAATGAAAAGGTGTGGAAGGGACTGCGTTGGGGGCTGTACTCCTAGATGAGAGGGAGAGGAGAATTATATCTCTTGCACAAGAAAAAAAAAAGTGGGTCTCTAAAAAACTACTTTGCATTTTGTACAACTTGGCTCATTAAATAAATGTTTCTTTTTGTTTGTATTCATAATGACAGTTCTCCATGCCCTAAAATTTATTGCTTAACAGAACTGAAAGAATTTATAGAGCAATTGGCATTTTCACTTCAGCCTGAGGACATAGTGGGTAGTAAAATATTTCTAAAAGTTGAGTTATTTTTTCAATGGGTAGAAGTTGCAAGTGAAGTAGCCTTCTGGTTTAGTGTGGGGGAATACTTCCAAGTGATTAGAGCTGTCCTGCCTCAGAAGATGGCAGATTTCCTATTAGGAGAGGTTTTCAAGCACAGGCTGAATGGGCACTTTCCATGTGTGTCATGGAAAGGAATCCTTTTAAGCATATAGATTAAGCTGTGTAATCTCTAAATTCCTCTGAATTCACTCTGAATATCTGTGGATCTTTAATCTGTTTAATCATAGACAATTAGCTGTTATCCTAGTTATTAGGAAGAATCTTCTCATTGAAGACCTAAAATGAAAAAAAATGAGAGAGTATGAATTTTGAAATGATTTGATGGCAGCGAAGAGGCACTTCAAGAAGATGGCACCTTGGGACAGCCATATAAGGAGTTCCTAGTGCTTTACATTTTTTTTTTTTTACTTTATTCTAAAAGGCGAAAAAGTGCAGTAGACTCCAAAGTAGTAACCATGTCTTAGGTCAAATTAGACCATAGGATCACAGATCACAGTTTGAAGAAGACCTTAGTGATCATGTAATATAGTCTAATCCTTTCATCTTACAGAAGGGCAAACTGAAGCCCAGAGACAAAACATGCCCAAGAACACAGAAGCAGTAAGCAATAGATTTAGGAATTCAAAACAAGATTTGCCTCCAAAGTCAGTCCTCTTTCAACTTCACCATATTCATGAGTTGTCCAAAACACATTCACCTCTGGATTAAGAAACAGAGAGGCCAACTCTCTCATATAGAGGAGAGAATGAATAGATTATGGGAAAAGTGTTATGTTTCATGAATCATCTGGTCCATCCTTTCCTCATGATAGAATGTTTGATTATTTGGACACCCTGGGCTTAATCTAGACCCACCTTACCACTTTATCAATGAAGAAAATACCAATGGATCAAAGAGTCTTAGCATTATCATATACATAGTAGTAGAAGCCAAATTTGAAACTAAGCCTTCTGGATCAAAGTCTTCAGCAGATTTGTGAAGAAAAAATCTTCCATATAGTGCCTTAAGTTTGGCAAAATTCTTTTAAAATAGCAAGCCAGTTGGCCCTCATAACAGACCTGAGAGTGAGATGTTTTCCATATAGATGAGAAAACTGAGGAAGACAGAGTATAAGCGACTTACTCAGAGTCATAGACTTGGCAAGTGTCTGAGACTGGATATTAACAGAGATCTTCTTAATTTCAAGTTGCACACTTTATGTATGCCATTTGCCTTTACATTGTTTACATCCATTCTGCTTTAATTATACCATGCAGCATTATAAATTGTATTTTTCTAACACTGAAACACCATAGTAAAGATTAGGGCTTTCATATCTTTTAACATTGGAAAATAATTAAAATTTTATGTATTTATTCTTTTCTGTATTGTCAAGGACAGATTTTTTATTATATTTACTTCATGGATTTCTAGTAAACTGGCATTGTAATTTAACTATTTTGTTCAAGTATTTGAAAAAAATCATCCTTAAGTGCATGGTTGGTACAGAATTTAAATAAAATATCATGTGACCTCTAATATATTTTTTTTTCTTTTTTGTGTTTATTTACTTTTGGTTTACAACATTCAGTTCCACAGTTCCTTGAGTTTCAGATTTTCTCCCTCTTCCTCTTCCTCTCCCTTTCATCATTTCCCATAGCACAATAATACTCTATCACAATCATATGTCACACCTTATTCAGCCATTCCATAATTGATGAGCAGTCCTTCAATTTTTAATTTTTTGTCACCAAAAATAGAGCTACTATAAAAATTTTTGTACATATAGATCCTTTTCTTTTTTTTTTTTAATCTCTTTGGGATACAAACTCAGTAATTCTATTACCGGGTCAAAGGGTATGCAAAGTTATAATCCTTTTGGGCCTAGGTCTAAATTATTCTCCGGAATGGTTGGAGTAGTTCACTACTCCACCAAAATTTGTCTTGGCTCTGCCCCTTGAGGCATTATTGTAAAGTTGTTTTTGATGGGAATTTTGAGAGAGTTCATCTGGGTTGCCTCTAATTAAACATGTATTTTCTAGATGAAAATGTGAGCTGTTTGTAAGGAATAGACAAAGTCCATGTCTACATACATAATAGAGTCAGTTGAAAGATCTATATTATCGGTCCATATGGTTTGTCATCGGCAGTTTACATGATCATTTCAGCTGTATCAATTGTAAGACAATTTATATTGATCTTTAGGAAGTACAGCAATGAGCCATATGGATTGTTCTTGCTGCGCTATATTTCATTTCTATCTAGTATACCAACATGTTCAGAGTAAGACATTCAGTTGAATCTCACTGAAGTTATCATTGAAAATAATAAAAATTGTTCAAATGCCTAATCAAAAGACAAGTTAAAGAATTTCAAACGCATTATGTTAGAACCTGGCATTACTGCTCAAAATATATGTTATGTCTCTTTAAATGATCAGCAAACAGTTTGACAGTAAATGAGTGAGCAAACAATAGAGACATCTAATAAATCACAGAGAAAGTTCTCAGTTGCCCTTACATTTTCCCAGGGCAGAAATCCCAATGCCCTTTAGAGACTTAGATTGGAATGCTTCCATTCCCTTGACTCTTGGTTGTCCTTTGATCTCACTTTCCTGTTACAATATTTATAAAGCTATGCAACATTGCGTGTGTGTGTGTTTGTGTGTGTGTGTGTGTGTGTGCGTACTCTCTAGCTCAGCTTTCCTTAGATGTGGCACTGGTGGAAGTTAGCCCAGTTTCACAGACTTCTGCATACTGATCAGAATGCAGATGTGTCTATGTAATTTTGTTACTTTGGAGAAAATTTTCAGTTTCCCTGCAAACATTTGGCAAATTAAGAATTGGCATTTCTATTTCAGTACTACACAGTTTTTAGTTAGTTTTGTTGAATGTGATAATTAAAAACAATCACCCAAGCATAATACAGAAAAGCAAATCTACTGGTACTGTATACACCATCTAAATGTGAGTAGAATGGGGTCAGAAATGATTGCACATGCATGTGTATATAAATATGATATGTAATCATATATTCTAGAGTAAAAGCTGATTTACTTGGCATTATATGAACTGGTAAACCTTTAAAAATCAGTATTTCCAACCTCACAAATATAATTATAATTGATATTCAGATTGATGACACTGATATACTATAGTCGATGAAATATTTTGTGAATCATCAAAAAGATGTAAATCATATTACGTGTAGATTTATTTTCATGAGTGAATTTCAACATGTCAGACTTTGGCATCTCACAAAAAGCCACCTTTTAATCAACAGCATTCTTTCAGTGTCAATATATGGCCGTAAAACATTGAATTCCGCAATCAAAGATAATCAAAATTTCAGGTGAATTAAACAGCACAGATTCAAGTTTAGTGTGAACAAGATTTAGTATGCCACCAATGGTGACTTGGATGAGAAAATTAGTGCAAAAATGAATAAAAAGTCCATGTAGGGACAGAAAAATAAAGTTGGATTGGTGATTTAATAAAAGTAATGGAAAGTTAACATTCATATTAGTGAAATTCATATAGCATTCATATTGGTGAAATATTACAAGGACTAGGCACTTGGTATATACTCTAGGGAATATTTATGATGAAAAAAATGATAATTACATAGGACAAGAAAGCATGGATAGATTCTGACCTCTACCAATAGAGGCAATACTGCCTTTAATGAATTTAGAGAGAGATTAAAGTACTGACATAGACTTCTGAAGTCAAGTGTGTTCTATTGTACTCAAATCTTTGAAAATCTGTAGCTCATGTGTGTTTTATAGTAACACTAGACTAACCAATACATTTGGCTAAATGTAATATTCACATAACAATAATGAGAAGAGCAATAAATTTGAAACTTATTGACATTTAATTAGAATGAAAGAGTTAAAATTAGTTTTTAGAGATTATTATGTTCCAAGCACTTTGGAAAGTGTTAAGAATACAAACACAAAATAATTATCTCATTAAAAGGGAGCACTGATATTCAGTAAGGAGTAATAGAAAAAAAATAAAGGCAAAGCATGTTGATGTATAACTACTGCTCTTCTTGCTGTGTAGGGTGAGACTGGTGAATTGTTTTAATTTTGGAGTTAGAAGCCAAAGCAGGGCTAAAGTCAATCAGACCTGTCTGACAATATTTCCCCCCTTGGAGCTGAGGTATACTTGAATGACCAAGAGGGGTAAATGGAACTAATATGAAAAAACGATATAGTGGGGTAAAACTTCTGTTCAGATCAATATTAGGACGTTTCCTGCAATCCTCATGAGCCATCAAACCTCTCTAAAATAGATTCATGAACAAAGTTTTTAAAAAAGCAATTCCAGTTGTCTCTACAGTCTTGGAGAGCAAGAACATTGATGAGATCAAAACACAGTGAACATCAGAGTTAATTATTAGAACTAAATAATCAAATACTCTCATTCAAAACTTCCCCAACTGCCCGCAATACTTGAGCAGAAGGGCCATACAAGATTATCAGCTGCCTTATAGCAAACTCATCCTCCTGTCCCCATTCCTCTTACAAACAGATGACAAAAAGGCTTTGCTTGGGCCAGGGCAGTAGCTTTATATTACACCAGATCTCAGTGTTTATTGGTATGTACTCTGGGGAATATTTATGATGAAAAAAATGATAATCACATAGGACAAGAAAGCATGGATAGATTCTGACCTCTACCAATAGAGGCAATACTGCATTTAATGAATTTAGAGAGAGATTGAAAACCAGAGGTGTTCAACTGTATGGCACTTCCCTAAACTTGAGAGATAGCTCAAACTTGAACCCAAGATATAACCAGTTCTATTTCCCTCAGAAATGACCTAGAGTAGAGACCAAGTGAGGATTGGAATAAGAATCATCTATAATGGGAAAAGACTGAAATAACTTTGAAGTCTAGATCTCAGGAAATCTCCATCAAAAGGGAAGGAGTTAGAGAGTAAGCTATAGAGGAATAAAAGGAAAAAAAAAAAGACTGGAGTTACTTAAGATCCCAGAAGGAAAGATTTATAAATAAAAATAAATTTGAAAATAAGAAATTCAACAAATAAAGAAATAGAAATGAATAATGAAAAGAAACTAACAAAATTGGCAAACCTTTAGTCAATTAATGGGTAATTGTTGATTAATTAGATCAATAACAAAGGGACAGAAAATTAAATCAACAACATAGAAAATAAATAATGTGAAATAACAACAAAACCAAAAGAAATAAAAAGAATTATCAGAGACTACAAATTTTGTGCTAACAAAATTTAGAACTCAAAAGAAATAGAGAAAAACTTTCAAAACAGAAAGCCAAAAATACTTAACAAAAGATCAAATGGAGGGATGAAATTATTCAATTTTGGAGGTGGAGCCAAGATGGCAGAGTAAAGGTAGTGAGAAATGTGAGCTCTTTCCCAAACCCCTCTAAACCCCTCCATTTAAAAATGACTCTAAACAAATTTTAGAGAAACAGAACCCACAAAAGGGTGTTCTGTTCCAATAAAGATAAATTTTTATGGCCAAAAACTACCTAGTTAACTTGGGGCTGCTGGGTAGATTTCTTTCTCAAGTGAAACAAATTTCCAGACCAAGACAACTTGGAAGGTCAGCAGGAAAGATCTGTTGCACCAGAGTGAAAAAGGAGCACAGGGCAGCACAGGCCATGCCAGCACAGACCAAACCATAGCAAACTTGGAGCGAGCCAAGGGGCTACTGAATTAGAGGCAACAATGGCAATTTCCAGACCACTCAGCCTACCGGTGCTAAAGGCAACTTAGTAGTTCAGCATGAAACACCTGTTACATCTGAATGAGAGTGGAGCACAGTCTAGCATAGGCCATGCCAGCACAGATATGGCCCTGCAAAACAGAAACAGGCCTTGGGAGTGACTGAATCAGCAGAGGCAATAGCTGCTTCTGGAGTTCTCAGTCCACAGATTGGTAGCCAAACAAGCAGACTGAAGGAGATTGCAGGGGTCTTTTTGCTAGCATTGAGGCAAGACTCCGTTGCTTTGCTCATACTCAGATCTGGGTCACAGTCCTGGGTGGCAGTCCCAGAAAGAGGAGGAACACTAGCATAGCAGAACTTGTGGCAGCAGTGGAGAGGGGGGTGCCCTTCACAGTTCCAGGACAGGAAAGAATGTTTGTGGTCACTAATAGTAACAGACCAGGAGAGGAGTGAACACTTCTCCTCAGATCATACCATCTTGGAAGAACTGAAAAAAAAATTCCAAAATTTCCAGGTCAAGGAGAAAATATTGCAAGTAGCCAGAAAGAAAAAAATTGAGCATGGTGCAGTTACAGTCAAAGTAATATAATATTTATTAAATACTACATTAAAGGATTGTATGGCTCAGAATATGATATTCTAGACAGCAAAAGGAATTAGGATTATATCCAAGAATCACCCATCCAACAAAACTGAGTAAAATCCATAACAGGAAAAATGGATAGTCAATGAAATAGAGGACTTTCAAGCATTCTTAAAAAAAAGACCAGTACTGAATAGAAAATTTGACTTTCAAATATAAGACTCAAAAGAAGCATAAAAAGGGAAACAGAAAAGGGAAATCATAAGAGATTTAATAAGAATAAACCATTTATAATCCTACATGGAAAGATGATATTTGTAATTTCTGAGACCTTTCCCTTTATTAAGTAGTCAGGAGTATATACAGACAGAGGGCAAAGGTATAAATTACGTACAAAGGGATGATATCTAAAAAAATAAAATTAAGGAGTGAGGTAGGAATGTACTGGGAGAAAGAGAATGGGAGGTAGAATGGGGTAAATTATCTGATGTAAAAAAGGCAAGAAAAAAGCTTTTACACTTGGAGGGACAGTGGGTTAGGGAGGGGCAGTGAGTGAACCCTACTCTAATCTTAATTGGCTCAAAGAAGGAATAACATACACTCAATTGGGTATAGAAATCTATCTTATCCTATGGACAAGTAGGAGGAAAAGGGAATAAGAAAAGGAGCGGTGATAGAAGGGAGGGCAGATAGGGGCAAGGAATAGTCAGAAGTGAAACACTTTTGAGGACATATAGGAGGAAATAAGAGAGAGAATATAATAAATGGGGTGGATAGGATGGAGGGAAATACAGTTAGCAATAGTAATTGTGAAATTAATATGTGAATACTATGTATAATATGTGAAAAAAAATTGAGGTAGGTTCTCTGATAAAGGCCTCATTTCTCAAATAGATAGAGAACTAAGTCAAATTTATAAAAAAACATAATAGCCATTTCCCAATTAATAAATGATCAAAAGATATGATAAGTATTCATATAAAAATTCTTCAATTCATTATTGATTGGAGAAATGCAAATTAAAATAATTCTGAGGTATAATCTCATATGTCTTAGATTAGGTAACAGGACAGGAAAGATAAATGACAAATTTTGCAGGTGATGTGGAAAAAAATTAGACTTTAATACACTGTTGGTGGAGTTGTGAACTACTTTAACCATTCAATAGACAATTTGCAACTATGTCTAAAGGGCTATAAAACCATAGATACCCTTTGATGTACCAATACCACTACTGGGCCTGTATCCCAAAGGAGATTAAAAAAAAGAAAAGGGCATATATGTACAAAAATAGTTATAGCAGCTCTTTCCTGGGTGTGAGGAAGCCCATAAATTGGGGAATGGCTGAACAAGTTGTGGTATGTGCTTATGAAGGAATACTATCATACTATAAGAAATGATGAGTAGGATGCTCTCAGAAAAGCAGGGAAAAACTTGCACAGGCTGATGCAAAGTGAAATGTACTGTGTACAAAATAATAGCAATATTGAATGATAATAAGTTATGAATAAATTAGCTATTATCAGCAATATGATGATCCAAGACAACTCTGAAATTCAGAGTTGTGATGAAAATGATGAAAAAATTTTTAGGAAAAAATGCTATCTATCCCCAGAGAAATAATTGGTGGTATTTGAATATGGATTGAAGCATACCTTTTTTCTTGCTTTCTCTATTTTTCTAAAAGTTTTTTTGTCTATGCTTTCTTTCACAAAATGACTCTTATGCATACGTTTTGCATGACTACACATGTATAACCTATATCACACTGCTAACCTTCTTACTGAGGATGGGGTAGGGAGGGAGGAAGGAGAAAGCAAAAGCAAATACCTTGGTATTGGTTAAAAATTTAACAAATCAATGGAATCAATGAATGGGAGGAGAATCAGGATAAATGGAACTTGATAATCCAGGATTTGATAAAACATAAAAAGTATAAATTTCTCAAGAAAGAACTACTTAAGTGATCCTTTAAAATGGTTGAGAAAACCAGACAGCAGTTTGGAAGAAATTTGTCTTAGAACACACCTTATATCATATTCCACAATAAATTTAAAATATATAATTGATCCTAATACTAAAATTCACACCAAAAAAGGGAATAGAAGCAAATTTTATACCTTGTACATCTATGGAACAAATTAAATCAATGCATTTCTAGGATTTGGAATTGAGGAGATATAAAACAAAATTCCATTCTCCAATAGACAATTGATCAAAGAATATAAACAAACAATTCTCAATATAGGAAATGTTGATTGTCAACAAGTATATGAAAGAATGTATCATCTCACCAATAATAAAAGAAATGCCAATTAAAATAATGCTCAAGTTTCACCTTGCAATTGAAAAACTGTAAAAAAATCACAAAAGATGATAATGATCCATATTCAAAGAGTTGTAGAAAAAGAAGCACACTAATACATTGTTAGTAGGGTTGTGAATCACTGCAATAAGTTTGGAAAACAAATAAAAATTATTTGAATAAAGCTACTAAAATGTTTATATCTATTGACCTAGTGGTTTCACTATTAGGCTTATAACTCACGTATTCCATTGATAAGAAAATCCTCATGTATACCAAAATATAGCAACAATTTTTGTGATGACTAAGATTTGAAAAGAGAGTAGATATCCATTCTTTGGACAGGGCAAAATAACTTTGGTCCATTACTTTAATGGAATATTACTGTGCTGTAGGAAATGAAAAAGGAAAGGAAGCATGGGAAAAGATTTACATAAATTGATGCAAAGTCAAGTAAGAAACATCAAAAAA